>JARQOC010000005.1:467697638-467758948 GCA_033576535.1 Allobates femoralis
CTGGCATGTGAAGAGGTGCTGGAAGTGATCCGTCCTCAGTGGGTAAGTGATGGGAGCCTACCAGCTGATGTGTGCATGGCAGCCAGTGTCCAAGGGCCAGGCGGTCACAGCTGACTTTGGGACATTGAGGGGGGGGGGCGGGCTGTGCGGCCATTGGGGGGGGTCTGTGCGGCCATTGGGGGGGTCTGTGCGGCCATTGAGGGGGGGGGGGGGGGCGGGCTGTGCGGCCATTGGGGGGGGGGGGGTGTGTTGTGCGGCCATTGAGGGGGGAGGGGGGGGTCTGTGCGGCCATTGAGGGGGGGGGGGGCTGTGCGGCCATTGGGGGGGGGGGTCTGTGCGGCCAGTAGTAGTAGTATGATTGATGATGATCTGTGATAGCGACTCGCAATAGATCCCCATTGAAAGTATAGGGGGAGTTGCGGCAGCGGATGATGGTGGTGGTGGTGGTGATGATGATGATGATGATGATGATGATGGTGGTGGTGATGGTGATCATCATCATCATCATCATCATCATCATCATCATCATCTTCATCATCATCATCATCATCATCATCATCATCATCATCTCGCAATGCTTGCACTACCCAGCGACTCGCATGGATCCCCATGCAACGTATAAGGGGACTTGTGGCGGCTGACGTAGCGACTCGCAATGGCCTCGCGGCCATTGCTCGCGCTACACAGCGAGTCGCAATGAATCCCCATTGAAAGTATAGTGGGACGTGCGGCAGCTGAGGTAGCGACTCGCAATGGCCTCGCGGCCATTGCTCGCGCTACCTCAGCGGTAAATCGCTAAATTTGTGGCCGAGCCTCTGGTTCTATTTTCGGCCACCGACTCGCAATAGCCGCTTCGCGGCCATTGCTCGTACGTGGTGACGTCACAATAGTGACAAAGCCACGGCACGTTGTCGGGGGCCGACACGAAAATGCCTACGGCAATTATATAGTAGATGTGCAATGTGTCAAACATGCTACCCAGGTTATGTTATTTATATGTGAAAAATAAACGGGTAGACCTTGGTTGAATTATAAACACGTGTTTTGTCGTTATGCAAGCGGGTTCCCCGGGTGCTACCTCACAGACTCTACGTCGCGTCTGGCGAAAAACACATCGTCTGAAAGTACGGGTATCCAAAGAAATCCCCAGCCTTCGTCCTGGTACACGGAGATGACGGTTCCTAGGCTGCGTAGTTCTATTGGAAGCGGGGGCTGCGATCTTGCCTTGTCCCGTAGTCGCCTGGTTGCCTGTTCTCTCTGGAACCACTCCCCTCCGCGTCTTTGTCTAGCCACTTGATCTCTCTCATTTAAAGCTGATTGAGACCGCTGGAGTGACTGGTACTGTGGGGGTGGTGAGTTACCGGTTGGGACTCTGGATACCACTCTGGTTTCCACTGAGCTCACTATGGCGGGGGCTCCTCTCTGCTGCCACTGCCACGCGGTCCACCACGCAGCTTCTGGGGTGCTCCCTCCCGGATCTCTCTCTACGTCCTCCCTTTCCTCGTCGTACTCCTCCTCGATGATGACGTTTCGTTCTGTAGGGGACGTCCACAATTCCTCCAGCCAGAGACAACTGCTGGTACTGGACGGTGGTGTTGGCAAAGACCTCCTTGTTCCCCATAGTGGTGGTTTTATTCCCTCCCGGGTAACCTCCCACCGTGTACGCTAGTGTGGGAGTGCTGGGAATGGGTCCCAACCACCATCTTAAGGTCCACCTGCAGCTGGAGTAACTGGACCTCTTTTACGGGCGCAGTACCCCTCTGTGATGCCTGCTTGGCGGGGCGCCACATATTCCCTCCTGTGAAGAAGGAACACGTTCATTCTGAAACACGTCAGGATTTGCTCTAGAGTACTCCCACAGTGGAAGTTCCCGTGCCTCTCCATTGTGCATGCACATGACTTCACCCGCCAACCAGGAAGAAACTGCGGACATTAGTTTCTGCTTGTGTCACCAGCCAGGACCGCTGCAGTGAGCTCAGTAGTTTTTTCATCTATTCCTCAACACAGCCTGATCTTTTTTCTGTTTCTTCATTGGAAATCTGAATCCTAATTCTTGGACTCAGAAATTTTGTGGATATTTCGCATCTAAAATTTGATGAGTGCTATGAGCATTGACAGCAATGATTGTGTTTTACTAGTTACTTGTTCATGAGCTACTAGTAGCAAGTAGCAAATGGGTATATGATCCTATTAATTACAGGTTTCAGGTGTTTGTTTTATGTAACTTTTCTTTTTCTAAGGTGGAAGCCCTTTAGTGATATACCTTTACTCAAATGATGCTCATATTTGATTTGCACATTTAGTCATGTGCAGACCAATTACCGTACTCTTCCTAATTATCTCAACATTCATGAACTACTACAGCCCCTTCTTCATTGATAAAATCAGAAAGAGAAGTTTGTCAGCACATGTATAAAACTTGCATTTGAAAGGTCATGTGTTGACCATTGGAACTGGTAAACAGAACCAAATTCTGACCATGTTTACAATTGTAGTAACCTTAACTTGCCAGATGGCACAATGACATATTAACATAGCCATGAATCATGTATTCTTACAAGTTATGGACTGCTACATGCATATAGGATCAGAACCAATAACAACACAGGAATGCAAGACCAGAACCACCGTTATACAGAAATACCACAACCACCAGCAGTATAGAAATACATGACTTGAACCCCCATCAGTAGAGGAATACATTACTTGTAACACCATCAGTAGAGAAATACATTACCAGAACCAATATCAGTACAAAAAAACACTAAAGTGACCATCAGTACATGAATACAGCACCACACTCACTATCAGTACATGCGTACAGCACCAGAACCATGATCTGTACATGAATATATAACAAAGCTTAATATAGCAGTGAACTGTAATGTAAGATCAGCCACATATAGAATTGTATTGCATGAACCTACAACTATCAGTATGTCCTTAACAATTGTAAGGAGATGTCATCAGTCATTATCAGAATTCAGACCACACAGGAATCACAGTACTGATAAAACGCAGTCAGCATCATATTTAAATTCACGCACCTTAAACACATCTTCTCTGATTTGATTAATTCTGTTCCTTTCTTTTCAATCTTGTCCAGAACCCATGACAACTTTTCACATCCACAGATCATCTCTGCAGATTTCCATCTTCTGCACCAAATTTTGACATGGTGACCTTAAAAATAACAGCATCATCATAATGCTTCTAAATAAACATATCTGCCCTATGAGTTGCCCCTGAATATATGCCCCTCACTGTGGTTCCCTGCAAAAAATAAGACTACTACATTGTCCCTCTTATGATACATAGCGTCCACACTATCCTCTCCTTTCCATACTGAACCCTTTCTTCACACTTTTTCCTCACACTGTCCTACTGATACTACCTAGTCCTCATACTGTGCCCCCTCTTGACCCTCCCCTTTCTGCATACTGTCCCCTTAAAACTGTGCCCTCCCACTATCCCACCATGTCTTCCACATTAAAATTGATCCCCACACTACCCAGTCTCTACACTGTGCCCTCTCGCACTCTAATCGCTCATATTATACCCTCACACATTTCTCCCCTCATTCATTTATCTCCTATACTGCCATCTCACACTCATACCAATGACACATTTCCTCCGCTAATGTCCCCTCACAGATTCCCCACCTACTTCCTACTATCACCTCACACATTTCTTGACCGTTACCATACTATCTTTTCACATATTTCTCCACCACATACCCATATTGTCTCCTCACACATTTCTCCATCACTCCCAATATGTTTTCTCTACATATGCCCTCACTCCCCCAACTGTTTCCTTATACATTATCCCCACTCATCCATACTGGCTCTTCACACATTTCCCATCCACTCTCCATTTCTCAAACTGTCTCATACACTGTCTACACGCATATTCACATCTGCACCCCAGACTGTTTCCTCTCATATTTGTCCCCCCTCTCGCCATCTTAACTACTCAAGCATTCTCCCCTCCTGCTCCCTATACTGTCTCCTCATATTCTCCCTCCCTTTTTTCCTTTACACTCCCTTGTGCTAATAAAACGTTGGTTTCTTCAGCTCCATTAAAGTGCGTATATTGACATTCACTACCTTTGCAGCACAAGAGAGTACCTTCTGCAGAAGTGTAGTCAGATGACATGATACCTGTCACACCCCTGTCAAAGTCTGCCCCATTGACACGTGCTTCTGTCTCCAGGCACCACTGTATTCATACTGTAGGTGGTGCTGGTGATAGAGAAATCAGAACCAGAATCTCTGGTAAGCGCAGGCTCCACTAATCCACTAAGCTTAGATTGGCTGGGACCTTCATTGCTTCACAGTCTGACAGAATGGATGAGTCTGTGTGGGCTGCCAAGCTGAAGTCATTAAATCCTAAACTTCAGCCTACTGGAAAGCATCACACCCTACAAATACCTTCCACTTTCTACTGCAAGCTGCAAGAAATAGTATTTTGTTCACCTGAATAGTCTCCTGTCTTGACGAGAGTTTTCCTGTTTTACCTCATCCTGTTTTTTGGACGCTTCTCTTGTCTCATGATTTTGTACCTTGCTGCCATCTTGGTTTTGACCCGATTCCCTGACTACGCTATCAGATCCTGTTTTTGTCGTTCCTGACCCCCCGCCTTCTGACCCTGCTTGGCTTCTATTCCTGTCTCTGGACTGCTGCCCTTACATAGACTGTAATCTCCAGAACCCTGTTGTAAATTCAGATCCCTGCATAGGGGTTAAAGGGTGTCAGGGTTTCTTGGGGTTCTGCCTAACGGAGCGCTTTATTCCTAGTCTGTCAGAGATAGCCTTCTTGTGCTGGTAGCTTCGGACAGACGTCACATAAAATGCTAAGGACATCACCCTGACCCGGGAGAGCCAGCGACCAGGGCTTCAATTAATTTTTACAAATACAATTGAATGCTAGGAGCTGGTGTTTTACATCTTCTCTGAGCTGGCATTTAGCTAAAAGTCATCAGAATACCACTCTGTTCTGTAGAAAGACAAAGCGCAGCTGCCTGGGAGACGTCTTGTACCATTGCGTCAGGCAACCCAATGGTGCTCCCCGTGGCTGCATCGGGATCACATGCCCCGCCCATCCCCCACCATATTTACACAACTGATAAAACATATTGCTTTTTGATCACTTTAAGATGAACAATATACTTGATGATTATATCACTCTTATGAGATACAACATCTCATCAGTGCAGTTGTTGCTTAGTGTTGCTAAACATAACTGAACAAATTGAGCACTGATCAAATATGTAATAAGGAGACTTATCAGCAGAACCTCGAGTGTGACCAGATGATATATTCCAGGTTAAGGAGTTAAAGGGAACCTGTTACTTTGGATTATTCTATTTACCTGTTATAGTGTTAATCTGCCGGTAAGAAGCGTTACATAGCTCCCAGGAGCCTCACTGAAAGTGCGGCTATCAAGAGAAAATTAACTTTATTCCTCCTGGTAGCCACCAGCTATTGGTCATAGAGACCATGTCCAGAGGGGTTCACTCACTACTCACAGCACATTTATTGGTGGCTGTGATCACATTGGGAGACTTGAACGTCAGCACTGCACATATAGGATGCAGAGCTGTCAATCAAAGTGCCGATTACAGACTTTGCTCAATGTATAGTGAGTGTGGACTGAACACCTCCATATACAGTTGTGGCCAAAAGTATTGACACACCTGCAATTCTGTCAGATAATACTCAGTTTCTTCCTGAAAATGATTGCTATCACAAATTCTTTGGTATTATTATCTTCATTTCATTTGTCTTCAATGAAAAAACACAAAAGAGAATGAAGCAAAAGCAAAACATTGATCATTTCACACAAAACTCCAAAAATGGGCCGGACAAAAGTATTGGCACCCTCAGCCTAATACTTGGTTGCACAACCTTTAGCCAAAATAACTGTGATCAACCGCTTCCAGTAACCATCAATGAGTTTCTTACAATGCTCTGCTGGAATTTTAGACCATTCTTCTTTGGCAAACTGCTCCAGGTCCCTGATATTTGAAGGGTGCCTTCTCCAAACTGCCATTTTTAGATCTCTCCACAGGTGTTATATGGGATTCAGGTCTGGACTCATTGCTGGCCACTTTAGAAGTCTCCAGTGCTTTCTCTCAAACCATTTTCTAGTGCTTTTTGAAGTGTGTTTTGGGTCATTGTCCTGCTGAAAGACCCATGACCTCTGAGGGAGAGCCAGCTTTCTCACACTAGGCCCTACATTATACTGCAAAATTTGTTGGTAGTCTTCAAACTTCATAAAGCCATGCACACGGTCAAGCAGTCCAGTGCCAGAGGCAGCAAAGCAACTCCAAAACATCAGGGAACCTCCGCCATGTTTGACTGTAGGGACCGTGTTCTTTTCTTTGAATGTTTCTTTTTTTCTCCTGTAAACTCTATGTTGATGCCTTTGCCCAAAAATCTCTACTTTTGTCTCATCTGACCAGAGAACATTCTTCCAAAACGTTTTAGGCTTTCTCAGGTAAGTTTTGGCAAACTCCAGCCTGGCTTTTTTATGTCTCGGGGTAAGAAGTCTTACTAGGTTTTCCTACCATACAGTCCCTTTTCATTCAGACACCGACGGATAGTACAGGTTGACACTGTTGTACCCTCAGACTTCAGGGCAGCTTGAACTTGTTTGGATGTTAGTCGAAGTTCTTTATCCACCATCCACACAATCTTGCGTTGAAATCTCTCGTCAATTTTTCTTTTCCGTCCACATCTAGGGAGGTTAGCCACAGAGCCATGGGCTTTAAACTTCTTGATGACACTGCGCATGGTAGACACAGGAACATTCAGGTCTTTGGAGATGGACTTGTAGCCTTAAGATTGCTCATGCTTCCTCACAATTTGGTTTCTCAAGTCCTCAGACAGTTCTTTGGTCTTCTTTCTTTTCTCCATGCTCAATGTGGTATACACAAGGACACAGGACAGAGGTTGAGTCAACTTTAATCCATGTCAACTGACTGCAAGTGTGATTTAGTTATTGCCAACACCTGTTAGGTGTCACAGGTAAGTTACAGGTGCTGTTAATTACACAAATTAGAGAAGCATCACATGATTTTTCTAACAGTGCCAATACTTTTGTCCACCCCCTTTTTAAGTTTGGTGTGGAATTATATCCTATTTCGCTTTAGGACAATTCTTTTTGTGTTTTTTCATTGAAGACAAATTAAATGAAGATAATAATACCAAAGAATTTGTGATTGCAATCATTTTCAGGAAGAAACTGAGTATTATCTGACAGAATTGCAGGGGTATCAATACTTTGGGCCACAACTGTACATCCTTATTACAGAAAGAAGAAGAAGAACATCTTCAGTTAACTTTAGTATACTATAAGTGGAGTCTATTATGACTTTGTGATACACAAGCCTTGTTTTCAGGAGGAGTTTAATATTCTCCTCCTAGTTTACAGTATGTGAACAATATAAAAATGGTGCTGATATTGTAGTACATCTCAGATCAATCAATTTATTGTCAGATCGACACCATGTCCCTACATCCCTTGTAGATCTGTATTATTATTTACAGATTCTGATTACAAATCCCATTTTAGTTATTTTTCCTATCCCTATGTGGAATGACCTGGTCACGCTGACTTCCTATATCCATGCTGGAAAAGCCTTAACAGTGTTGTCAACTACTAGAACAACCCCTTTTCATTCATGTTTGGTCCTATTAAAATAAAAAAACTTATACTGACCCCCGCGCCAACATCATTCTATCAGTGCCGGTGCTCACATTCCCGGGGCTCACATGAGGTTGTGACATCATATAAGCCCCACGCCCAATTACTGCCAGATTCTCTCTTCGGCCTTTAATAGTAAGTGAGCAGCTAGTCGCAGCTCTCATTCCCTGTTGAGTACTCATATGCTCGAAAGCGGAGTACAGTTGGAAGTGATGGGCGCAGTGCTCGTGTGATGTCACAACCTCACTTGAGCCCCAAGATTGTTAGCGCCAGCATCACCGGATCAGCGCCATCATGGGAGGTTTGTAGTAGCTTTTTTATCTTAATGGAGCCAAATATGGGGAACTAGATGGTGGCCCGACTCTAAGGCATTGGGTATTCTAGAATATGTATGTAGTTGACATACTGTGACTGACAGAACTTGTTCAGTCAACGTGAGTGAACTACATACATATATATATATATATATATAATACATAGCAGCGCTATGGTATATGGTGGTATATTACAGCACATTTATAGCAGCACTATGGTATATGGTGGTACATTACATTACATGTATAGCAGCGCTGTGGTTTATGGTGGTACATTACATTACATGTATAGCAGCACTATAGTATATGGCGGTACATTACAGTACATGTATAGCAGCACTATAGTATATAGCGCTACATTACATTACATGTATTGCAGCGCTATGGTTTATGGTGGTACATTACATGTATAGCAGCGCTATGGTATATGGCGGTACATTATAGTACATATATAGCAGCGCTATGGTATATGGCGGTACATTGCAGTACATGTATAGCAGCACTATGGTATATGGCGGTACATTACAGTACATGTATAGCAGCACTATAGTATATGGCAGTACATTACAGTACATGTATAGCAGCGCTATGGTATATCGCAGTACATTACAGTACATGTATAGCAGCACTATGGTATATGGCGATACTCCGCTCCCCACGGCCCCCCGCTCCTCCACTGTAAAAGTAAAAAAATTGTCAGTGAAGATACTCACCTGTCCGCCGGCTCACTCCAATTCCGTCTTCTAGGTCCTACAGGCCTTTATGACCTGTCTTTGCCTGGGAAACCGATCAGGATGGAGCAGGGGGGCAGGATAGTGACGGGTGGGGGAGGGGGGGAAGGATTGTGTCGGGGGGCAGGATGGAGCGAGCGGGGCAGGATGGAGCCAGGGGGGCAGGATGGAGCCGGGGGGCAGGATTGAGGCAGGTGGGCAGGATGGAGCCGGGGGTGGGGCAGGATAGAGAGGCGGAGGGGGGGCAGGATGGAGGCGGGGGAGCAAGAACAGCGGGGGGGCAGTATATTGCAATCATCACTGGTATATAGCAATCATTCAGCCCCTCATCACTGGTATATAGTGCCCCCATCACTGGTATATAGCAATCATCACTGTATACAGCCCCTCATCACTGGTATATAGCACCCCCATCATGGTAAATGGCCCTCATCCTGGTATATACCCCCTTACTGTACATATTCCCCATTACTGGTATATAGTGCCCATATCACTGGTATATAGACTTCCAGCCTGGTATATAGCCCCCATCACTGTACATAGCCCCCCATCACTGGTATATAGCCCCCAATTCCTGGAATAGCACCCACATCACTGGTATATGGCCCTCATCTTGGTAATACTGGTATATAGCCCCCATCACTGGTATATTGCCCCCCATCCTGGTAATCTTGGTATATAAGCCCCTGTCAGTGGTATATTTCCCCCCATCCTGGTAATCTTGGTATATAAGTCCCCACCACTAGTATATACCCCCATCACTGGTATAAAAGCCCCCCTATCATCACAGTATATGCCCCCATGCTGCCACACATCATAAAATAATAAACCATTGATCTCTCACCCTCCATCGCTATGGCACTGCTGGGTCCTGCGGTTTTCCTGCTTGTGCCGGCATCACGTGACCGGTGCAGCAGCGAAGATGTCATCGCTGCTTTGCCGGTTACATGACGGCGGCACAAGCAGGAAGACCAGACGGCGCAGTGGTGCCATAGCGACGGAGGGTGAGATATCAATAGTTTATTATTTTATGGTGTGCGGCAGCACAGGGGCATATACTGTGATGATAGTGGGGTGAGTATATATAGTGCAATGTAATATGTGACTCACCCCAGGCGGGGACCATTGAGTACTCGGTAGCGAGCCCTCTCGTCATCCTCTAGGCTGCAGGATGTCACGGTGGCATGACCCGGTCCGTCATCCCCTTGTTGGGCGATCAGTTAAAAAGTGGTATTGAAAAATGGAGGAAACTAAAATAAAAGCAAAAATAAAAGTTTGTGTTGTTGTGACGCCACCCGTGAGATGCGGCCGGGATAGCCGCTGCTGCAGTCGGGACCTCTGGGGATGATGAGAGTAGCAGCGAGGATGGTTCAGCTCTCCACGGGAAGAGCGGGTCCCCAGGGCAACCGTATAGTCTATAGAGATGGTTATGGGGATGGTAGGCCAGCAGGGCTATGCTGTTGGCAGGGTTCAGAGTCACTCTCAGGCAGGCTCCTGCTGCTGGCTCGGCAAATCAGTCTACCTCTCTTCAGGTGCAGAAATGACAGTCTCACACAGTGCTGAGCTTCAACCCCGGGTTTTCTTCGCTTTCTTGGCAGATGTTAAATTTACAAGACAGTGCAGTGGCAGCTCCGGTAGTCTCTTAGCAGCCGGGATGGCCCGTCCAGATCACCCCCTTTCATGTTCCTTTCATGGGCCTCTCTGTCAGTCTCTTCTGCACGCAAAGCTATGATCCAGTGGCCACAGGCTTTTGGTGGGCAACCTGCCTGGTCCCTTAGCCCTGGTACTGCAGCCTTCATTTCGCTGCGCCTGAGGTTGGGTTGTAGGACATAAAGAACCCCGCACCCCACCAGGTTTCATGGTTGGAGTGTGGAGCTTCCTGGCCACCTCAGAGCCGCCACCCTGGTTTCTGCCCCATTCCTTCAGCTTTCCTGACAATTTGGGTACATTAATGGATTGCTCACTATCTGTGTCCTTTGGACTCCTTCTGTCTGTCTCTATGGCCTGCAGCTTGGGACCTGGAGAAGCCTCGTGGTAGTACAGGTCCGTGTCATTTCAATCTCGTGTAGTGATGGTGCTCTCTCCTCTTGACTTGACTGCTGACAACTAACTGACTGCTCAACTTTCTATGGTGTTTTCTGGTTTTGTTTTCTCCCCTGACCGTGTCCTGTTCTTGCTTTCCCACCCTCCACTTGTCTCCTTCCGCCATCCCGTTGCTGGGCATAGAGTCCCTAGTCTTGGGATCGAAGTGTGCTTGGTGTGTGTTTGGGTGACGGTCCGCAGGGGCGCCACATATTCACCATTCCCCCCTGCGCGCTGATGGACAGGGGGATGCAGTGCATATTACATTGCATTAATGAGCGGGCCCACCTGACCTCTCTGCTCCTTTTGCAGCCTCCCGCACCTCCTTCAGCACCCGACCCCTCCCCCCTTCCCACTGAGCCTGTACAGTGACTCGAGTATAAGCCGAGGGGGGGCACTTTTTAGCACAAAAAGTGTGCCAAAAAACTCAGCTTATACTCGAGTATATACGGTAGTTATCTTGTGCAGGGGCGTAACTACCACAGGTGCAGGGGTTGCGATCGCACCCGGGCCCCGGAGCCTAGGGGGGCCCCCAAAGTCCCTTTGGCCCATAGAAAATGAAAAATACTATTTAAAGATTTGCAATAATTGGGGGCCCGTTGGAGCTTTTGCATCGGGGCCCCAGGGCCTGAAGTTACGCCACTGATCTTGTGGTTATTCTTCTGCAATAGTTGTGGTCTACTGTATATACTCACTGTCCATGGTCCTGAAGACGGACAAATGTATTCTCATTTAATTTACTTTCTGTTAAATGTACATTAAAAATCCCATTTATAAACCTATAGACTTCACCCTCAAAAGTACCTCTTCCCTTCAACTACTGATCAGGACTTGTATTACATTCTACAATTTGTATCCACATTAAGCAGAGCTATGTCTTGAAATGATTTGCAGCTGTCACCATAAGTACAGTGCTACAAAACCTTTCAATGTACCTTTCCCATGTGAAGAACTATATGACTCTTCATATGAGCATTAATTTACCATCTAATATTAATAGGTCATCAAACTACTACTCACTGTGCCTCATTCCTAATAGTACTTACAAACCAACTAAGTTTGGGAGTTCCACTTTGTCATATCAGAATGAATTGGGTCTACAAGAGTGGGTTCTTTACCAGGCTTAAGGATCAATACTAGGGATGACCAAACCTGAACTGTAAGGTTCAAGGTTCTTATCAGGCACCTAGTGTCCGGTGCCAAATCCCAAAAACAAACTTCTAAAGGTGGCTTCACACCAGGCGACGTTGCTAGCAACATCGCCGGAAAAGTGACGTACCAGCGATGTTGCTAGCGACCGCGTTTTATCGCTAGTCGCAGGTTGTCAGGTTTACAGGAAGAACTGTAAACCTGACAACCTGCGACCTGCGATTAGGCTGGATCGCGCCGTGTGACATCGCCAGAGCGATGTCGGCGGCGATCCAGCCTATACCGCAGCGTTGCTGCGGATCGCTCGCTGGGCTAAGCCCAGCCCAGCGAGCGATGTCACCGCCCGCATCGCTGCAGCATCGCCGGCCGTGTGTGACAGCTGGCCAGCGATGTCGGAACCGAGCGGGTAACCGCGCATCGCTTCCGACATCGCTGGCCAGGTTGTGCTGTGTGACGGCACCTTAACTGTACGTTCATATTACTGTTTGGGTTTTGCATGCAAACAAAGCTTGTTCAAAGTCTGTCTGTCGTCCTTATTTCCTGTAATCTAAGACAGCAGTGCTCGGGGGCTGCAAAAGGAAGCAAAATGGGGATTAGCAAGACAATGATACACACATTGTTTCCCTGGAAGATAAGACTGCTCTCAGACTGTTTCCGGACCGTCTATGCTGGCGTCAGTGATCGGTTGCAGTTATACTGACCCAGAGTTTGCCATGTGGTATTTTATAATGTTGTGCATTGGAACTCCTGCACTTCAGCTCTGAGAGTTGTAGCATGTCTAATACCACACTGACATCTGCTGACCTTTCTCTAAACTACAATTTTCTTATATGGTCAAAGGTCGCTTAGCAACAGTTAGGTATTTGTAAAGACATACTGATAGGACGTTTAGATTGTGAGCTCCAAGAGAGACAGCATTACTCATGTATGTAAAGTGCTATGGAATCAATAGCGCTATATAAATGAATAAATATTATTATTATTATTATTATTATTTTCCGGCAGTTGAGTATAGCTGCTGGAGATGCAGAAGTGAGGATGCAATTGTGATGATGCAAGCACTGTGTTTTTAGGAGAAACTACATCACCTGTTCGCTCCTGCCTCTAGCGATTACTGACGGTAAAGAATAGAAAGGTCACACTAGAGAGCTTTCTAGAAAAAGGCAAAGTTTATACTACAGTGTGCTTCCCAAGCCAAAGTAGGGCTGTACATAACAAAACAACCAAAGCAAAGCTAACTAAATGTTCATTTTTTATTGTTTTTCTGTGTTATTTTTTGTACTCTGTAAAAATGGGGCTGTGATCTCTCCTTCTGAGCTAAGCATTATATTTATATAGCTTCTCATGGGCAGAAGGCTGTAGTTCTGGCCTTGCCTTTCTCTGCCTTTATTTACACAAATCCCACTTATGCCAGTTAAGGCCTTAATACTAGAGTAGGACCTTCCTGTTTTGTACACCTTGTCAATGAGGGATGGCTTTTATGCTTTTTGATCAGTGTTAACCAAGTACCCTTAAAATGTACTACTGCTATTGACTTATTTATAGCACTGTTCAAAATAATAGCAGTACAATATGACTAACTAGATTATTCACTGTTTTTGGTATAAATTATATTACCACATGTCAAACAATTTACCAGTTGGTGCAGTAGATTCTTAGAAAACCAACAGACTCAGCATTCATGATCCGAATATTTTTGAGTCTGTGTATTTGAATAATTAATTGAAAGGGGTGTGTTCAAAATAATAGCAGTGTGGAGTTCAATTAGTGAGGTCAATCATTCTTTGAAGAAACAGGTGTGAATCAGGTGGCCCTTATTTAAGGGCAAAGCCAGCACATGTTGTACATGCATTTCTATTTGACAGTCAGAGAAATATGGGTCATTAGATACATTGTTCAGAAGAATGGCGTACTTTGATTAAAAATTTGATTGGAGATGGTAAAACTTGTAAAGAAGGACAGACAACGATAGGCTGTTCAGCTAAAATGATCTTCAATGCTTTAAAATGGAAAGCAAAACCAGAGTGGAAAAAAATGGAAGACTACCATCTGAATGGATCAAAGGATACCCAGAATGACAAAGGCTCAGCCAAAGATCAGCTCCAGGATGATTGTTGCAATATGTTAAATGCAACTGACGGGCTGTAGTTCACGGGGATATCATGGGCAGCCTGTGCCCGGGCCCGTGGCCCTGGTGGTTACTGCGAAAGGGATTAAAACAAAAATAAATAGAGTTTGTGACGCCACCTACGGTTCCCGGTAATGATACCGGCACTGCAGGACAGTCCTCCGGGGTGATGGTGGTGCAGCAAGATGGTTACGCTCCCCGTAGGTGGAGCGGGATCCCTGGGGCAGTTGTGGATGAATAGGGATTTTCACAGGTAGGCAGCTCTCCACACAGCCTTGTCTCTTGTGCTGCAGGTGAAGGCGGCTCATCAGGTGGAGATGCTGGCAAGCAGTTTTGATGAGGGCAGGATCAGAGGCCGAAATAACAGACACACACACACTGGGGCTTTGTTTCCACACCTTTTACTGATGGTATTGCAAGGTATCATCTAGGGTACAGTCCGGGTGGTTGGGTAGCAGTTCAGGATTTCCACACCAGATGAGTTATGAGGCCTCCTTGTTCTGTGTGTGTGCTCTAGTCCTGGCCTGTCTGAAACTTGCCTCTGACCTCTCCTCTGTCCCTGACTAGTATAGTAGTCGATGAGAACCTTCTGCTGCGCACCGCTAACTCCTCTGTGGCCCCTGGCTCTGTTGGTGGCTGTGCTGCAAGAGCTACGCCAGGAGACTGAAGTCTTCCTGGCCCTCAGGTCTTCTCTGCAGGGCTGACTGGACCCATGCAGACTCGGACTCTGGTGTCTGGGTTGCTTCTGCTGTTTCTTTGAGGTGAACCGGTATGGTTCCTATGCTCCCTCTCCATCTCGCCTTGCCTCCGACCCTCACTCTTGGGTTCCTTACACTGGCTAGGTTTCCCTCTGGCATGGGCCCAGCTTGGCTCCATTCACCAGGTGTCTTCCTCAGTACTGCTCCGTACTGAACTGCTTAACTTATACCCTGGGCCTGAATTTATAGGGAACCTTGCCTGAAGTCAGCAAGTAGAATTCATCCCTCAGGTCTGGGCTGGAAGGTGTAGCATGTGTACGTTTACCTGGTGTGGAAATCCCCCCCTGCACCAGGTATTCCTGTGGCAACTGAACCGTAGGGGTGCCACCCAACACCTCAATCCTGTATGTGTAATGGTACCTTTACTCGCCGCTACAGAAGGTTAGAAACAACCGGGTGTCGTAGACAAATGTATCTTGCACCGTCAAAACACCACGAGGTAGCGGCATGTAAATCAGGTTGTTGCCACCCGTCACTGTCGACACCTGTTTTTGAGCAGTACTCAAAAACAGGTTGGTTTCAACCCAATGGTAGCGGCGTCTAAATGAGGAACAGGAAGGTTTTTGCGACACCTAGTTAACTCCCTGGGGCGTGACACAGCCTCTGGGATACCGCCCCCCTTCAGCAATCATTGGTGGAAGCTCCTGCATTACGATTGGTTGTCCCTGCATAGGGCGGCATATTTAAGGAGCTGACCAGTCACACTACACAATTGCAATAGCATCATGTATAGCCAGCCTTCCTGCGCTGGCTGGCCAATCATGATGCTATTGCTTTGTCCAATCACCGTACGAGCGTCTCGTAATCCACAACTCTGGCACGCCTATGTGTTGTCCCTGCTGCCCCAGGTCCTCCCATATTACCTTGTGGTAGCGGCGTGTAAATGAGGGAAGGTGCTCTACAGAAGGTAACCTGCGGCACCCGTCGGTGCCTCCAGGGATAGAAAAAACCTTCTGTAGAGCACTTTGTAGCGGCGTGTAAAGGCGGTATCGGGTACCGTTAGCAACCATTGGAACGTGCTCGTGCACGTGAGACACCCGGTTGTTTAAAAAAAAGGAGGTACACTCCCAGAGCCTCACACAATAGGAAATACCATGTGACTGTAAGCAGTTTCCTGCGTCTGTGCATGTGAAGAGAAGCTTGATGCTGCAAAGGGATATTTAGGATGTATATTCCTGTTTTCACAAAGCCCTTCATATCTGTACCTGTTCGTTGCTAATTAAAGCTAAGTTCTGTTGTCAATACGCTTTCAGTGAATCCTGAATGATCCACTGCCAACAATGATCAAAGACAGTGTAAAGTTATCTGTGAGTACTGGGACAGTTAGAAGACGCTTGTGTGAAGATAATCTATAAGCAAGAAGTTCCTGCAAAGTCCCACTGTTAAAAAACAGTCATATGCTGAAGCAGATTTTTTTTTTGCATGTTTGTCACACTTAAATGTTTCAGATCACCAAACAAATTTAGATATTGGACAGAGATAACACAGCAAACACAATGCAGCTTATAAATGAAGGTCTTTATTACTAAGGGAAAAAGAAATCCAAAGCTACAGGTCCTTCCATGAAAAAGTGATAGATGCCCCCCGCCTTGAAATACTAATTAGCTGTGATTTATCAAATCTTTTGGAAGTTCAATTTCCCTAGCCACAATCAGGCCTGATTACTGACATACCTGTTCTCAATCAAGAAATCACTTAAATAGGGCCTGCCTGACAAAGTGGAGTAGACCAAAAAAATCCTCAAAATATAGACATCATGCCCCGACTTCAAGAAACTCAGCAACAAATAAGAAACAAAGTAATTGAGATCTATCAATCTGGAAAAGGTTGTAAACCCATTTCATAGTGTTGTCACTATGGAACCATAACATTAGCAGGACACAGACACATTTCATGCACAGAAGCCCTAAGCCAGGAGTCTCCAACTCTAGGCCTCGAGGGCCGCAAACAGGTCAGGGTTTAAGTATTTCCTTAGTATTGAACAGGTGATAATTGAATCACCTGCACTGGTGATGATTCCAATACTAAGGAAATCCTGCAAACTTGACATGTTTGCGGCCCTTGAGGCCTGGAGTTGGATATCCCTACCCTAAGCTGCCAGTCTCTGCCTCTTATTGGACTCATTGCTGTGCAGTTTATGTTTTCCTTTTTTAACAATTCCTGTGAACTTTGGATAAATGATTTAGGTGCTTAACCTGCTGTAGGACTCATTTTGTTCAACTGAAACATACGGTACTTTTTTTTACACGTGACCACCAATTTGCTTTAAAATGCTTTGATAGTCCTCTGATTTCATTGGTACTGGACCTTGTTCAAGGCTTCAAGTCCCGGAGCATTAGTTTGATTTTATCTCTTCATTTCCTCAAAGGGATTGTGGTTTGTCCATGTAACTTTTAGCAAAGTTCAATCCCTCTTTTAAATACCTTTCTCTTTCTATAAGAGGTGGAGTTGTTCTTGGCCAGCCCATAGAGCCTTGTTTTGTTCAGTGTGTGGTTTATGGTACTGTTTGAAACCATCACGGTCTCCAGCTCAGCCTGAAGGTCTTTAGATGTTGTACATGTTTTTGCCACATATTATTTTTGTGTCTTGTGTTTTTCTGTATCAAACACATTCATTTTTTATATCCAAGCAGTTTTACTAAACACAATATTTTAAGGGTAAATCTCGGTAAAGATGGAGTGCCATTTCACTTTTGAAATTTAAAATTGACTGAAATTGTTAGCTGACACCACGTCGCGTTTGGAGAGTCACTGAATTCCTAAACAGTGACCCCATTTTGGAAACTAGACCCCTCAAGGAATTTAACTAGTTGAGTGGTGAGCAACTTGAACCCCCATGTGCTTCACAGAATTTTAAAATTGATCTGTGAATAAAAATCTAATTTTTTTCCCACAAAAATGTTGTGTTAGCCTCAAATTTAGTATTGTCCCAAGGGTAAAAGGAGAAAATGCACTGTACAATTATGGCTGCACAATTTCTCCTCAGTATTTTGATAACTCCATATGGGATGAAAAACTACTGTACATGTGCACAGCAAGACTCAAAAGAGAAGGAGCACTACTTTGGCTGGAATACAGTAGTTTGTAGACGCCATGTCACACTTAAGGAGCCCCTGACATACCAAATCAGCAGAAATCCCCCACAAGTGACCCATTTGGAAACAACAGAGTGCAGTTGATTCACAGGATTGTATAACATTGGGGTGTGAAAATAAAAATATTACCATTTGTTTCCATTAAAATGTTGCTTTGACATGCATATCAACCTACGCTTCGTATAGTCAATGATGTTTCCCATTGTAAATGTAAATGTATGCCAGATTCCACTCTATATCGACATTGTGTAACATGAAAACATGCATAAGATGTACAACTCTTTCTAATAAAAACTGATTTAAAAAAAAAAAAAAAAATGTTGCTTTGACCAAAAAGTTTTAATTTTCATAGAAAATGGACCGAATAATTTGTTACAATTTCTCCTGAGTTTGCCAATTCCCCATATGTGGTCTTTTGAGGTACAGTGCAAAGCTCGGAAAGGAAGGAGCGCCATACTGGAGCCCAGATGTAGTTGGAATTGTTTGCAATTGCCATGTCATATTGGCAGAGCTCCTGAAATGACAGTAAAGCAGAACCCCCTATAAGTGACCCAATTTTACAAACTGCACCCCTCAAATTCATGTAGGTTTGCAGTGAGAATATTGAAACCACTGGTGAATCACAAAATGTTATACTATTGGGCAATAAAGAATAATTACCGCATTTTTCATTTTATAAGACGCATAGAATTATAAAACGCACCCCAATTTTGGTGAAAGAAAATATTTTTTTTTTAAACTGTTAAAAGGGGTCTCTCTTATAATACCAGTGTCTGTCTTATAATCAGCATATATGTCCCCCATCTTAGTATATATATCCCCCATACTGGGATATAGCCCTATCATCCTGGTATATATGTCCTCATTCTGATGTATATGTCCCCCATCCTGGCATATATGTCCCCCATCCTGGTATATATGTCTCCCATCCTGGTATGTGTCCCCCATCCTGTTATGTATGGTCCCCCATCATATTATGTATGGTCCCCCATCCTTGTGTACATGGTCCCCCATCCTGGCATATATGTCCCCCATCCTGGTATATATGTCTCCCATCCTGGTATATATGTCTCCCATCCTGGTATGTGTCCCCCATCCTGTTATGTATGGTCCCCCATCCTATTATGTATGGTCCCCCATCCTGGTGTACATGGTCCCCCATCCTGGTGTATATGGTCCCCCATCCTGGTGTATATGGTCCCCCATCCTGCTATACATGGTCCCCCATCCTGTTATGCATGGGTCCCCATCCTGTTATGCATGGGTCCTCATCCTGTTATGTATGGTCCCCCATCCAGTTATATATCCCCCCTGGACCCACCATAGCTTACTGAGAGAGGGGGGGATTTGCTGGGGTGCCAGAGGCTGGTATCACAGGTCCACGGAGGATGGGGGCAGAGTGGTGTGATAAGAACTGAGGGGGGTGGGGTCGTGGTGGCATTCAGTGGAGATCCATGGCCTTTTTTTGAAGTCTCAACCTCTTGCAACCAGTCACCCCTCAAGTTAGCACATTTTGGAAATTACACTCCTATATGAATTCATTTATGGGTGTAAGAGCAAATTTATCTCTGGAAAATAACCCATGGAGTCATACCTAGTGAATGTTGCATAATTAAAAATTGCAAATACGTTTTTGTAGTGCCCAGTACATTGCAGTTCCCATATATTGTGCCAAGCTCGTGCTTCTAGAGACAATTGTGGTTTAGACACATTGCGTTGCTCAGAAAGGAATGGGGATTCGGATACGGGAGCGCAGATTTTGCTTGTTTCCTTTTTAGAGGGCAACCATAGTGGTTTTCCAGAGCCTTTGTGCTATTAGTAACACAGAAGTCCCCTATATTTCCATTAATAAATGATTGACTTACGCAGGGACTTGTTTTTTGTGGGTTAAGTTGAACGCTGTTGGCAGCAATTTGGGGTACAGAACATTTTGGATCAGTTGATATTTACCCTTTACTCTGTGCTATGCATTTACTTTAAGGTTTCCACCTTCATCTCCAAAATATGTGATTCAGGTGAAACCCCCCACAGATCCATTCACTAATGAGGCAGCAGAGTTACTCTGGACTCCATTTGGCCTCTGTTCAGTGGTGTCCTTCAAAGGTGCACAAAACTGTAGTTGACCCCACTTTTGTGCACGTCTAAAAATTCATTATAGCAATTACATGGTCTGTGACCAATGCGATTCAGCAGGATGCAGTAGGCCTCAGTTATGTAGGAAAGGTCTAAACAGGAGCAAAATACCAGAGTTCAATCACTGCCAACCTCTATGTCTTGGAGAGGGTAATCACAGGTCATTTATGCACACAGAATTAAGTTTCAATAGGGTGTCAATCAAACTCTTGTCATGCACTGTGTGCCCATCCTATTACTTATGCCTTACTGTTTAGGCAGGCTGTTAGGCACTTAATAATGCACCCCAACTAGAATAGACGCCCTATATGGCCCGGCTGCACCCTGCAGAATAAAAAACGTGCACACAAAAAAAACAAATACAAAATATGAAAATGTGAGGTATTGGTTGGTATTTTTTGGCGAGTTTTTAATTTTTTTTCCTTTTTTCCTATATCTTGTTTAACATGAATTTAGTGTCTAGGGACTCGTAAGCGTGAAAATCCATGACGTGGATTATGAGCTTACATGTTTTGGTCCAAGATACCATCCAATACTTCACATTTTCATGTTTTGTATTTGTACTCATGTTTTGTACTCAGGATATATTACAAAGTTTGCAGTCCATTTTCTTCTTCTACACTTGTGAAAATAAAAAAATGTAAGCACAAAGAACATTTTTGTGGAGAAAATGTCATTTTTTTATTTTCACTGCCCAACATTCTAAAATTCTGTGAAGCACGTGGGAGTTCAACCTGCCCACCACACATCTAGAAAAGTCTTTTAGTAGGGATGGGCGAATCCTAAATTACTCGGAATCGCTAGACTCTACTCGTTGCGAGTCTAGCAAGTCCAATGTAAATGAATAGGGAAGGAGTAATTCCTCTGCTGCTGGACCCTATAAGGTCTGGCATCAGAGGAAAAACCTGCAATTTCCTATTTCATTGTTTAAAAGCCAGCGGTAAAAAGCCGCTGGCTTTTAAACAATGCTGACAGCTTGCAGAGGCTGTCACTATTGTTCGGGAGCGGGTGAGGGGGTGGGAGCTCCGGTGTTCACTCACCGTCCTCTGCGCGGCCCGCCGTCTTCTTCCCTGTGTCTTTGCGACTGCAACTGTATAGCACGGCGGCGGCCGCAAAGCACAGTCGCTGTCACTGAAAACCGTATTGTCCTGGAATGTATCGGTCCGGTGCAATCTGGCGCCCCATAACATGGGGCTCTATGGTCCGGTGCAATCCGGTTTTCAATCTGGTTTTCTATTTTTGACCTTCCCACCTGGATTTTCAAATGAACAGTTGACTCAGGTCAGCTGTTCATTTGAAGTAGCAGTGCTGGCAGGGTTCATGTGAGTTCATGCTTGCCTGCATGAACTCACATGAACTTTCCCAGGGTGCACAGCTCTGCTACATCTCTGGTGGAGGTTCTCTACCAGAGATGTAGCAAAGCTATAGAAGAACCCTGGATTGGACTACGGTGGACGGAAGAGGATTTTTTTTTAATAAAGTAGGAGTCCCTAAGTGTCTTTTTGTTTTTTTTTTCAAATAAAAATATTTTTTCTGTGTTGTGTTTTTTTTAAAAATTCACTAGAAATTCATGGCGGTATCAAGTACAATAACTCATCACTAAATATGACCACATCTTCCAATCCAGGTATGAAAATGGCCATTCAAGCAGTCTCTTACCACTATGGCAATATGGGCAGAGGCAATATCCTGTTGGAACAATGCAGGAAGTCCTTTATCTAAGCTTTCAAGTTGGGGCATTAACTGATCTCTCAGCATTTTGAGATAAGTCACACCAGTTACATGTTCATTGAACAAAAATGGTCTCAACACATGAGCTTTCCACAAAACATACCATATTTTTTTTGCTGGTTTGCATTATCAACAGAGTGTGATTTGCTTTGTGACCAGTATTGAACCTTCTGTTTGTTTCATCTGAATGATGATTTTAACAAAGCTGCATTGCTAAACAGCACAGTCTTTGGTGAATCAAATGTCTTCATCCAATTTATTGGAAAACCATCTACACACAAATATAGTTAATACAATTTCTTATGCGTCCAGACATTAGGCACACTCTGCATATAATTTTTGTTAGGTCCCCTGACACCGCTCCCCAGATCCCATCTCCTGGGTCTGCATCCTCTGCTCCTTTACCGATCGGGCATCCGGCGTCCAGGCGTGCTGTGTCTCGGAGCCATCGCTGGGTCCCCTTCCTGTCTGCTGACCACCAGGCTCACACATCACCACACTACAATGGTCAGCGTCATGAACCTAATCAGTGGTGCAATAGGCGCGGTTGCGCTCCTTCCCTGTGAATCAACCTGACACTCCCCTTGACCAATAGCTGTCCATCCTCCGGTATATCAGGCCACCTCCACTGATGGGAGGTACCTGATTATTGAGTTAGTAAGCTTCTGCTTCTCTGGCTATTAGTCAGGCCTTCCTTGTGCTCTCCTCCAGTAGACCCATTCCTGCTCTTCTAGCCTCGGGCTCTGATCTCTGGAATCCTCCTTAGCAATACCGTAGTATAGGCTAACCCTACGAGCCGCCCCCTGGTACTAGCAGCTGTGGGATTTAGACCCCCTGAGCTTGCCCCTGACAATCCCTGTATAGGGGTTGGTTAAACTAGGACCAGTTCATCCAGGGGAGTTCGGTACTACGGCCCAGTGGGTCCACTCTAGGGTGCCTTCCCCTGGAAGCGTGACAATTTTTATTTTTCTGAAAAACAATAGACCTTTGTAAGGGAAGCTACAGGACATGAACATTCCATAAGTGAGACATAGGTGGGTACTAGTGATGAGCAAGTAGTAAGATACTTGGGCTCGGATATTTTTAACCAAATACTTTAAAAGAGTAACTAATGCAAGTCAATGGGAACTCACTCGGATCTGAATTCTGAAACAGTTCAACGTATCTGGTTAGAGCTGTCCGAATCTGAATATCTTGCTACTCGCTCATCACTAATGGGAACATATAACAAAGGACTTCTACTGTCTATGTCCTCCCAAGACAAAAGGCTAGCACAGTACAGAATGCGTATTGAGAAAGTGAATTTGGAAAGCAGCACTTAATGGAGAAGTGTTCCTCAGCGCTCCCCAAACAGTAATAGTAGACAAAAAAAAAACATTTCCATGCAGACCTTGTGGTGAGAATTTTTTTATAGCTTTAAATATATCATCATCCCAATTCCTAGCCAATGTACCTTCTTTTCCAACTTTAATGATCTTTTTAAATACTTGAAGGTACAGTTAAGTTTCATTTTATAGGTTCTGTAGGTTGTGCCATGCCGCCCAGATGGCTTCTCTAAGCTACTTTAATACAAGGTTTTCAAAACTAACCAATCAGAATGTGGCACTATTTCTGCTATCCGAAAATAGGATTATAGTAATATTTAACACAACCATAAAGTGAAATGGTAATTTTGGAATAATCAATTAAAAACCACTATACAGGCGAAAAATTGGCATTAAGTATGGAAAATTGGCTTATTCAAATAAAAAAGCACATAGAGCCTTTCTAATAAAAGCCTCATTAAAATAATATTAATAGAGCTGGCATCTTTATAGTGACTACAGTAAATGCTCCTATTTGAAATGGGATTCAATAGAAACCTCTGCACCATGCCTACAAGGCATATTACAGCATGCCTGTCACGGATAAAGACAAGTTCTGGGCACCTTATTTCATGTAAATATTGCAAAAAAACTCTTCAAGTAAGGCAGGTTTCACACTACGATTTTTGCAAATCCGACGCTGTGCGATAGAAATTGGACAGCATCGGATCCAATTTTGCTCCATGTCTTCCTATGGGGATCGGACTGATTCAGATGTGCACTAATTGCCATCCGAATTGCGTCCGATCCGATTTAGTCCGATTTCATTCCGGTGCAAAAATAGTAGACTGCTCCGATTTTTGCATCCGAATCAAAAATCGAATCTGACTGATCAGATGGCAATTATGCCAAATCCGATCTGATTCAAGTAACATGGGGCCCTATGGAGCAGGGTCCGAGGAAAGATCTGATGTCTCCTCGGACTCGATTTTAGTGTACTGAGCATGCTCAGTACATGCTCGGTACACTAAACCTATTGTGTGCCGCCTAATTTAACTTCTGCAATGTATATACATACATTGCAGAAGTTAAATATAAGCTAAATCAAGTGTTTAAAATAAAAAATCTTTATTCTCACCTGCCAGCGCTTCCCCGGCGTTTCCATCTGCAGCCGCTCTGTAACAGGACCTGTGATGATGTCATAACCCGATCAGCTGATCGGGTCACATGAGCGGTTACCGATTTGTTATGTTGGAATGACAGGAGGAGAGGACAGGAGAGGGGAACAGCAGGGGGACAGCAGGCAAAATAGGGGGACAGTAGGGGGAGAGCAGGGGGACAGTAGGGGGAGAGTAGGGGGACAGCAGAGGACAGCAGGGGGTCAGTAGGGCGACACCAGGGCAAAACAGGGGGACAGCAGGGGACAACATGGAGACAGCAAGATGACAGGAGGCAGAGAGGAGGGGGAGCAAGGTGACAGCCCAAACTGATCCTGGAAAAAGTCGGATTCGGATGTCTATTTGGCATTTTTAGCAAAATCGTAGTGTGAAAGTAGCCTAAGGTGAACAATTGCGCCTCGTTTAGATGGCAGTGCCTTATTTTGTAGAATTTCAGTGATTTAGATCTAGTACAGTTTAAGGAGTTGCACTTGACAAAATTGTCATATATGTCAATGCACTACAGTAAAATATGTATTAAGTAATGTGTAAAATGTCCTGCTTTTAAATTAATATACTTAATTATATCTGCTATGTTACAGATTGGTACAGGCGAGAAAAGAGGGTCATGAAGTTTGCTATCCCATGAATTTGGGGGTAACCGATCGACCACTCAAGCAACTGTTACTTCTGCATGCTGGATCCTGCCAAACGTCGCACAGGCAAGAATGCGCCACAAATCATTTCTCCAGACATTTCTTCTTCCATTGCTCCAGTACCACACTGACCCAAGCTGCCTGTTCCTTCTCCCCCGAGCCATCTTCAAGAAAACAGCAGCAAGTCAGACAGAGAAGGAGATATTGGAGATCAAGATTACGTTTTCACAGATGCGGTTGAGGAGAGAAGGCCATACTGTCCTAACCAGAAAGATGTCAACGATCTGATCAGAGACCTTCGTTTTACCAAGTCCAATGCTGAGCTGTGGTCATAAAATCAAAGTTTGTGCTGAATGTAGTTGTTTTTCCATAGTCTTTAAACATAAGCAGTTATTGTATTACATTGTGTTAATTGTGTTACATTGTGTAATACAACACATGCTGTGATAGATGTTAACCCCTTTACAGTGAAGTCTAGCTTCATTTTTGGACTTTTGTGTTTTTCAAATAACTTTTTTTCAATTGACATTACCAGAAAAAAAATTTTTTTTAATGATGCAAATTGTAGTTTTGAATGACATCATTCATTTTATACTCCTCTATATTGGAAAGCCAAAGAAAGAATTCTCACAGCACAAACATTGCACATTTTTAGAATTCTTCCTTTGCAGTGGATGGTTATGTCAGCACAATAATGCAACTTGTATACTTCTGGCCCATTCCAAATAGTCATGTCCGGCCTCACATTTTCATTGAGCAAGACTACACATCTCTAGCAAGCATATGACTAAGTGTATGCAACTTGCATACTTGCAATTTCATTACCTCCCACTCTTACCACTGGCACTAGAGAATCTTAGCAGAATACAGTGCAGTAAGAATTCAGATGTCTGCAGTCACATAGAGCTACTGCAGACTCATCATAAACTTGGATGACCCCCTTAATGCTCCTAAAATACATCAAAACATAGTAACCCTTAACCAGTCAAATGGCACAACACTTTATTAACATAGCCATGAATCACATAATCTTAGAAGTTACAAATTGTTACATTTGTACAGGATCAGAACTATTAAAACAAGAATACATCACCAGAACCACCAGAGGTACAGAAATCAGAAATACATAATTAGAACCACAACCAGTGCAGCAGTACAGAAATTCATCATCAGAACCACCAGCAGCACAGAAATTCATGTTAAGAACCACCAGCCATACAAAAATTCATCATAACCATCAGCAGTACAGAAATACCTCTGTATAACCCCGGTCAATACAGCATCAAAACCCTGATCAGTACAGGAATACATCACCAGAACCACCATCAGTACAAGGTACATCAATTGTAATGTCAGGTCAGATCCACATAGATTTGTATTGCATGAATCTACAACATCCAGTAAGTCTCTAACAATGATACAGATACTGGAAATTGTTGTTGTTAGTCATTATCAGACAGCGGATCATACAGGAACCACAGGACTGATGAGAATTGGTTAGTATCACAAATAATCATTTACATCCAAGTACCTTTTAGATTATGGATTATGTTGTTAGAAATGGGTAAGGTGGATTTGGCCGGACTTTAAAGAAAATGTCCGGGTACAGGGCCGGACTTGACCTGAACTTGAGCCCGAACCCTGGATCCTATATAAGTCTATGGAGATCCAAACTTTAGTGCGATAAAATGTTGGCAGTAAGGGCTAGGGGGTTGAAAAAGAAAGCAAAATAATGATTAAAGCAGGAGAATTATACTTACCAGTCTCCCGCTGCGGTCACACTTGCTTCTGGATCCCCTCATAAAGCTTTATGTTTATTCAATGCACTCTTTGTGACAACGTTTGTGATTGGCTGTTGCAGTAAAACAGCGCCTCCATCCATTGTGCCAGTGACTGTGATTGGTTGCGATACACATTAGTCAAACCTGTCATCATATGTATATAAAAATAAATAAGTGATTGAAAAAAAAGTATGAAATCCCCTGTGTGCTTGATTCTCAGCGCAGATTAGACCGCAAGTGTGACCGCAGTTGGAGACTGATAAGTATAATTCACATGCTTTAATTGCCATTTTGCTTTCATTTACAGCCCCCCTAGCCGAACCTGA
Source organism: Allobates femoralis (assembly GCA_033576535.1). Taxonomy (NCBI): domain Eukaryota; kingdom Metazoa; phylum Chordata; class Amphibia; order Anura; family Aromobatidae; genus Allobates; species Allobates femoralis. The sequence continues at coordinate 467,724,692 of JARQOC010000005.1, forward strand.
TCCCAAATAGTAACACAGACTTTTCAGGGAAATCTGTGTACGGGGTCTGTGCATGGACGCTAGGTGTTCAGTACAGACCCCGAACACTACAGTTCAGTTTCGCCCATCACTAGACGTTGCCTATTATTGGAGTTATTCTCTTTCTTTTCTTCATCTTGTCCAGACTCTATGATGACTTTTGACAGTTCGTCTGTTCAGAATTCCATCTTCTCCAGTCTTCTGCGGCACATCTTGGCATTATACCCTTAAAACCAGTAGAATAATTATAATGGTCCTGAATACATAATTGCTCATCATTGTGCTCTTTGCACAAAATATGAGGCACACACTGTCCCTCTTATGGTACATGCCCTCCACACTGCTTTTTCCTTCCCATACTGAGCCCCCTCTTCAAACTATCCTCTCATGTTGTGTCTCCCTATTTTTAACAGTCTCTATAATGTGCCCCCCTCATCACGCTTCCCCTGCCTGACATAATTTCCTCTCCTTGCTGTGGCCCCATACTGTTCCTTCATGCTGTCCCCTCTCCATACCCCTCACTACCTAGTCTCTATTCTGTGCCTACTCACATTTTTCGCATCTCATACTATCTTCTCACTATCTCTGCACTCATTCCTTCACTCCTTTTACTTTGGCAGCATATATTCCCCCTCACTCTCCGTACAATTTCTGTGCCCATCCCCCCTAACGCTTCATACTGCGTCCACATACATTCCCCATCTCACTCCTCATACTGTCTCCGCATACATTCCCCCTCACTCTGCATACTTTGTCCACATACATTCCCCCTTTGCTCCCCATAATATGTCCACATACACTCACTCCTCATACAGTGTCTGCATACACCTCCCCCCACACTCCTCATACTGTGTCCATATACATTCTCCACTCACTCCTCATACTGTGTCAGCATACATTCCCTCTCTCACTCTCCACACAGTGTACACATATATTCCCCACCTTGTTCAACATACTGTGTCCACATACAAACCCCTCCTCGTTCTTCATACTGTGTCCATATACATTCCTGCTCACTCCTCATACTGTGGCTGCATACATTCCCCTTCACTTCGTGTCTCTTCACATGTTTCTCATCTCATATTATCTCTCAACTCATTCCCTCACTCCTCTCACTGTGTCCGCATACATTACCCCCTTGCTCTCCATACAGTGCCCATGCCCATCCCCCTCTACTCCTCATACTCTGTTCATGTATATACCACCCTCACTCTTCCTACTGTATCCACACCCATCCTGCCCTCCTTGCTCCCGTTACTGTCACGCTTGGCAAAAGGGGAGATGGTGACTCCTAGATAAACTAGCACTGACATCTGACTCCCCTAACGACCCTGTACAGTTTTCACAACTGTCGCAAGGCGGGATACCAATTCCCTAACTGTCCCTGAACTACAACTACACAAGGATCAGAGCGGGTGAACACTAGTCATCCCAGCTACCAACTAAAGATACACACCAGGGAAACAAACAAAGAGGGAAGGGAAGAAACACTTAGCTGGAGAAGGTCCACACAGCATTCCAACAAAAACTCCAGGATTCACTGCTTGAGCTGAGAAGCTACCTCCAAACACCTGACAAGCTATCACCAGCAGTGCATCCTGGGAGTCCAGGGGTATAAATAGCTCAAGGTAAGAGATCAGCTGGGTCCTAGTGACCTCCAGCTTTCATTAAAAGAGAAATGCCTTTAAAGCGACAGACATTTTTAGGATTTTGATTGTTTGGCCAGATGCCGCAACCTTCTGCGAGTAGCCTCTTCAGTCTCATCCGTGCCCCCTGACACACCCGTGACACATACTCTGTCTTCAAATTTACCTGCCTTTCTCACCATACAGTCCTCAAATTCCCCTCCCTCACTGTGTCCTCAAAATGTCTTCCCCATTTGATCATCATACTGTGTCCATATGCACTCCACCCTCGCTTCCAAGACTAACTCTGTATACATTCCCTACACTCTTTACCCACACTGTATCCAGGTACTCTCGCTCCCCATACTGCATCCAAATCCACCCCCTCCACCCTCTGTCCCCATACTTGTTCTTCAAATTTATTCCCCCTTGTCTTAATTTCAATAAATCTTTGGTGTCTTTAGCTCTACTGGAGCAATTACCACCACCTCTGTTAACTGCATCTGCCACCCCGGGAAATTATGTCAGCAGTGTAATCAGCTGATCTGATCCCACTGTTTACATTACCCTGACCTGAAAGAACCAGTGGTCAGGGCTTCAATTGTACTGGCAATTGATCACTGGGAGTCTGCATGCTCCTCTTTCTCTGAGCCGACTCCCACTACAGGGTGCTGCAAAATGCAGCCACCGGGGAGTGACTTTCACCAGGCCCGGAGGGGATACACCCCAGAGTACTGCAGGAATTAAGTACCGTCATAGATAGACGATTATTTTTAATATTTAAAGATTCCATAATAACAGGGTCTGTACCACAGGACTGGCGTATAGCAAATGCGGTGCCAATATTCAAAAAGGGGACAAAAACTGAACTTGGAAATTCTAGGCCAGTAATCTTAAACTCTACTGTGGGTAAAATCCTAGAGGGTTTTCTAAGAGATGCTATACTGGAGTATCTGAAGAAAAATAACCTCATGACCCAATATCAACATGGATTTTGAGGGACCGTTCCTGTCAAACTAATCTGATCAGCTTCTGTGAAGAGGTAAGTTTGTGGACTGGACCAAAGAAATGCAGTGGACGAGGTGTATATGGACTTTTCAAAAGCTTTTGATACGGTGCCATACAAAAGGTTGACACATAAAATGAGTGCAATGGCGATAGGGGAAAATATGTGTAAGTGGGTTAAGAACTGGCTTAGTGATAGGAAACAAAGGCTGGTTATTAATGGAACAAACTCAGAATAGGTCACAGTTAACAGTGGGGTACCACAGGGATCAGTATTGGGTCCACTTCTTTTTAACATATTAATGACCTTGTAGGGTGCATACAGAGTAGAATCTCAATATTTGCAGATGAGACTAAACTTGCAGGGTAATCAATACAGAGGAAGACAATTTTATATTACAGGAGGATTTATGTAAACTAGAAATTGGGTGATAAATGGCAAATGAGCTTTAATGGGGATAAATGTAAGGTCATGCACTTGGGCAGAGGAAAAAAAAGGTATAATTATGTGCTTAATTGTAAAACACGGGCAAAACTGTCACTGAAAAAGCTGGGTGTATGGGTAGATGACAAACTCACATTTAGTGGCCAGTGTCAGGCAGCTGGTGCAAAGGCAAATAAAATAATGGCATGTATTAAAAGAGGCATAGATGCTCATGAGGAGAACATAATTTTACCTCTATACAAGTCACTAGTGCGACCACATTTAGAATACTGTGTACAATTCTGGTCTCCGGTGTATAAGAAAGACATAGCTGAACTAGAGCGGGTGCAGAGAAGAGCGACCAAGGTTATTAGAGGACTGAGGGGTCTGTAATACCAAGACAGGTTATTAAACTTGGGTTATTTAGTTTGGAAAAACAAAGGCTTAGGGGTGATCTTATAATAATGTATATATATATATATGAGGGGACAGTACAGAGACCTTTTTAATGATATTTTTACTCTTAGTCCTGAGATGGGGACAGAGGGGCATCCTCTACGTCTGGAGGAAAGAAGATTTAATCATAATGACCGACGTGGATTCTTTACTGTAAGAGCAGTGAGACCATGGATCTCTGCCGTATGATGTTGTAATAAGTGAGTCACTACTAACATTTAAGAAGGGCCTAGATGCCTTTCTTGAAAAGTATAATATTACCAGTTATATGCACTAGATTCCTTGATAGGGCGTTGATCCAGAAAACTAGTCTGATTGCTATATGTGGAGTCAGGAAGGAATTTTTTTCCCCAATGTGGAGCTTAGGGTTGCTGTGGCACCCCAGGGATTAATGTGCCACAGTAACTACACTAAGGGTTAGCTCCCACACAACCCACAACACTGCACTAGCACCTCTAGGCCAGAAGTGGGAGCTAAAGCAGCTCCCCTATATATTCTGGTGTAGAGAAGAACTAGTTAGTTCAGTTCCTGGGAGAACTGAAGAAGAGGGACTGTGGTGTAAAGGAGCTGCCTTAGGCTTCTCCACAGTCTGCTACTCAATTCCAGGCCTAGCCAGGGTCTGAGGAGAGGAGTCAATAGATAACAGGAGAACACATCTGGGAGATTGAGTTACCTCATAACTCGCCCCGGAGGAGCGCAAAGATAGGATACTTGATCCGAAAGTGTGACTGAAAAAAGCGGCACAGTAAACACATGGATAGTGTAGGTTATAGATCGGCAACTGTACCTCAGTGAAGCAATACGGTGGGGGTCAGAAATACACGGACAAGACTCAAGTTGCCTATGCAAGGGGGTACCCCATGAGGTGAGACAGGGCCGACAGCTCAGCTAAAGCGGCAGCAGGGCCACACACAAGGCACGGGAGTGGGAAGCCAAGGACCCAGTCAGGGTGGGAGCAACCCGGCCCCAGTACAGACTCCATGGACAGTACTCTGCTTACCAACAACTGCAGTAAAGGTGTGGAAAATTACAAAACCGTGAGTCTGTGTGATCCTTGTGCTCAAACCCTATGTTCCCTCACAAGCAGCTATTATCTACACCACTACACCTATTCAGCATCCATCATAGACTGTTATCATCACTGCCCCGGGGAACCAGGCTCTGCCCACGGAGAGCCGTTACATCACCAGCTCCCAAACATCATTCCCGGAGGTTCCGCAGCAGCGGTGGTCTCCACAATGACCACAACCCGTGGGTGGCGTCACGACAAACTCTCCCATGTAAATATTCCCCCATTACTTGTGGACTCGGGACATGGTCCGGACCAAGACATCCGTGATCATCCCCAGTGTAACTCTGGTCCGGAATCGAGTACCCCGTCCCAGTGGGCTCCACATTGCCACATGGTTTTTTTTGCCTTCCTCTGAATCAACATGTTAGGCTATAGGTTGAACTAGATGGAATTAAAGTCTTCCTTCAACCTTAAAAAAAACCCTATGTTGTTTTGGCCTGCCACATCAGGCAGCCCGACTGTGCCCTCCCCTGCCAGCTGTGCCAGTGGCACAAGCCTTATCTACCCTCCTTCCCCCCCAAATATGACTCTGCAATAAACCTTACTGTCAATTATAGTTGTTGACTTATGACTCAAGTTTTTGTAGGATTTATTACCTTTTCCTGTCAGCATTGGCTGCCCACGTCTGTGCCACCCTATGTACACCATGCAGCCCTTGCATACAGGACATGGGTATCAGAGGGTATTGGCACACATTAATATTGTGAGAGCTCTAGGCTCCTATTGTGTCAGTTTGTGCAGTGCTGAGGATTCAATACAAGCAGCACTGCTTATCATAAGGAGAGGTGTGTAGGATAGTAAATAAGGGGATGGAACGGGGCACAGAGCACTCGCCCACGTCAATACCACAACAAAGCCATCCTTACATATGTAATAAGTTTGTTTTATATAAAACATTTCAGAAACAAGTATGATTTTTATAGGGACTAAGTCCTCTATATGAATCTGTAAATCGTTTAATTTCAGTTCTGTCCCTATAAGGGCCCTTTCACATCAGCGTTTTTTGAAATTCGCGGCAGATGCGGTGAAAAAACCGCATCTGCCGCGTTTGCCGCATAACCGTTACACTTGCGGCGCGGTTGCAGTAATCCCCATAGAAAGTATAGGGGGACTTGCGGCAGGTGCGGCAAGTGCGGTTTTGCACTTGCGGCAGGTGCGGCCGCGAAAAAAACCGCGGCTGACTGCGGTTTTTTTTCGCGACCGCACTTGCGGCAAGTGCAAAACCGCACTTTCCGCACCTGCCGCAAGTCCCCCTATACTTTCCATGGGGATTACCGCAACCGCGCCGAAGTGGAACGGTTATGCGGCAAACGCGGCAGATGCGGTTTTTTTCACCGCATCTGCCGCGAATTTCAAAAAACGCTGATGTGAAAGGGCCCTAAGGCAGGGGTGGTGAACCTCAGGCCCCAGGGCCTAATGCGTCCCTCGATGACTTTTTTGCTGGCCCTGGGCAGATTCCTGGGGTCCGCATTGCTCAGGCTGGCAGACGCCTGCCCTTTAAATCCAGCTCCCCAGTGATCTCTATCCCCCAGCCTCAGCTTCCCCAGTGATATATATGCTCCCAGCCTCTCCTATGATGTCTAGGGCTCTAGCAAACCTGGAAAAGCAGTTTAGAAGTAACATGACCAATATCACTGACGCCAAAGAGAAGCAGCCCCAGCCACCACAGTAGGGGTGAGGTGATTGTTTAACCAAATATAGCGGGTAATTTTCAAGTTGATAATTTTGTACGGCCCCCGAAGGATTGTAGAATTTCCAAATGGCCCTCGGCAGAAAAATGGTTCCCCGCCCCTGCTTAAAGGGATAAAGTATCTAAATGGCAGGTAGGATAAACCTTTTTAATACTTTAATACTGCTGTACACACATCTTATAAGTAACAATTATATAAGGCTGGAGTAATAAAGTGTTTTTTTATAAAACTAGAAAAATATTTTAAGCAAACTGGTAAAATTCATCAACCGAGCAATGCTAATACCATTTATGGAAATGAGGATCAATATACTACAGACTTTTTGGCAAGGAAAGGGTTTCCTTGGATTGGATTACGCAGCTGAATGTGCCGCCAGTAAAAGTGTTGTTTCTAACTTTTCATGAAGAAGAGGAAAAACATGTATTATCAGATAACTCCAGTGGGAAAAGACTGGAAGTACACCAGCGCTAATCACAACAGAGGAAATCTGTTATTCAGAAATTACCTCTTTAAGGATTTCTTTTTTTTACTGTTCAGGACTTCAAAATGGGATGGGGATACATTTGTTTGTATCAATTGATACAATTTTAATATCAAGTAGTTTGAGGTGACGTTGCAACGATATCGTTACCGATATCATTGTGTGTGACGGGCCCTTACTGCATATTCAAAACTTTAGGCCAGGAAAACCAAATGAAGGACTGTTACTGCACCCACATGCTCCTTCAACGGAATAATGGCTGAAGCCAGATACTGCACATCTGTCCCCTACTGAGTAGGAGGCAGATATGCAGTTCTCAGCTGTGGCCACTCTACCGGTCTGCTGTGCCGACACTGGGAACAGCTAATTGGCGGGAGTACTGAGTGTCGCACCCTCACCGATCAGACACTGTTGACCTATCCTAAGAATAGTGTTAAAGTTCCAAACTGTACTATGTTAGTATAATAGTCCTAGAGAACTGGTTCTTAGGGCCCTTTCACATCAGCGGTATTTTCAAATCGCGGCAGATGCGGTGAAAAAAACCGCATCTGCCGCGATTACCCATAACCGACACACTTGCGGCACAGCCAACCATGCAATGTCTATGGGGCTTGCGGTAAGGGTGCGGCAGGTGCGGCAAGTGCGGTTTCAGCACTTGCGGCAGGTGCGGCCGCGAAAAAAAACGCTGCTGACTGCACTTGCCGCACCTGTCCGCACCCTTACCGCAAGCCCCATAGACATTGCATGAGGCTTGCGCAAGTGTGCCGCAAGTGTGTCGGTTATGCGGTAATCGCGGCAGATGCGTTTTTTTCACTGCATCTGCTGCGATTTGAAAATACCGCTGATGTGAAAGGGCCCTTAGACCCCTTTCACATCAGCATTTGTGTGAAAATGCGGCAGTTGGGGTAAAAAAAAAACGTATCTGCCGCCTTAAGGGCCCTTTCACATCAGCGTTTTTTGAAAATGCGCAGATCGTGAAAAACCGCATCTGCCGCGATACCGATACGCTGCACTTGCGGCGCGGTTGCGGCGCGGTTGCGGTAAACGCCATACTATGTATAGGCGGACTTGCAGCAGGTGCAGCAAGTGCGGTTTTGGCACTTGCGGCAGGTGCGGCCGCGAAAAAAAATACTGTCAGCCGCGGTTTTTTTCGCAGCCGCACCTGCCGCAAGTGCCAAAACCGCACTTGCCGCACGCCGCAAGTCCGCCTATACATAGTAAGGCGTTTACCGCAACCGCGCCGCACGCCCGAAGTGCAGCCGGTATGCGGTAATCGCGGCAGATGCGTTTTTTCACCGCATCTGCCGCGATTTGAAAAAAAACGCTGATGTGAAAGGGCCCTAACCGTCACACTTGCGGTTCACCTGCGGCAAGCCCCATGCAATGTCTATGGGGCTTGCAGCAGGTGCTGCACGTGCAGCATAGTTGCGGTTTTGGCACTTGCGGCCCGTGAAAAAAACGTGGTAAGCAGCGTTTTTTTCACGGCCGCAGCTGCCGCAAGTGCCGAAACCGCAACTATACCACACTTGCCGCACCTGCCCCAAGACCCCATAGACATTGCATGGGGCTTGCCGCAGGTGAACCGCAAGTGTGATGGTTAGATGCGGCAAATGCGGTTTTTTGACCGCCCCTGCCGCATTTTCACACAAACGCTGATGTGAAAGGGGCCTTAGTAACAATAAAAAAAACCCGCATCAGTAGAAAATCATATTCTAAAAATATTAAATCACTTTATATCCTTCACAAGCTTAGAAAAATACATTTATCTTGGTTGGCAAGGAGTTCCCGACCTAGGACATGTGGATACATCCTGGTGATTTTGCATGCACAGCAGCTGTTCCTATGTGATTGCTGCTGGAAGTTTGGCTTATGTGCAGCCAAGACCAGCTCTGACAGCCAATTGTGATTTGCAGCATTTAGGAGGCTGTGAGAGGGCGTGCGCTCCTCTCTCAAGCGATCGGGACCACTGCAACTTTGACCACGAGGGCCTGATTTTTGCCATGACAACTTGAGGTCATCATGACGATATCATGATCACCTTGTGTCACGCAGCTATGGCAAGCCTCTTAGACAATGTCAAGGAGCATGGTGCAAAAGGCTTCTCTCAGTGTAAAACTGACAGGTATAATCCATTTATATAGATACTAGGCAGGAAGAGAAAAAGGAGACAAACAAAGAGCTGGTGTAAGGGTAGTATATAGTGAAAAACTTAGGATACCAATAGAACATGCAATTACCTGACATTACCAATACAGGGCTTAATGACAAGCTGTCAATGTCAGCTGTCATTAAGCCCTTCTATCACCCCGGTGCCACAGTGCCAGGGCATCAGGAAAAACAGGGTAAAGTGCCAGGATTTGGCGCTACTAATGAATGCATCAAATTCAGGGTGGCTGCAGACTGCTATTCTTACCCTAGGGGAGCAATAACTATGTGCCTCCCCTGGGTAAGAATAACAACTCCCAGCTGTGTGCTTTATCTAGGCTGAGCATCAAATTGTGGGGGAACCCCACAATCTATTTTTTTAAAATTATTTACTTAATTTAAAAAAATAGCGTGGGTACCCATGATTTGATATTCACCAATATGACGTGCATAGCTGGGGGCTGCAGCCTGCAGCTGTCTGCTTTATCTGTGCTGAGAATGAAAAATACAGGGGATCCTATGTATTTTTTTACATTATTTATTTATTTCTTTAACACACATATGATGGCAAGTTGGTTACACTAAGGTGTATGGCAACCAAGCACAGGCACTGGTATAGATTGTGGGGGCGCAGTTTGATTGCAAAAGCCAATTACAGACATTGTGACAGAGAGTGAGCATCTGTGATTGGCTGTTGCCATTCAGTGCAGTCAATATGCATGAAGCTTAATGAGCAATCCCGGAAGCAAGCAGCGGGAGACTAGTAAGATCGATCTATCTATCTATCTATCTAGAAAAATATAGAGCAGCACCTCCACAACAATGGGTGAAAATCAGTTAGGGCAATGCTTCTTTTGCCAAGTGATACACACCATAAAAAAACGAGGAGTAGTGGTTGCAGTTACCATGCAGTTCGTCTTAGCACCACCAGACTTGGATTGTAGGTGACTACGAGAGGAACTCTGTTGTTTTCTTCTCTAGTTTTCTAATGTAGGAGATGATTCTTTAAATATTCTGGTGGCTCATGTAGTCTGATTTTCAATTGCTCTTGGATGGTGGCCCCCTTAAGGTGACCACCTTGAGGGCCTCAGAAAGGGCCTCAGAAAGACCTTTTTGAATCAGGGCCACCATTCAAAAGCAATTTAAAACTAGATTACAAGAGCCACCAGAATATCAAGGAATCATCTCCTACATTATAAAAATAGAGAAGAAAACAACCGGGTTTCTCTTGTAGTCACCTACAATACAAGTCTGCAGGTGCTAAGAGGAGCTGCATGGAAACTGTAACCACTACTACAAAAAGATGCCCGACTAAAATCAATATTTCCGAACCCCCCACTCTTGTGTTTTAGAGAACTTCCAAATCTAAAACGTATCATTGTCAGAAGCACCCTGTCCTCTCCAACAGCAACAGGAACCTTTTCCTGCAACCAGAACAGGTGCAAAACTTGTCCATCTATAATGGAAGCGAACAAGATAAGGATTCCTGGGACAGATCAGGACTACAAGATCCCAGGTAACTTCAGTTGCATCACAAGCAATGTGGTGTATTTATTTATATGTACCAAATATCCAACAGGTGGTATGTATGTAGGGAGACTGGACAAAAATTCAGAACAGGAATGAATTCTCATCGCCACACAATAAAAGAAAAACGTATGGACCTACCTATAGTCAAGCATTTTTGTAGCTATGACCACAGTATAACAGACATGAGTCCGCTAATTTTAAAAAGTAACTTCAATTCTCAAAGAGAGAGAAGAATTTGGAAATACAAATTGATAACGGCATTTGACACATTCAAAGCAGGATTGAATGTTTCACATAGATTCATATCTTCTTACATCAATTGAAAGGGCATTTGAAAATATCACATCTTTGAGCAGACCACATATTTAGAGGACAATTAACTTTGATACTTCTTACGTGAACTGTTATCACAACCATTTCAACCACCCCATTCCTGTTCTTGGACCAACCAAAGGACCATAAAACTGTCTGTTCCTTTCACTCCCCAGCTGCTCCTTCCCCATCCCAACGGACCACTACATTCTTCACATCACCTGTGTTATGTATTGCATTACCCCACCCTGCATTTGTATGTATATTATATATATATATATATATATATATATATATATTATATATATATACATACACAATGTTGGCCAAAAGTACTGACACCCCTGCAATTCTGTCAGATAATACTCAGTTTCTTCCTGAAAATGATTGCAATCACAAATTCCTTGGTATTATTATCTTCATTTAATTTGTCTTCAATGAAAAAACACTAAAAAGAATGAAGCAAAAAGCAAAACATTGATCATTTCACACAAAACTCCAAAAATGGGCCAGACAAACGTATTGGCACCCTCAGCCTAATACTTGGTTGCACAACCTTTAGCCAAAATAACTGCGATCAACCGCTTCCAGTGACCATCAATGAGTTTCTTACAATGATCTGCTGGAATTTTAGACCATTCTTCTTTGGCAAACTGCTCCAGGTCCTGATATTTGAAGGGTGCCTTCTCCAAACTGCCATTTTTAGATCTCTCCACAGGTGTTCCATGAGATTCAGGTCTGGACTCATTGCTGGCCACCTTAGAAGTCTCCAGTGCTTTCTCTCAAACCATTTTCTAGTACTTTTTGAAGTGTGTTTTGGGTTATTGTCCTGCTGGAAGATCCATGACCTCTGAGGGAGACCCAGCTTTCTCACACTGGGCCCTACATTATGCTGCAAAATTTGTTGGTAGTCTTCAGACTTCATAATGACATGCACACGGTCAAGCAGTCCAGAGCCAGAGGCAGCAAAGCAACCCCAAAACATCAGGGAACCTCCGCCATGTTTGACTGTAGGGACCGTGTTCTTTTTTTTGAATGCCTCTTTTTTTCTCCTGTAAACTCTATGTTGATGCCTTTGCCCAAAAAGAGAGAACATTCTTCCAAAATGTTTTAGGCTTTCTCAGGTAAGTTTTGGCAAACTCCAGTCTGGCTTTTTTATGTCTCGTGGTAAGAAATGGGGTCTTCCTGGGTCTCCTACCATACAGTCCCTTTTCATTCAGACGCCGACGGATAGTACTGGTTGACACTGTTGTACCCTTGGACTGCAGGGCAGCTTGAACTTGTTTGGATGTTAGTCAAGGTTCTTTATCCACCATCTGCACAATCTCTTGGTCAATTTTTTTTTTCCATCCACAAATAGGGAGATTAGCCACAGTGCCATGGGCTTTAAACTTCTTGATGACACTGCCACTGTAGACACAGGAACATTCAGGTCTTTGGAGATGGACTTGTAGCCTTGAGATTGCTCATGCTTCTTCACAATTTGGTTTCTCAAGTCCTCAGACAGTTCTTTGGTCTTCTTTCTTTTCTCCATGCTCAATATGGTACACACAAGGACACAGAACAAGGTTGAGTCAACTTTAATCCATGTCAACTGGCTGCAAGTGTGATTTAGTTATTAGCCAACACCTGTTAGTGCCACAAGGTCAGTTACAGGTGCTGTTAATTACACAAATTAGAGAAGCATCACATGATTTCTAACAATGCAATACTTTTGTCCCCCTTTTTGTTGGGAACATATCAAATTGCTAGGACAATTCTTTTTGTGTTTTTTTCATTGAAGACAAATTAAATAAAGATAATAATACCAAAGAATTTGTGATTGCAATCATTTTCAGGAAGAAACTGAGTATTATCTGACAGAATTGCAAGGGTGTCAATACTTTTGGCCAACACTGTATATATATACACTGTATGTGTGTGTGTGTGTGTGTTTCTCCAGAAGTTGTATCATTAAGCCTGATGAGAGGCCATAGTGTCTCGAAAGCTTGCTTTGCTTTTTCTTACCATCTTTTCAGTTACCATTAAAAGGTATCAACTACTGAGGACTCTCAGATCAGGGGCGTAACTACAATAGGTGCAGGGTTGCAGCCTAGGGGGGCCCCAAAAGTCCCTTTGGCCCATAGAAAAAGGCTAATAAAGATTATTAAAGATTTGCAATAGTTGGGGGCCCCGTTGGAGCTTTCGCATCGGGGCCCCTGGGCATGAAGTTACGCCACTGTCTCAGATTGTAATATTTATCTACCTAATGGCTAACACGGTACAAACATTTTTTACCAACCCATCAAGGACATCCCCAACTACTACACCTTTAGGAATATATGTGCCATTGACATCCAGAATCTTATAAAGAAATTACAGTCTTCATTGACCCCAATCTCCCTCTCATGTCCTTACTCTGCTCTGAAACTCTATAATGAAACACTGCAAAGTGCCTTCAATGAAGCTGCACCTCCTACATCTAAAACAACTTAGCACTGACAGCGGCAACCCTGGCACACACTGCAAGCACAATTTCTCCGGCGGTGCTCCAGGTGCACTGATCATCTGTGGAGAAAGTGCAACCTGCCAGAGTATTTCATCCATTATAAGTATATGCTGAAAACATAAAATGCTACCTTTCACCTCTTCAAACTAGCTTACTTTAACACCCTTAGCACCTCACTAGCCAACAATCCTAAATGACTCTTTGACACTTTCTACTTCCCTCTTGTTGCAAAAGTACAGGCCCCAACCACCAGCCTCAGCGTCTGGCCAATTATTTTAAAGAAAAACATGACCACATATGACAGGAAATTTGCTCCCAGCCTCATAATATCATGCATTCTCCTCCCTCCTGCCCTTCATCCAGCTCTCTTTCAGCCTTCGATCCGGTCACAGAGGAAGATGTCACCCGGATCCTGGTGTGGCGCCCCACCGGTCTGGACACCACGAGGGGTACTGCACCCAAACAAGGATGTGGTTCTTCAGTAGTCAGGAGATGGGGGATGGTAGGTGTAAAGATCCTCAACACAAACACACACTTAGGACCCAGGGGACCCTAAACAAACCCTGGGGGGAGGGCCCAGTGGAACAACAGAGGTAGAGAAGTGTGGGTGGAAAGCAGAAAGAAACAGTCAGTTGCAGTTGGGAGCGGAACAGTAAACAGCTAGCATGCAGAGCTGAAAGTGTGAGTTTAAAGTCGAGTCGAGTGAGGAGGAGAGAACAGGGAAAACTGAAGAGAAGGGCACTTGAGCTTTGCCACACTCGTCCTGGGAAGCCGAGAGGAAGGAACCCTAGGGGCAGTGGCAGAACTGAAGTTGCCTGTGCGCCGAATCCGGGACTGGCAATACCAGATGGAGGGGTTGGAGTCTAGTACCGAACCGCTGAACTGGAGGTTACGAGCTTCATAGGAGTTGTGACTCACACACCTCGTGTGTACCCAGAGAAGGCAGCTGGACAAGGGTCCAGGGACAAGGTACCAGTCTCTCACTAATACCCGAGGCTGCCGGATCAGGGCTGTGTGCTAACGGAGACCAGAGAGAGAGAGGCTAGAACAGGCACACCACGAGGAACTTATACATGCTACACCGATCTCTTAAAGACTACACAGGCCGAAACTTTTCTGAGAGACTTTGTAACATCCATGACCTGTTGAGAAGTACTGTGTGTAAATTCAAGTACAGAGTTGCAGAACTGTGTGAGACTGGTATTGGTGCAGCAACCAGCTGTGAAAGCCACTGAACAAGGTACCGAGGCCTAAAATTAATGCCCTGCCCGCCGCAGAATCCAATTACTCTATCCCATGCCCTGGGAACCTGCTGCACCCGTAGGGAGCCACTCCATCCTAGAAGCCCATCCATCGTCCTCAGAGGTTCTTCAGCAGCGGTGGCTACCCATAGCCGCAAACTACGGGTGGCATCACAAACACTTTATTCCTTTAACCACCCTATCCCTACAGACTCCCTAAGAACGCTTTAGCCGGTCTCGACCCCTGTGATTCCCCAAAAGAAGCATTAAAGCCCAGTTCTGAGTGTCCCACGGCCCTGGGGTGGGAAAGTAGCTTTTGGCATCACGAAAAGGATAAAAACAGCCCGGTAAAACCGAGTCTTGTGTGCCTTAAAAGACTTATGAACTGTTGTGTGAAAGAGACTTTGCAAATGGTGACCATGAAAGACTGACACCATGTGCTGGCCCGGGGGCATGCCTCGGCCTCCCATCGTGATATGGGTCAACAAAAGGCACGAAGGAGCAGGCCCACCCCGAGTGCCAGTCGAAAACCAAGGGGACCTGCTTAACACCAATGCCGACTCCACCCAGAGAAGTGATTGATAGTCGGAGGGGTGGGGTGCAGACGAGAGACGATAGCCAAGGAGAGAGGACTCAAGTTGGCTGTGCTGTGAGCAAGAAGGAGAAAATGGCAGCAATGGGTCATGAAAACCTGGCAAGCGAGAAGACTGATGAGGGAGCAGGCATCTCCGTGGATGAGAAGGGGAGCCTGGATCAGTCTTTGCCAGTCGACCCCGATTTCTGGAACGCTGCCTTATAGGACTTGGTCGTACATCTCAACCAAGCTCAAGGTTGGGTGTTTAAGGCCTGGAAAAAGAATGCGTTGATGCAGGTGGCAGCGAGAGCCGTAGCCCTGAAAAAGTTTAAACCGCCTGAGGCGGTGCCAGAAAAGCCGCAGCCGACTACCAGAGATGCTGCTATCCAGCTGGAAATAGAGGCAGAGTCGGTGCCCAGCCCGCCTCCAAAGGCTTTTGACCAACCATCTGGGTTGGGAGTCGCGGAGAGTGAATTGAACGTTGGAGAAGCAGAGAGTGCCCCGGTGAAGCCTGTAAAAGCCAAGATCGAGCCGATCCACTGGGTGCAACGGCAGGAGGAGCTGGCTGAGCTTCAAGCTGCAGCCCGGATGAAGGAAGCCGAGGTGTGGAGCAGACCTGAGGCCGACCAAATGTAGGACTATTGGCAACAGAGACAGTGCGAGTAAGAACAGGAGTGCCGATGGCACCAAGAAAGATGGTGGGCTCAGGAGGAGGAGAACCTTCGGGAGAAAGAGCGCGCGCCGGAAGACCTCTGCTACTGATCCAGTGCAACGCCATCTGGGAGAGGTGGTCAACTTCCACTTGAACAATGGGTAGGGGTTCATCAAAGAACCAGGCTTCGAGGAGGAAGTCTTTGTGAGCAGGCGCGATATAGAAAGTTATCTACCAAAAGGGCACCCGGGTAGGGACCTTTACCGAGGAGACTAGGTGAGCTATACGAATTTGGGTCCCGATCACTGTGACTCCCTAGAAGAAGCATTAACCTCCCTGGCGGTATGATTAGGTCAGGAATTTTGTGATAAAAGCGGGCTTACCCGCGGTCACGGCAGATGCGGTGAAAAAAACGCATCTGCCGCACTTGCCGCATAGCCGCCGCACTTGCGGCGCGGTTGCGGTAATCGCCATAGTAAGTATAGGGGGACTTGCGGCAGATGCGGCAAGTGCGGTTTTGCACTTGCGGCAGGTGCGGCAAGTGCGGTTTTTTTCGCGGCCGCACCTGCCGCAAGTGCAAAACCGCACTTGCCGCATCTGCCGCAAGTCCCCCTATACTTACTATGGCGATTACCGCAACCACGCCGCAAGTGCGGCGGCTATGCGGCAAGTGCGGCAGATGCGGTTTTTTCACCGCATCTGCCGCGACCGCGGGTAAGCCCGAGCTTGACTCGGGGTTACCGCTTCTGGCAGTGAATGTTAACCCCGAGTCAGGCTCGGGAATACCGCTAGGAAGGTTAAAGCCCGGTTCTGAGTGTCCCACTGCCCTGGGGTGCGACACTTGCATCTCCTCCCCCTACCACTTGCACCAATGACCATACTCCATCACATATCCTTCAATCCCTTTCTCCAGCTGTCACCACTCACCTAATATAGTTAATCTCTCTCTCATCTAGTGTCATTCCCTCCTCTTTCAAACATACCAGTATACATGCGTTACTTTACAAATCATCCCTTGACCAGAACAGCGCTGCTAACTACAGACCTGTGTCTAATCTGGCCTTCATCTCTAAACTAGCTTGGGGAAGAAAAGTGTACAACAGTCCGCGCTGCCAGGATCACTCACTTCAATAAATGCACGAGCAGTAGTTGTTCAATCAAATCCTTCTTTATTCTCCGATGCATTTCAGTGCCCTCCTGGCACCTTCATCAGGGTATCCCTGATGAAGGTGCCAGGAGGGCACTGAAACGCATTGGAGAGTAAAGAAGGATTTGATTGAACAACTACTGCTCGTGCATTTATTTAAGTGAGTGATCCTGGCAGCGCGGACTGTTGTACACTTTTCTTCCCCAAGCTTCTTGTGCATCTCCACGTAAGTGTGGCCAGTGGAAGTCCAGGAGCAGCCATCAGCATATTATCAACAAGCCTTCAAACCAGTTGTGGGTCTCACAACTGGACCAGGTGAGTGGATCTGATTTCTCACCATAGCACAAACTAGTGTCTAGTGATAAGGGCACTATTGCGCCTCTTGTCCCCCCTCCCTCTCTTTTTTCATCTCTAAACTGGAACGCTTGGTCCACCTTTGCCTGTGTGGCACCCAGCCCTTACAGGTAGCCACAGGACAATCTAGTGCATGGAGGAATTTCCACAACAGGAAACCTACACACTCAACACCTTCCACCCCAGACCTATAGGGGGAACTCCACTTGCTGCCCTTAAGCAAGATCCCCAATAAATACCGGTGCTTGGGGCAGAGTTAGGCAGTGCAGTTCCAGAGAGGACTGTGAAGAGTTAGTCCATTCAGTATGGAGCAGTACTGAGGAAGACTACCTGGTACCGAAGCCACGCTAGGCCCGAACCAGAGGATAGCCTAGCCTGAGTGAGGTACCTGAGAGTGAGGTTCGGAAGCAAGGCTAGAGAGAAAGAAGTAGAATTGGGGGCACAGGAGCCATACCGGCTCACCCAACGGAAGCAACCCAGACACAGGAGTCGGAGTCTGCTAAGGAGCATTTAACCCAGCAGAAGAACACCGATCCAACCAAGGAGACTTCGGTTTCCCTGGTCACCTGTAACCATAAACGAAGCAAAGAGCCAAGATCCACAGAAAATCCCAGAGGTAGCAGCAATCTGGAGAAGGTTCTTGCACGAGCTCAGAGTTACAGGGGAAGAGAAAAGCACAGGAAGCCAGGCCAGTTTCTATACAGGTCATGGCTTCACCACAAGTAAGAAAAGGGACAAGGAGGCCTTAAAAATCACTCGCTGTGGAAAACCTGCGAGTGCATCCCGACCACCTGGAGTGGTTCACTGGACAGTGCCGGTTTGTCATCAGTAAAGGTACGGAAAACTACTACTCCCAATGTGTGTGTGTCAGTTCTTACAGCCCTGGTCCTGTCCTGCACAGAGACTGTAATTACCTCCCAACTGCTGAGCCTCATCCCTGTGACAACTCCTCTCTCTACATCACTGCCCCAAGGACCCGCTCCGCCTATGGGGAGCTATACCATCAGGCTCATCCAACATCCCCAGAGGTCTGCCGCAGAGCTGGTGCCATCACCAGACTCCGTAGGTGGCGTCATGACATCTACAATCAACTACCTGTAAATAATTCCCTATTTTTAAAACAACCCCCAGGGCACGGTCCCGGGCAACGACCGCCTGTGACATCCCCAAGTACCCAACGCCCGTGATCCGAATATCCCAAGCCTTGGGGTGGGTCAGCTTTCCTGGCGTCACGAACAGGATTCCGTGCCCGGTATTCCCGGGTACTGTGTGCCGTGTATTGACTGTGTTTTGTGAACTGTTGAAATTGAGCCACCATTACTGCGCCACAGAGCGGGAAGAAAGGGGGCATAACAGCCGAAAGGGAGCGAAGACAGGTCCCACCCCACGCTCTGCCGAGAACTTCCGAAACTAATTTAGTCAGCTCAGAAGGAGTGGCATCAGATCCAGATAAGGTTAGCGTCATCAAGGAATGACCAACACCAACCAATGTTAAAGAAGTGCATCAGTTCCTGGGGCTGGTAGGGTACTACAGAAGATTCATCAAGAATTACATAAAGATGGCAGCACCCTTTCAAGATCTCCTGGGAGGCCAGTCCAAGAATGGCAAGTGCAAAGGTCCTCCATTTGAATGGGACAAGGAACAAGAAGAGTCCTTTAAGCAGATGAAAGAAGCCTTCAAAGGAGAAGAGATTTTAGCTTACCCTGACTACAACTCACCATTTCTGTTATACACCGATACCAGCAACGTAAGATTGGGATCTGTCTTGGCCCAGAAACAAAATGGTAAAGAGAAGGTAATTGCCTATGCCAGCAGTAAGCTCCATCCTACAGAAAGGAATCCTGAGAACTACAGTTCCTTCAAGCTGGAATTCCTGGCCTTGGTCTGGGCTGTCACAGAATGGTTTAAGCATTACCTGGCGTATGCAAAGTTCACCGCATTCACAGATAACAATCCTCTTACACACCGGGAAACCGCTAAGTTGAGTGCAATGGAACAGCGCTGGATGGCCAGGTTGTCCAACTATTATTTCACCATAAAGTACCGGGCAGGCCATAAGAATGCCAATGCAGATGCCTTATCCAGAATACCTCACATACCTGATGAAGGAGAAGATGTAGATGAGCTTGAAGAGGTAGAGCTACCTGCATTCCACCATCACAGTGTATCTCAATGTCACCAGGTGTGCAGAAGACGTGGCGAGGTGAGCATCAACCCATTGCCTTACCATGAATGGAAAGAGACCCAAGACAGTGACCCTGTTATTAGTTTAGTCAAGGAGCTGATAGCCCAAGAGCATTCCTGTCTCAACCCAGATGCCGCATCAGAAGCATGACACCTGTGGAATGAGAGAAGTAGATTGTTCATCTATCAAGGCAAGTTGTGTCGATGCTGCGTTAATCCCAAAACACATGAGATGGTCTGGCAAATAGTGGTCCCAAAGAAAGATGTCAGGATGATGCTGGATGCCTACCATAACTAGTGATGGGCGAATCCTAAATTACTCGGAATCGCTTGACTCTAGCGAGTCCGAGCACAGGACTCGCTACTCGTTGCGAGTCTAGCGAGTCCAATGTTAATGAATGGGGAAGCGAGTAATAGCGAGTAGTGTGAGATTTACAAATCGCAGATGTGTCTCGAAAGCTTCAGCCTGAAGCAATCCTAGTTTTGTCATTTATTTGCATTGGACTCGTTTACTTTGCAACTGTAATCGCTGGCTGGGAAACTCGCACAGATAAGAGTCCTGCTTTCTCCTCTGTGGTGGCTGCCAGCTCCAGGGTCCTAGAGCCCGCCTGCTGCCTGATGTAGCAGAGCTGAGATTGTTCTCAGTCTGCTCATTCCCTGTGTACAGACATGAATGTCTGTGCACAGAGATGATGTAGCAGAGCTGAGATTGTTCTCAGTCTGCTGATTCCCTGTGCATAGACATCTATACTATGCACAGGGGATGTAGCAGAGAGGACATCGCGTTTTGGACTGCGTCGGACGGAAGAGGATTTTTTTAATTAAAGATGGAGTCCCTAATGGCTTTTTTTTTTATTTCTAATAAAAAATTTTCTTTGTGTTGTGTTTTTTTTAAAACAATTTAATAGAAATTCATGGCGGTCATGTCTAATATTGGCGTGACCGCCATAAATTTCGGGCTTAGGGCCAGCTGATAATACAAAGCTGGCCCTAATCTCTTTATTACCCAGCGTGCCAGCGCTACCAGGGCCTCTGGAAGAGCGGGGTTCAGCGCCAGAGGATGGCGCTTCAATGAACGCGCCATCTTCTGGGGCGGCTGCGGGCTGCAATTTGCAGCGGGGGGTGCCCAGAAAGCTTGGTCATCCCTGCGCTGCGGATTCCAGCCCCCAGCTGCTTAGCTGTACCTGACTAGACATAGAAATTGCGCGAAGCCCCACGCATTTTTTTTTTATTATTTCATGAATTTCAGAGTCAGAGTCTCAGAGTCAGAGTCAGAATCTCAGAATTTCATGAAATAATTTAAAAAAAATGCGTGGGGCTCCGCGCAATTTCTATGTCTAGCCAGGTACAGCTAAGCAGCTGGGGGCTGGAATCCGCAGCGCAGGGATGCCCAAGCTTTCTTGGCACCCCCGCTGCAAATTGCAGCCCGCAGCCGCCCCAGAAGAAGGCGCGTTCATTGAAGCGCCATCCTCTGGCGCTGAACCCCGCTCTTCCAGCGGCCCTGGTGGCGGTAGCACGCTGGGTAATAAAGGGGTTAATACCAGCTTTGTTATACAAGCTGGTATTAAGCCCGAGATTCTTAATGTCAGGCCACGTTTGACCCAGCCACTAAGAATCTCCAATAAAGGGTTAAAAAAACACAACACAGAGAAAAAATTTTATTTGAAATAAAAAAAAAGCCATTAGGGACTCCATCTTTAATTAAAAAAATCCTCTTCCGTCCGACGTAGTCCAAAACGCGATGTCCTCTCTGCTACATCCCCTGTGCATAGATAGATGTCTATGCACAGGGAATGAGCAGACTGAGAACAATCTCAGCACTGCTACATCATGTCTGTGAGCAGGCGGCTCTAGGACCCTGGAGCTGCACAGAGAAGACAGCTGGACTCGGCTCGCAATGTAACAGCAGTTACTTTGCGAGTTTCCCTGCTATCACTGGCACAGTAGCCGAGTCTAATGCAAACAATAGCAATCCTAGTTTTGTCAGCGTTTCTGACAAAACTAGGATTGATATTGATTTGCATTGGACTCGTGCGAGTAATCACTGGGAAACTCGCAGAGTACCGAGTCCTGCGAGTCCCTTACTACTCGCCGAGTAACGAGTCCTAGCGAGTAGATTCGCCCATCCCTAACCATAACCAAGCAGGACACTTTGGATGGAAGAAGCTGGAGATGTTGCTGAGAGATCAATTCTATTGGGTTGGCATTAGAGGAACCATAGAAAGATGGTGTAAACACTGTGGACCATGCAGCTTGAGAAGGAAGGATCGTGAAAGTCAAAGGGCGCCATTTCAGCCAATTGTGACCACACAGTCACTTGATATAGTAGCCTTCGACCACATGAAGCTAACTCCCAGCAGATCAGGTTACACCTATGCCTTAGCCATGGTGGATCACTACTCAAGATTTCTGGTAGTAGCTCCAAAGACTTAACTGCGGAGACAGCAGCAAAAACCTTTCAAACCTACTTTTGTAGACCACACGGGTATCCAAAGCAGGTATTGACTGATCAAGGTTCGTCTTTTGAAGCAGAAATATTTCAAGAGTTTTGTCATCTCTACAGATGTAAAAAGATCAGAACCACACCTTACCATCCTCAAACCAACGGTATGTGTGAGAAAAATGAATAACATTGTAATAGCTATGCTGAAGACTTTGCCTTTAGAAGAAAGGGATCAATGGCCAGAGAAGTTTCCTGATTTAGTGGACATGTATAATAACATACCTGTAAGTTCCACCAATTGCACACCAGCATACCTCGTGAGAGCAAGACACGGAAGATTGCCTGTAGATCTTGAAATGGGAATCACAGTACCAGAAGCAGAATCATCTGAAAAAGATTGGGATCCAGCCACCAAGAACAATATAAAATGGTACAAGCCTGTGTAGAAAACAGATTAGAACAGACAAGAGAAAAACAAGAGAGGAATTACAACAAGAGTGCTCAAGCTGAACCTCTAACACCTGGAGAGATGATACTCAAGCGAAAGAGAATAACCCATAAGCTAGATCATCAATGGGAACAAGAACCCTATACCGTGTTACAGTCCAACTTTAACAACAGTAAAACTTGTGTCATCAGCAGAGATGAAGGAGAAACCACTGCCACAGTTTCCAGAGATCACCTCAAAATATGTCCAGAACAATTAAGACCCACAGAAGAAGAAATACCATGTAACCGTCTAGAAGAAGAAAAGAAAGAAAAGTTAATACATACAGTGCTAGGAAACATTTCTGAAGACTCGCCTCAATGTGAGGGAGCAGTAATAGTACCTGAAATCCACTTCTTTCAACCAGTTGAAGAACAGAGAAAACAAGAAGACCCTGTCCAGATCCAGGAAATATCACCCGTTGTAGCAGAACCTGAGAACCCTGCAATCGGTGCATCTGTCAGTCCTGTAGTGAGAATAAGGTCTACCCAAAGTTCGTACACTTCCACACATCACATAGTGTTGAGTCCACCACCTGAGACACCAGAACTATGAAGGTCTTGTCGTATTAATCAAGGTCAACCCCCAGCCAGGTATGGAGAGTGGGAATAAGTGTAAATTGATAAAAGAGAAGTAGTTTAACCTCTTAACGACTAATGACGACTATACTCGTCATGAAAAGATGTCAGTTCCCGCATCATGACGAGTATACTCGTCATGGCTTTGAACTGTCACTGCTTCTAAACGAACAGTGACAGTTCAATTCTAAAAGCTGTCAGTGACAGCTGAGGGTCAGGGGCAGAGGTGTGGGCACCCCTGTTAACCCCCCCCTGCCCAGGACCCCTCCGATCGGCAGTGTAAAACTGAAACTGCCGATCGGAGCGATTCAGACAGATTTACCCCTCCAGGTCTGATTGGAGCTCTCCAATCAGATCTAGAGGGGCCGATCGGCGGGTGCCCTCCCCCTACTCAGCCCCCTCCCGCTCCAGGACACATGTCCCCCCCCCGGATCATATTTATCTGCCGGCGGGCTGCACACCCGGCGCACCCGCCAGCCATCACCAGCTCCAGCCCCCGCTCCATCCAGCTCCCAACCCCCCATGTCCTGTTCCGCCCCCCCCTGTGTCCAGCCCCCCCCTTTGTCCGGCCTGCACCCCCCATACCCGTCCCGCCGTCCACCCGCCCTCCTCCTTCTCTCCTCCACACAGGGGCTCTCCAAACGCGACATGGTGTCCGCTAACAATTGGAGCTAATTTTTCAGTCAAATTGTTAGCGGACACCATGTCGCATTTGGAGAACCCCTGTGTGCCTACACATTGGAGCTCCCCCACAAGTGACCCCATTTTGGAAACTACACCCCCCATGGAACTTATCTAGATGGGTGGTGAGCATTTTGAACACCCCAGTGCTTCACAAATTAATCTGTAAAAATGAAAAAAGAAACTTTTTATGGAAAAAAAGTACTTTTTCATTTTTACGAATGAATTTGTGAAGCACTTGGGGGTTCAAAATGCTCCCCACCCATCTAGATAGATTCCCTGGGGGGTCTAGTTTCCAAAATGGGGTCACTTGTGTGGGAGCTCCAATGTTTAGGCACACAGGGTCTCTCCAAATGAAACATGGTGTCCGCTAACAATTTGACTGAAAAATCAGCTCAAATTGTTAGCGGACACCATGTCGCGTTTGGAGAGCCTCTGTGTGCCTACACATTGGAGCTCCCCCACAAGTGACCCCATTTTGGAAACTAGACCCCCCCAGGGAACTTATATAGATGGGTGGTGAGCATTTTGAACCCCCAGGTGCTTCACAAATTCATCCGTAAAAATGAAAAAGTACTTTTTTTTCCACAAAAATATTCTTTTAGCCCACATTTTTTAATTTTCACATAGGGAACAGGATAAAATGGATCCTAAAAATTGTTGGGCAATTTCTCCTGAGTACACCGATACCTCATATGTGGTCATAAACCACTGTTTGGGCACACAGCAGGGCTCAGAAGGGAAGGAGCGCCATTTGACTTTTTGAATGGAAAATTAGCTCCAAAAGTCAAATGGCGCTCCTTCCCTTCTGAGCCCTGCCGTGCGCCCAAACAGTGGTTTATGACCACATATGAAATATCGATGTACTCAGGAGAAATTGCCCAACAATTTTTAGGATCCATTTTATCCTGTTGCCCATGTGAAAATGAAAGAATTGAGGCTAAAATAACATTTTTGTTGGAAAAATTAAAATGACCATTTTTTTCCCTCCACTTTGCTTTAGTTCCCCTGAAGCACCTGAAGGGTTAATAATCATCTTGAATGTAGTTTTGAGTAGCTTGAGGGGTGTAGTTTCCGGAATGGTGTCACTTTTGGGTGTTTTCTGTCATGTACGCCCCTCAAAGGGATTTCAAATGTGATGTGGTCACAAAAAAAATGGTTTTGTAAATTTTGCTGGAAAAATGAAAAATTGCAGATGAACTTTGAACCCTTATAATGTCCGAACGAAAAAATTTTTTTTCCCCAAATTGTGCTGATGTAAAGTAGACATACGGGAAATGTTATTCATTAACTATTTTGTGTCACATACCTCTCTGGTTTAGCAGAATAAAAATTCATAATTTGAAAATTGTTAAATTTTCAAAGTTTTTGCCAAATTTTTGATTTTTTCACAAATAATCGCAAAAATTATCGACCTAAATTTAATACTAACATGAAGCCCAATATGTCACGAAAAAACAATCTCATAATCGCTAGGATCCGTTGAAGCGTTCCAGAGATATTAGCTCATAAAGGGACACTGGTCAGAATTGCAAAAAATGGTCTGGTCATTAAGCTGCAGAGTGACTCGGTCCTTAAGGGGTTAAATATGAAAATGTGTACATCAACTGTGAGCATTAGTGTACAGAAGGGTGGAAGAACTGGGCCCAGCCCCATGGACTTTAAGTTAGGAAAAGAAAGTGCCTGGGGTGGAGAGGAGGTACCAGGTCTCCTAAGCAGAGACGCCCATAGGGAAAATGTTTATTTGGTGTGTTTCAATTGTGGACTTGAAAGACTTTAACCCGTTGAAACCCCAGGCTTACAGAGACTATACTGTGAAGACTGTAACATTTTCCCTGGATTTCCCTTACTTTATTAATATGGACTAAAGTCACAAGACTGATTGTGACAACAAACTTTTTACAGCCTGCGGTGGATGGACTAGCATCGTATGGACTGCACCCACTTGTTTTTCACCATTTTTCAGGTTTTTTTGTACATTTTTCTCTTTTAAGACTCTGTTATTATACCGGTTATTATTATTATCATTATTATTATTATTATTATTATTATTATTGTTAATATAAAATTGTTTTCTCAGTCCAGGAGTACTGAAGTTAACTAGGGGGAATGTGGCACCCAGCCCTTACAGGTAGCCACAGGACAACCTAGTGCATGGAGGGATTTCCACAACAGGCAACCTACACACTCACTTCCTCCCCAGACCTGTAGGGGGAGCTCCACTTGCTGCCCTTAAGCAAGATCCCCTATAAATACTGGTGCTTGGGGCAGAGTTACACAGTGCAGTTCCAAAGAGGACTGTGAAAAGTTAGTCCATTCAGTATGGAGCAGTACTGAGGAAGACTTCCTAGTGCCGGAGCCACACTAGGCCCGAACCAGAGGACAGCCTAGCCAGAGTGAGGTACTCAAGAGTGAGGTTCGGAGGCAAGGCTAGAGAGAAAGAAGTAGAATTGGGGGCAGAGGAGCCATATCGGCTCACCCCACGGAAGCAACCCGGACACCGGAGTCCGAGTCTGCTAAGGAGCATTTAGCCCAGCAGAAGAACACCGGTCTGACCAAGGAGACTTCGGTTTCCCTGGTCGCCTGTAACCATAAACCAAACAAACTTCACCACAAGTAAGAGAAGGAACAAGGAGGCCTTAAAAATCACTCGCTGTGGAAATCCTGAAGTGCATCCCGACCACTTGGAGTGTACCTTGGACAGTGCCGTTTGTCATCAATAATGGTACGGAAAACTACTACTCCCAATGTATGTGTCAGTTCTTTCAGCCCTGGTCCTCTCCAGCACAGAGACTGTAATTACTTCGCGCGTGCAGAGTCTCATCCCTGTGACAACTCCTATTCCTACATCACTGCCCCGGGAACCCGCTCCGCCTACAGGGAGCGATACCATCAGGCTGGTCATCCAACGACCCCTGAGGTCTGCCACAGCGCTGGTGCCATCACCAGACTCTGTAGGTGGCGTCACAACATCTATAATCAAATCCTTGTAAATAATTCCCCCCTTTTTAAAGCAACCCACAGGGCAGGGTCCCGAGCAACAACCGCCTGTGACATCCCCCAGTATCCAATGCCTGTGATCTGAGTATCCCAAGCCTTGGGGCAGGTCACCTGATCCGCTATCTCTCAGATAATTCTCATCTTGACCCTCTGCAATCCGGATTCTGCACCTTACACTCTACTAAAACTGCTCTTACTAAAGTCTCTAATGATCTACTTATAGCTAAATCTAATGGTCACTACTCCCTGCCAATTCTCATTGGCTCACTCCGGTGCATTTGATACTGTGGATCACCAGCTCATCCTCACTATGCTCTGCTCTATTGGGCTCAAGGACACGGCTCTCTCCTGCTTCTCCTCCTCCCTCTCTGTCCGATCCTTCACTGTCTCTTTCTCTAGGTCCGCTTCCTCTCTGCTTTCACTCATGGTTGGGGTTCCTCAGGGTTCAGTCCTAGGTCCCCTTATCTTCTCTCTATACATTGCCCCTATCGGATAAACCATCAGTACATTTAGTTTTCAGTACCATCTCTATGCTGATGACACCCAATTATACACCTCTTTCCCTGACATCATGCCTGCATTACTACAAAATACCAATGATTGTCTGTCTGCTGTCTCCAGCATCACGTCCTCTCTCTCTACCATAAACTGAATCTGTCAAAAACTGATCTTCTCATGTTTCCTCCCTCTACTAATCTTCCTAAACTCAATATTGCCATTTCCGTGTGTGTTTTGTACCATTACTCCCCAGCAGCATGCCCGCTGTCTTGGGGTTATATTTGACCAAGATCTCTCCTTCATCCCCCACATCCGATCACTCACTCGCTCATGTCACCTACACCTCAAAAGGTTCTCTTGAATTTGACCTTTTCTTAAGTTGACTCTGAAAAAACTGTAACTCACCCTTATTCATTCTCATCTGGATTATTGCAATTCTCTACTTATTGGTCTTCCATTCACTAAACTCTTCTCTCTCCAATCCATCCTCAATGCAGCAGCAAGGATCATATTCCTCTCCAACTGCTTCACTGATGCCTCTATCCTGTGCCAGTCATTGCACTGTTTGCCCATCCTCTACAGAGTACAATTTAAAATTATGACTTTCACTCACAAAGCCCTCCACAGTTCTGCACCGCCCTACATCTCCTCCCTCAACTCTGTCTATCGCCCTACACGTGCCCTTCATTCCACAAGTGACCTAAGACTGACATCAGCTACAATCTGAACCTCCACTTCCGTCTCCCAGACTTCTCACGAACAGCGCCAATTCTCTGGAACGGACTACCAAGAACAATTCAATTAATTCCCAACACCCATAGTTTTAAACGAGCCCTAAAAACACATCTATTTAGATTAGCCTTTCACTTTACTTCACCTAAAGCTGGTTTCACATTGTGTTTTTTTCCCTGTACGCGGGACTCTACTTTTTGCAGGACCCCACAGACAGGAAAGGACACCATCGGAGGTGACCTTCAGCTACTATTTATTTGTACAGGCCCGTGATTATCATGGGTCCGGACACAGAAAAGACAGCTGACAGGAGGCGGCAGGGCACTTTCACTACCGCAATGTATATTATATATTGCAGAGGTGAAATTAAGTAAAAGCAAGGGTTAAAGATAAAAAATATGTATTCTCACCTTTCCAGAGATTCCCGACGCCTCCATCTAACTTCCGATGGCTGAAGGACTTGGATGGGCAGGGCTACCCGATCAGCGTCATCGTTCACATGACTGGTTACAGCGGTCCTGTACTGGGAGCTAGATGCCGACATTGGGGGATTGCAGGACAGGTGAGAATACATATTCTTTATTTTTAACCCTTGCTTTCACTTAATTTCACTTCCGCAATGTATATTATACATTGCAGAAGTGACATTAGACGGCACACAGCAGTTTTAGTGTACTGAGCATGCTCAGTACATTAAAATCGGGTCCGAGAAACGATCAGCTGTTTTCTCGGACCCGTGCTCCATAGGCCCCCATGTTAATGGCCTCGGATCATGTCGGATCTGATTGAGTCCAATTTGGTCTTCTGTGCCCAAATTCGGAGCAGTCTCCGAATTTGGGGACAGCAAAATATCGGACACAATCGGATCTGACACAAATCGGATGCCATTAATGGCAAATCCGATGTGATCCGATGCCCATAGGAATACATGGGGGCCAAATCACATCCGTGACTGTCTGTTTTACAACGGACAGCCACGGATGGCAGAAAAACGCAATGTGAAAACAGCCTAACTATTCCCTTTCTGCCCATCTCCAAATCTGACCTCTTTTGTCATCTGTTTACACCCTACACGGACTTAATAGCACTTTATCTGTGCTTCTACAAATCCTGGCTGGTGCACTGGTAAAGTGCTGCATAATATGCTTGGCGCTATATAAATAAAATTATTATTATTATTATTATTATTATTATTAATGTATTTGATTTTTTTTAAATGTGTTTTTATAGCTGATGCCCCAACTTCTACTTATAATCAGTACTCTTGAATGTCATAATGTCTTTTTAGGGCGGTTTAGGTGACACACTGAATAACAGAATGTAGTTGAAAACAACGAGGTCACATCCAGTATTTCTTACATAACGTGGCTCAGCTTCTCAAGAACTTTTGCTATATTTTTCTTGGATTAGTAATTTCATACACACCCACTGGTAAAGAGTCACAGTGGATAAAATAAATCACGTTTTCATGTTAGATTATTTGTATAGCATTGTATGACACACGAGCAGCACTTCTGCTAGGGTGTCAGTTTGTTGCAGCAATACCAGATTAAATCAGAACCACTTTAAAGGTTTCCCCAGACAGAAGTATTTTTCTCCATGTCTAAGACAGCCTGAAAAGCTTTAAAAGACATAGAGGTCTAAATCCATTCATATCCTCATTGTATTATTTTTCCAAATTAGGAAAACTGAACTACATATAAAAGGTTTCCTGCTACTGTTTTAGATGAAGTTTACAAGATGTCATGGTCCACATTTTAAGCTGTAAGCATTTATCTTTACATAGTTAAAGGGAATCTGTCAGCACGTTTTTGCTATATAATCTGAAGACAGCATGAAGTAGAGATTAACGCACTGAATTCAGCATATGTGTCACGTATCAAGCTGTGAGTTGTTCTTTACTTATAATAAAAGTTTTATCTCCAGGGCCTTATCACTGCTCAGACACAGTGGCTGAGATCTTGCCTACCGCTCACCCTCCTCTGATAAGCAGCTCACTGTCAATATACAATGTACTGCATACTGAGAACTGTGGAGTGGGTGGGGTTTCTACATCCTACATGTAAGAACTCTGATTGAATGTACTGCATACTGAGAACTGTGGAGTGGGTGGGGTTTGCTACATCCTACATGTAAGAACTCTGATTGTGTCACAACTGTTGCACCCATTAAACTAAGCGATACATCATTGGAATCGCATTTCTATTCCTTTTTCTTATGGTGCTCTCAGATAAGGTAGCTAAAAGCTAGTGACAGATTCCCTTTAAAGAATTAGGTTTAAAACAAGTTGCTTATTCCACAGTAGATTGATGAAGCTCAATAAGTGAGATATAAATAATAATATAATAATAATGTATATTTATTTCCATAGCAGTATTAATTCCATAGCACTTTACATACATTTGCAACACTATCCCTATTGGGGCTCACAATCTAAACATCCTATCAGTATAACTTTGGAGAGTGGAAGAAAACCAAAGTGCCCGTAGGAAACCCATGCAAACATGGGAGAAGATACAAACTCCTTCCATATGTAAACTTCCAGATTGTAAACTTGAGGGGATTTGAACCCAGGACCCCAGTGCTGCGAAGCAGCAGTGCTAATCCCCGAGACGAACATAAGAGAGAAAAAGTGACATAACATGAATTTAAAGAGAACCAGCAATTCAGCATGATTTTGTAATATACAGTAGGCTGTAATGGCGCTGTAATTGTACCGCCCCAGGTTATGGGAACTCGGATGTCTGAGCCCTCAGATTCAGTGGGGGATCTCACTGGTGTCTTGCCCAAACCCGTGGCGCCGAGGGGAAGACAGTCGCCAAATTAAAGGATTGAAGTTTTTATCACGTGACGCCACCTGTAGTGCCTGGTGACTAGACACCAGCGCCGCCACAGTCCTCTGGAGGGTATTGGTATTGCGGCTAGGGTGAAGTAGCTCACCAAAGATAGAGCTAATCCTCCGGAGCAATGTTGGTTATGAGGGATGGAGCTGGGGTTTGGCCAGGTGATGGGTTAACTGGATAGTCTCTGCGGGTAGCGGGGACAGGGGGTGAAGAATGCACACACACGCTGTTGAATGTCTCTTTACCTTTTACTGGTGGTACATCAGGTAAAAGTCCGGAACACTGTCGGGTGACCAGGAAACACAGTTGAATTTCCAACGATAAATATATCTCCAATCTCACGGGAGCACAGTCGATAGGACATCTTTTTGACATCATTGGTGAGATGTCACACGTCTAGATATCGTGCACGACACACCAACGATGTAGCGAGCAGCTATCATTTACACAACCTAGCGAACGATACTTGTTCACTGTTGTGAATAGGCAAAGTCATTAACGACATTGTTATTGCAGTGTCACACACAACGATGAAGCAGGTTGGCTGATCAAGGATCGTTTGATTTGAGAACATGTCAAATCCGCGAT
Organism: Allobates femoralis; assembly: GCA_033576535.1. Classification (NCBI taxonomy): domain Eukaryota; kingdom Metazoa; phylum Chordata; class Amphibia; order Anura; family Aromobatidae; genus Allobates; species Allobates femoralis. Next base: position 467,755,942 of record JARQOC010000005.1, read on the forward strand.
CAACGATCCAACGATTTATCGTAGTCGTATCTCAGTGTTACACTCAACGACATTCTAACAATGTTGTTTCAGCGACTCCAAACCTGTGACGTTTCAGCCATATAGTTCACGATCTCGTACCGTGTAATGGGGCCTTAAGTTGTGATAGCTTTCTCTTTATGACTTTAAAACAGAGGTAGGGAACTCCAGACCTAGAGAGCCACACACAGTCCAGGTTTTCAGGATTTTCTTAGTATTTGACAGTGGGTAATTTAATCTCCTCCACAGGTGATAATTCCAACTGTCAAATACTAAGGAAATCCTGAAAACCTGGACTGTGTGTGGCTCTCAAGGCCTGGCGTTCCCTACCCCTGCTTTAAAACGTTGGGTGACTAGTTGTTCTTCAGTCAATGAACATGCAGGTCTTGTAACTATAGTTTCCTTGTATGCTTCATATATACGCTCTCATTTGGTCTGCTGTTGTAGTAGCTTTTTATCAGATCTAGGTTCTCTTTCCTTGTTTATGTATGGTTTGTTTTAGTAGCCCATTTATCATTAGATTATCCTGGTTCCTCAACATTTGACACAGACTTTGTTAATACGAGTGACATGACTCTCTTTATTCGTAAACACTATCATATATATTGAGGTATGCATTATAGTGTTAGGAGTTTTGCCCAAGGACCCCTATTAGTATATATAGGTGGTTGTGCACTTAACCACCACGCTGTAACAGCCACTACTGACTCACCATCAGGGAATTGAACCTCGGTGTTCCATATGACAGGTGGGTATACTTACTACTATACATATATTGGTGTGCATGTCCATTATTTTTTCCAATATCATGTTTATTAATTTTTTCGATTAACATAAAAAAAAAATACAAATCAAAGACAAAAACTTTGGTACAAACAACCAATAACACCCCATTACTGACAGCGTAGACCTAATAATGATATAAGTAGGCTATATTCACCAAGAAAACTCTTATGGCCACTTTACATGTCCCAACGTCGGTCCGATATTGGATCCAACGACGCGGGAGCACGCTTTTTCTGGGCAGAATTCCAAGATTGCATAGGAGATGTCGGCAGGCATCGCCACTACAATGTGTACGCCCCCTTGTACGGCCGACCCAAGCACGACCATTTAACATGGGACAGGATAGGGGAAATTGTACTCCACATCGTAGTTGGGCTTTTACACAGCACGATCCGGACACAACGTCCATCCAATATCGGGCAGTTGAAGAGCCTGGTCATTTGATCCCCGATATCGTTTTGGCGTCGTTCGTGTATCGTATTGGACATTTACACCATACAACACACGAACGATATCGGGGCCAACGCACGAACCACGTGACTTTTGGTCGGAGTTGGACGCCGATATCGGAACGTGTAAAGTGGCCATTAATCACACCCTACTACGAGACAGATAATGTTAATCAACTCAGTTGTCATGGGCAGATGCATACCACTCTTAATTTTTAAATGGTAGTACTGTCTGTATAATTTCCTCTTTTGTTAGTAATATTTCAATAAACAGTCTCCAGATTGCAAAGAAATGATTCCTCCATTTGTCTTTATTACGTTCTGCCTCCCTTCTCTCTGTTGTCATTAATGTTGTTAGTTCATGTGTTACTTCAGACAAGTCTGGGAACCTTTTGTGTAACCACTCTCTCAAGATAAGTCTCTTTGCCACCATGGCTATAACATGTAGTAGACTGGTCAATTTTTGTTCCCTTGGAATCGCCACTGAGGGAGTGGAACAGCCACACCAAAGGGTCTAGCTCGACCAGTCCACCACATACAGCTTGCGTCTGGGTCTGTATCTGCTCCCAAAAGCCCCCGACCACTGCACAACTCCAGAGCCCATGGAATAAGTCAGCTTTTCAGTGCCACATATTGGACAATGTTGTAATTTGCTAGGGGATTGTATATTTGATGGTAGATTAAATCTCCAAATTGCCCTATGTATAATTCGAAACAGAGTGTCTCGCCACCACTCATCTGTGACATATTTTCTAAGGGTGACCCATCCACTAGTGATTTTCTCCTACAAATCTTCTGTAGTAATTTGCTTTTCCCATGCTTTAAACAATCGCTCAGGGCCCATTGGAAGCATGTCATCCTTAAGTTTTTTATAGATGTACGGTGTATAATACAAAATAATATTGTTGTACCGTGTTAGCCAGAAAAATCGATGTAAATACTTAAGTCTCAAAAAAAAGGTTGAGAAAAGTATTATAGGAGTGATACCTTTATTGGCTAATTGTCTGATGAAGGAGCCTTGAGCTCTGAAAGCTTACAAATATAATTTTTCTTGTTAGCCAATAAAGGTATCACTCCTATAATACTTTTCTCAACCTTTTTTTTGGGACTTAAGTATTTACATCGATTATAGATGTACGAAACAGTAATATCCCCAACATTCAAACTAAGCCATTAACATGGATTAACATGGACTAACATGGATTATTGCTGCATTCCCTGGAAACATCTCTTAGGGTGCCTTCACACTGCGGCAGCGTCCGGTCCGGGGCTGTCAGGGGTGACAGCCTGGACCGGAGTTTTTCTGCATAGGAGACTGTCGGGCTGCACGGAGCTGGATCGCGGCGGGTGGTAATTATCTGCTATCCGGCTGCTGTGTCGCCGGATGAATCCTGCAGAAGTGGGGATTTGTCTGCCGATTCCAAAAACGTTGCATGCACCGTTTTTGGAGTCTGCAGACAAATCCCCACTTCTGCAGGATTCATCCGGCGACACAGCAGCCGGATAGCAGATAATTACCACCCGCCGCGATCCAGCTCCGTGCAGCCCGACAGTCTCCTATGCAGAAAAACTCCGGTCCAGGCTGTCACCCCTGACAGCCCCGGACCGGACGCTGCCGCAGTGTGAACCCAGCCTTAGTTTTTGCATGACATGAAAATTCAGTTGAGTGAATTGCAGCAGGGGAGAGTCAATCAGTTGTAATTTGTCTAGGGTCTCCCATCCAGTTAACCATCATCTTTCTTCCCCATGAAGCA
>JARQOC010000005.1:467759048-467918533 GCA_033576535.1 Allobates femoralis
ATGAAACCTCTACAACAGAATTCAAGTGCAGATTGTAACGTTTAATTTGAAGGGTTGAACAAAAATATCTGATAGAAAATGTAGGAATTGTACACATTTCTTTACAAACACTCCACATTTTAGGAGGTCAAAAGTAATTGGACAAATAAACATAACCCAAACAAAATATTTTTATTTTAATATTTTGTTGCGAATCCTTTGGAGGCAATTACTGCCTTAAGTCTGGAACCCATGGACATCACCAAACGCTGGGTTTCATCCTTCTTAATGCTTTGCCAGGCCTTTACAGCCGCAGCCTTCAGATCTTGCTTGTTTGTGGGTCTTTCCGTCTTAAGTCTGGATTTGAGCAAGTGAAATGCATGCTCAATTGGGTTAAGATCTGGTGATTGACTTGGCCATTGCAGAATGTTCCACTTTTTTGCACTCATGAACTCCTGGGTAGCTTTGGCTGTATGCTTGGGGTCATTGTCCATCTGTACTATGAAGCGCCGTCCAATCAACTTTGCAGCATTTGGCTGAATCTGGGCTGAAAGTATATCCCGGTACACTTCAGAATTCATCCGGCTACTCTTGTCTGCTGTTATGTCATCAATAAACACAAGTGACCCAGTGCCATTGAAAGCCATGCATGCCTATGCCATCACGTTGCCTCCACCATGTTTTACAGAGGATGTGGTGTGCCTTGGATCATGTGCCGTTCCCTTTCTTCTCCAAACTTTTTTCTTCCCATCATTCTGGTACAGGTTGATCTTTGTCTCATCTGTCCATAGAATACTTTTCCAGAACTGAGCTGGCTTCTTGAGGTGTTTTTCAGCAAATGTAACTCTGGCCTGTCTATCTTTGGAATTGATGAATGGTTTGCATCTAGATGTGAACCCTTTGTATTTACTGTCATGGAGTCTTCTCTTTACTGTTGACTTAGAGACAGATACACCTACTTCACTGAGAGTGTTCTGGACTTCAGTTGATGTTGTGAACGGGTTCTTCTTCACCAAATAAAGTATGCGGCGATCATCCACCACTGTTGTCATCCGTGGACGCCCAGGCCTTTTAGAGTTCCCAAGCTCACCAGTCAATTCCTTTTTTCTCAGAATGTACCCAACTGTTGATTTTGCTACTCCAAGCATGTCTGCTATCTCTCTGATGGATTTTTTCTTTTTTTTCAGCCTCAGGATGTTCTGCTTCACCTCAATTGAGAGTTCCTTTGACCGCATGTTGTCTGGTCACAGCAACAGCTTCCAAATGCAAAACCACACACCTGGAATCCACCCCTGACCTTTTAACTACTTCATTGATTACAGGTTAACGAAGGAGACACCTTCAGAGTTAATTGCAGCCCTTAGAGTCCATTGTCCAATTACTTTTGGTCCCTTGAAAAAGAGGAGGCTATGCATTACAGAGCTATGATTCCTAAACCCTTTCTCCGATTTGGATGTGGAAACTCTCATATTGCAGCTGGGAGTGTGCACTTTCACCCCATATTATATATATAATTGTATTTCTGAACATGTTTTTGTAAACAGCTAAAATAACAAAACTTGTGTCACTGTCCAAATATTTCTGGCCCTAACTGTATACCAAGGTGATGCGCTGTCACCATTGCTGTTCTGCATAGGCTTGAACCCCCTCAGTCAGTTAATTACAGAGTAGGGCTTTTGATACAAGTTCAAGAATGGAAGCACCATCTGCAACCTGATCTATATGGATGAAATGAAGCTGTATGCGAAAAATGAACGAGACATTGTGGAGCCCACTGGGACAGGGTACTCGGTGCCGGACCGGTGTACTGCTGGGGAATGTCACGGCGGTCCTGGTCGGGACCGTGTCCCGGGCCCGCACAATAAAATGGGGGGTTATTTACAGGGGATTTGTCACTCGTGACGCCACCCACATTGTGTGGTCAATAATGGGGACCACCGCTGCTGCAGAACCTCCGGAAATGATGAGACAGCAGCTAGGATGGTGTAGTTCTTGTGGGCAGAACTGGGTATCCCCGGGGCAGTGGTAGTGAAAGTCAGTGATGGTAATTGTAGGCTTTGCAGAAGAGAAGGGTGATGTGGAGATGGCTCCTGACGGGGCTAGATGGAGAACTGACAGCTTTTCATACCTGAAATCAGACACAGACAGCGTAGCAGGGTTCACCCGGGTTTACTGTTCTTATCCTTCAGTCAAACAGGCACGGTACAATACAATTCTTTACAGCTTCGCCATATTGAATCCGGTATACTGAACCCACTGCAGCCAGGTTATCTTTCCTAGACTCCTCTGTCTTTCTACGTGTCCTTTCAGACTATTTCTCAGTGTTTTCTCCTCAAAGTGGATTAAGGAGCGGCAGCTCGGTCCCTTTTGGCAGCTTCCCCCTTTTATTCTTTAGGCGGTAAGCCGGGTCCTATCTATGCTGCTGTGCTCCCCAATCTTATGGTGGGAATATAGATCTGGAATCTGTATTCCCCGTCAGGTTGTCTGGGGCACCGGGTAAATCGTCAGTCCCCTTCAGAGCTGACACTCTGCTTTCAGCCAAACCACAGGTATCCCTATTTCTCAAGAGATTACCGGGTCCCTTTCCTTTCTGTGTAACTTCTTGGTATAATCAGGGAAACTTTCTTATCAGTCAGTTCATGGGTGTACCCAGGATCAAAACTAGGGGGGGGCAAGCCATGGTCGTTGAGGTTGTAAAATTGGACACCGGGGCCCATCAGACTCGTTATGCCACTGGGGAGCCCTATGGGGGCTGTATATGAGATGGGACCCCTATGGGGGGCTCATAGTGTAATATAAATGCAAAAAACTTTATTCTTAATATTATGTCACAATACCGGGATCTGAGGATCTTCTATATCGAGGTCAGGGGCTCTCTGATGCCATGTTGCTGTCTGCCTCGCTGTCGTCCTCTTTTGACACTGCAGTGTGGTGGACAAGAGAGCATTAACTGGTTAATAACAAGAAGTATGGAGTACTAACAGCCATAAATCCTCCCATACCAGTAGGATTTCTATATGGATGTCAGTATTAGGGTACGGACACACTGGCGTGAAACTCTGATGAGTGCAACACGTGATTTTCTCGCATTGCAATCAATCTCTGAGGGTACCTTTACACACGGCTACATTTGTAGCTTGTCACCAGGTAACTTACTGGTTGCAGTGAAATCATGGATACATGATTCCATTTGTACACAGCAACAAGATAGAACCATGTATCCATGATTTCACTGCAACCAGTAAGTTACCTGGTGACAAGCTACAAATGTAGCCGTGTGCAAAGGTACCCTAATAGCTGATTGGCGAGTTTCGGACGCTTTTTTCTCATCCAGATTCAGGATGAGAAAAAAGTTGCAACATGCTGCGACAGTATATGATTCACATGCTGGTACACTGTGCACATCACAGAGCTGGGGACATGGTGGTACATGGTGCACAGCAGGGAGCTGGGGACATGGTGGTACACGGTGCACAGCACGGAGCTGGGGACATGGTGGTACACGGTGCACAGCACGGAGCTGGGGACATGGTGGTACACGGTGCACAGCACTGAGCTGGGGACATGGTGGTACACTGTCTGTGCACAGCACGGAGCTGGGGACATGGTGGTACACTGTGCACAGCACGGAGCTGGGGACATGGTGGTACACTGTGCACAGCACGGAGCTGGGGACATGGTGGTACACTGTGCACAGGACGGAGCTGGGGACATGGTGGTACATTGTCTGTGCACAGCACAGAGCTGAGGATGTCCCAGATGAGGCACACTAACCACAGACAAGCGGCGGGAGAACATTGAGCCCGCCCAGGAGAACTACAACTTGTCTTCTCCTCTGTCCCCCTGTTCCTGTCCTTCTGCCCCCCTGACCTCTTCTCCTCTGCCCCCCTGGCCTCTTCTCCTCTGCACCCCTGGCCTCTTCTCCTCTGCACCCCTGGCCTTTTCTCCTCTGCCCTCCTGTTCCTGTCCTTCTGCCCCCCTGGCCTCTTCTCCTCTGCCCTCCTGGCCTCTTCTCCTCTGCCCCCCTGGCCTCTTCTCCTCTGTCCTGCTGTTCTTGTCCTTCTGCCCCCCTGGCCTCTTCTCTTCGGGACCCTGCTCCTCTGTCCCCTATCCCCTGCACTGTGCTGCACAGTTTCCCTCACCTGGCGCTGGCTCAGGCCAGGTTCCCTCAGAGCAGTGAGCTCCACCACCAGCCGCATCAGGTCCATCCTTCAGGGCCGGCTGATCCTCCATTCTCCGGGTCCATGGGGGGCCCCGGGGCCGGCAGGGTGGAGGAGCCGCCAGCACCGCAGCCGCCTCCACTGTAGCAGGACTTGTCTTGGACTCAGAGCTATCACGCAACAGGAAGCAGCAGAGCTCCCAGCGGCTTCCTGCAGCGTGATCGCTCTCAGCGCCGGGGACCGGGGGAGAGGCAGTGTGTGTCACAGTACATGTGGGCAATGCCAGCGGCGAAACCATCCATCCTAGTACACTAGGTGCGCGCAGCGCGCACACAGTGCTGCGCTCACCCCTTCCTCATGAGGGGGGGCAGCCTCTTGGGGGGGGCAGCTGCCCCCCCCTGCCCCACGCTGGGTACGCCCATGAGTCAGTTGCTGGTCTTCACTACTTTCTGGACCTGATGGTACTGGTCTTGTCTTGACTGCTCGGCACCTGCCTACTGGCTAACCGCTTCCTGTCACTCCCTTATATACCCCTCCGTTACCATGACTACGCTCCATCCACTCATATCTAACCTATTACCCCTTGTCTGCCTAGAGTCCCAGACTCAGGGTTAGGTCCCCATGCAGTGGATATCTGTGTGAGGTGTTTGTTAAACAAACTGTCTACCCTCCTACCTGGCTGCAGTCCTACCCGTCGCCACCCTGGACACAGGGGCGCCACACTCCCCCGAAGTTAAACCGGTGTGTCCTCACACCGTCCGGCATGGATCCCCCTGAAAATCATTTTTATCTTGCATAACATTAAACATAAAGCATATTTGTCATCCTATTACGAAGGTACGGATCTTAAACGTTGCATTTAAATAAATAACATATATATTACTCTACTAAAAAGTCTTAAAAAGAAAGGTGTCAAAAATCTCAAAAAGTGTAAAACGTGGCACAAGTGCTTCATAAAGTGCAAAAACTACAAAAAGGCACTTAGCAGTTCAGTTCAAGTTCTATGCACCGTCTCAAAAGTGCAATCTTTTGGTCTTAAAACCAAAGGGGAGCACACTAAGTGCTCAACTATATACAAAGAAAGTTTATGCCAAATCATCGTCCATGGCATCAATGTCTAAATAACACATAAAACAAACAGGGGAAAAGGCTAACATTCACTCAGGAATGGGATGGGGCCAACAAGGATCACGTCACATTCACACTTACAGTCTCTGATTGTAGTAATCCGGGTCTTACTCCTGCTTCTTGGGCAGAGCTTGTGATGCAGGCTTGGACTCTCGCAGTTCCTTAATGACCTTGGCCATGAAGATTACGGTGTCTGTCAGGGCATCTAACTTTTGATTAATTACAGCATTAGAAATTAATTCTCCAGGCTCCGCAGTAGTCGCCGACATGGCAGATGTCATTGGCGCTGCCGGCTGCTGAGGTGCTTCTACAGTGTCTGGGACAGTTGGTAGCTCCTGTGGCTCTTCCAGCTGCTGCAAACGGATAGCTCTATCTTTCAGCTCAGTAAATGTCATGTCAGGGTTCTGCAGCAGTATCATCCTTAACTGTCCTTGATGGGAAGGGAAATGGAGGCCCTCTATGAATTGGTCAAATAGCATTTTATCAGCTCCCGGGGCTAAAACAGGTTCTGCCAGTTTAAGGGCTCTGAGTGCTTCCTGCAGGTCCAAGGCAAAGTCTCTGGCACTCTGTTTAGGTTTCTAGTGGCATGCAAAGAACCTCATCTTAGCCCGGGTATCAACAGCAGATTCAAACGTTGCTTTCAGTCTAGCTGCTAGATGCTCTACAGTGTCCTTATCTGTGTCCAGCCAGGACACAACCTCACGCCTCGCATTGCCCGTTAGCTGCCCCATTATCATTCCTACACGCTGAGCTTCAGTGAGGGGGTACATCACATAGTATTCCTTTATCTTTTGCATAAAGTCGGTTAGTGTATTAGGCTCACCGGAGTACTGGGGCAGCCACATTGCCCCTGGAGTATACGGCATCAGGAATGGCATTATGGATGCTGTTCCTTGCGCCACTGCACCGCCGGGTACTATCGCTGGGTCCGGCGCTGCAGCTCCACCGGCTTCTCTGTCGCCGCCTTGTGCACCGGGCTGCGACATCTTGGGCCCCCTTAGTTAAGGTCGGCCTTCCGTCTTCCGCTTCCGTCCGGATGTCTAACAAAGGTTCCACTGCGCACCAGGGATTCTCTTCCCTTCCGGAAGACGTCAGAGCGGTGAGCGGTTTTTCTTCCCGCGCGTCGCGCGCTCTGTAATGGCGGATTTTGAAATTTTCAGTCTCTGTGGCGCAGTTAAAATTCAGCTTGCGCGCGCCCAGCAATGGCGGCAGATTTAAAACAGTCACTAATCACGGCACACAATGCCCGGTACCGGGCATGGTAGATCCTGTTCGTGACGCCAAATTGTGGAGCCCACTGGGACGGGGTACTCGGTGCCGGGATCGGTGTACTGCTGGGGAATGTCACGGCGGTCCTGGTCCGGACCGTGTCCCGAGCCCACACAATAAAATGGGGGTTATTTACAGCAGATTTGTCACTCGTGACGCCACCCACATTTTGTGGTCAATAATGGGGACCACCGCTGCTGCAGAACCTCCGGGGATGATGAGACAGCAGCTAGGATGGTGTAGTTCTTGTGGGCAGAACTGGGTATCCCCGGGGCAGTGGTAGTGAAAGTCAGTGATGGTAATTGTAGGCTTTGCAGAAGAGAGGGGTGATGTGGAGATGGCTCCTGACGGGGCTAGATGGAGAATTGACAGCTTTTCATACCTGATATCAGACACAGACAACGTAGCAGGGTTCACCTGGGTTTACTGTTTTTATCCTTCAGTCAAACAGGCACGGTACAATACAATTCTTTACAGCTTCGCCATATTGAATCCGGTATACTGAACCCACTGCAGCCAGGTTATCTTTCCTAGACTCCTCTGTCTTTCTACGTGTCCTTTCAGGCTATTTCTCAGTGTTTTCTGCTCAAAGTGGATTAAGGAGCGGCAGCTCGGTCCCTTTTGGCAGCTTCCCCCTTTTATTCTTTAGGCGGTAAGCCGGGTCCTATCTATGCTGCTGTGCTCCCCAATCTTATGGTGGGAATATAGATCTGGAATCTGTATTCCCCGTCAGGTTGTCTGGGGCACCGGGTAAATCGTCAGTCCCCTTCAGAGCTGACACTCTGCTTTCAGCCAAACCACAGGTATCCCTATTTCTCAAGAGATTACCGGGTCCCTTTCCTTTCTGTGTAACTTCTTGGTATAATCAGGGAAACTTTCTTATCAGTCAGTTGCTGGTCTTCACTACTTTCTGGACCTGATGGTACTGGTCTTGTCTTGACTGCTCGGCACCTGCCTACTGGCTAACCGCTTCCTGTCACTCCCTTATATACCCCTCCGTTACCATGACTACGCTCCATCCACTCATATCTAGCCTATTACCCCTTGTCTGCCTAGAGTCCCAGACTCAGGGTTAGGTCCCCATGCCGTGGATATGTGTGTGAGGTGTTTGTTAAACAAACTGTCTACCCTCCTACCTGGCTGCAGTCCCACCTGTGGCCACCCTGGACACAGGGGCGCCACAACATCAGTTCACTGATCCACATGACAAGGATCTACAGCGAATACATTGGGATGTCCTTAGGACTGGAGAATTGCAGCTGGCTGTTAATAAAGAGAGGCAAGATATTAAGGACTGATGGAGTAGAACTACCAGCAAGGTACATAGCAGATGTACAAACCTGCTATAAGTACCTCGGCATCCAGCAAAGATATGGTAATCATGAGGAGGAGGCAAGAAAAGCAGCAAAATCCATGTACGATCAAAGAGTAAGACAGGTCATGAAGAGCCAGCTCAATGAGGAGAATAAGATTTGTCCCATCAATACATACTCCCTGCCAGTTATCAGATACCCTGCTGGCATATTGTGCTGGCCCAAAGAAGAAATGCAAGCTGCAGATGTAAAGAACCAGAAGCTCCTTACAATGCAAGGAGGTATCCACCCCAAGTCAGTCTAAGGCTGCGTTCACACATTTGCGTATTTTGCTGCGCTTTTTTGCGCGCGCTTTTTGCCGCGTTTTTCGGCCGCGCAAAAAAGCGCAGCAAAATACGCAGGGGCTTTCACACACTGCGCTTTCTTCCCCCAGAAAGCGCAGTGATGTCACAGAGGGGAGGAAGAATCCTGCTTCCTCCTCCCCTCTGTGACATGTGTGACCGCCCATTAGATTCCACAGTGTGTTAATACACACTGTGAAATCTACATTAAACAGAGGCAAGTTAATGAAAAATAAAAAACAATCAATACTTCACCTCTCCGACGCCTTCTGCCGCTGTGCGATCTCCGATTCCAAGTGAGCTCTCTTCTGACAGGACCTGTGATGACGTCAGAGGGGGGGCGTTCCCGGGGCGGTCCCATCGCTGATTGTCTGCTCTCGGTCACATGACCGCGAGTGCCCGGGAACGCCCCCCCTCTGACATCACCACAGGTCTTGTCAGAAGAGATCTGGACTAAGAACCGGGGATCGCACAGCGGTAGAAGGCACCGGACAGCGGGAGAAGGCGTCGGAAGGTAAGTATTGATTCTTTTTTATTTTTCAGACACTTGCTTTTGTTTAATTTAGATTTCACAGTGTGTATTAACACACTGTGGAATCTAATGGGCGGCCACAGCTGTCACAGAGGGGAGGAGAAAGCAGGATTCTTCCTCCCCTCTGGGAGAATACGCAGTAGTAGCTGCGTAAACAATTGACATATCAATTGTTTACGGAGCTGCGTTTTCTCCCGGAAAACGCACTGCGTATTTTTACGCAATGTCTGCACTGCAAAGTGAATTTCACATTCACTTTGCAGGCAGACAAAAGGCACATTGCGTATTTTGAAAAGCGCGCGTAAAAAAACGCGGCAAAATACGCAATGTGTGAACGCAGCCTAACACCCAAAGATTGTATACCAATGGAAAGGATGGTGGTTGAGGCTTGAAAGGCGTCTAAGCCAAGACCATGGATGAAATAATAAGCATTCAGGAATACATCAGAAAAATGGTACTAAAAGATGAGATGCTGAAGGGAAATCCTAAGGCAGCAACAACAACAGCCCTGGAAGGAAGTACAGGAACATGAGGTGCCATGGTAAGACAGGCCCATGCCTGGGATGTACCATCGACAGATAATGGAGGTGGCTGAAATGAAGAAATCCTACCAATGGCTGGAGAAAGCTGGACTCCAGGACAGCACAAAGGCACTTATCATAGCAGCACAAGAGCAGACACTAAGTATCAGATTCATAGAAGCAGGGATTTACCACACAAAACAAGACCCGTGTTGCAGACTATGTAAAGAAACCTTGAAAACCATCCAACACAGTGGTAGGATGCAAAATTCAAGCAGGAACATCATATACCGAACGTCACAACTAAGTAGCGGGAATTGTATACAGGAACATCTATACAACATATGGGCTAAGTCCCCCTAAATCCAGGTGGGAGACCCCAGAAAAAGTGGTGGAAAATGAAAGGGCTAAAATCCTGTTGGACTTCAAAATCCAGACAGATAAGCAGGTGTTGGCTAACCAACCAGACATCGTGATAGTAGTCAAGTATCAGAATGCAGCAATGATAATAGATGTGGCAGTGCCAAATGACAACAACATCAGAGAGAAAGAATATGAGAAGCTGGAGAAATACCAGGGCCTCAAAGAACAACCGGAGAAGATGTGGAAAGTGAAGGCAACCGTGATTGCAGTGGTGATAGGAGCACTTGGAGCAGCTACCCTTAAATTGGAAAAATAAATAATTATTTAAAAATAATGTTGTGGGGTCCCCCCTATTTTTAATCGCCAGCTAGGGTAAAGCAGACAGTGGCAGCCTGCAGACTGGAAGTGGCAGCTTAACCTTTCTGGTAATCCAAAACAGAGGTCACCCCATGCTGTTTTAAACATTAAATAAATAAATAAATAACTTATTTAAAAAAAAAAAAATTGTGTAGCTTTCCCCCCTTTTTGAAAAACTATCCAAGGTGAAGTAGACAACTAGGGTCTGGTATTCTTAGGGTGGGAAGGGCCATGGTTATTGGCCCTCCAGAGCCTAACGATACCAGGCTGCATGCCCCCCAGAAATTACATCTCCGTAAGATGTGCTGATCCTGGTGCTTCGTCCCGGCTCTTTTAGCTGCCCTGGTACATTGGCATAGGTTTCACCATTCCACCAAATAAAATATATTAAAAAAAATGAAAAAAATCCAAGAACCTACAAAACAAACAACCTAAAATCCTCAGGTAGTCAATTGTTTCCTTTGTAATCCGACGAATCCAACATAGTCCAAAAAAAACGAACCTGCAAGATATAAAAGAAAGAATTAGTAAATAAATAATGACAGGAGACACCTTAACCCCTTAGTGACGAAGCCAATTTCCACCTTAATGACCAGACTGTTTTTTGTAATTCTGACCAGTGTCCCTTTATGAGGTAATATCTCTGGAACGCTTCAACGGATCCTAGCGATTCTGAGATTGTTTTTTCGTGACATATTGGGCTTCATGTTATTTGTAAATTTAGGTCGATAATTTTTGTGTTTATTTGTGAAAATATAAAAAAATTGGCAAAAATTTTGAAAATTTGACAATTTTCAAATTTGTCATTTTTATTCTGTTGAACCGGAGCGTTATGTGACACAAAATAGTTAATAAATAACATTTCCCACATGTCTACTTTACATCAGCAACAATTTTGGAAAAAAAAAATTTTTTGGTTAGGACGTTATAAGGGTTCAAAGTTCATCAGCAATTTTTCATTTTTCCAGCAAAATTTACAAAACCATTTTTTTAGTGACCACATCACATTTGAAGTCCATTTGAGGGGTGTACATGACAGAAAACACCCAAAAGTGACACCATTCCGAAAACTGCACCCCTCAAGCTACTCAAAACTACATTCAAGAAAATGATTAACCCTTCAGGTGCTTCACAGCAACTAAAGCAAAGTGGAAACAAAAAATGGACATTTTAATTTTTCCAACAAAAATGTTTTTTAGCCTCGATTTTTTCATTTTCACATGGGCAACAGGATAAAATGCATCCTAAAATTTGTTGGGCAATTTCTCCTGAGTACACCAATACCTCATATGTGGTCATAGACCACTGTTTGGGCGCACGGCAGGGCTCAGAATGGAAGGAGCGCGATTTGACTTTTGGAGCTAATTTACCATTCAAAAAGTCAAATGGCGCTCCTTCTCTTTCGAGCCCTGCGGTGCGCCCAAACAGTGGTTTATGACTACATATGAGGTATCGGTGTACTCAGGAGAAATTGGCCAACAAATTTTAGGATGCGTTTTATCCTGTTGCCCATGTGAAAATAAAAAAAATCGAGGACAAAAGAAAATTTTTGTGAAAAAAAAGTACTTTTTCATTTTTACGGATCAATTTGTAAAGCACCTGAGGGTTCAAAGTGCTCACTATGCATCTAGATAAGTTCATTGGGGGGTCTAGTTTCCAAAATGGGGTCACTTGTGGGGGAGCTCCAATGTTTAGGCACACAGGGGCTCTCCGTATGCAACATGGTGTCCGCTAACAATTTGAATGGAAAATTAGCTCCAATTGCTAGCAGACACCATGTTGCGTATGGAGAGCCCCTGTGTGCCTAAACATTGGAGCTCCCCCATAAGTGACCCCATTTTGAAAACTAGACCCCCCAAGGAACTTATCTAGATGGGTGGTGAGCACTTTGAACCCCCAGGTGCTTCACAAATGAATCCGTAAAAATGAAAAAAGAAAATTTTTGTGGAAAAGAAAGTACTTTTTCATTTTTATGGATCCATTTGTGAAGTACCTGAGGGTTCAAAGTGCTCACTATGCATCTATATAAATTCCTTGGGGTGTCTAGTTTCCAAAATGGGGTCACTTGTGGGGGAGCTCCAATGTTTAGGCACACAGGGGCTCTCTGTATGCAACATGGTGTCCGCTAACAATTTGAATGGAAAATTAGCTCCAATTGCTAGCGGACACCATGTTGCGTATGGAGAGCCCCTGTGTGCCTAAACATTGGAGCTCCCCCACAAGTGACCCCATTTTGAAAACTAGACCCCCCAAGGAACTTATCTAGATGGGTGTTGAGCACTTTGAACCCCCAGGTGCTTCACAAATGAATCCGTAAAAATGAAAAAAGAAAATTTTTGTGGAAAAGAAAGTACTTTTTCATTTTTATGGATCCATTTGTGAAGTACCTGAGGGTTCAAAGTGCTCACTATGCATCTATATAAATTCCTTGGGGGGTCTAGTTTCCAAAATGGGGTCACTTGTGGGGGAGCTCCAATGTTTAGGCACACAGGGGCTCTCCGTATGCAACATGGTGTCCGCTAACAATTTGAATGGAAAATTAGCTCCAATTGCTAGCGGACACCATGTTGCGTATGGAGAGCCCCTGTGTGCCTAAACATTGGAGCTCCCCCACAAGTGACCCCATTTTGAAAACTAGACCCCCCAAGGAACTTATCTAGATGGGTGGTGAGCACTTTGAACCCCCAAGTGCTTCACAAATGAATCCGTAAAAATGAAAAAAGAAAATTTTTGTGGAAAAGAAAGTACTTTTTCATATTTATGGATCCATTTGTGAAGTACCTGAGGGTTCAAAGTGCTCACTATGCATCTATATAAATTCCTTGGGGTGTCTAGTTTCCAAAATGGGGTCACTTGTGGGGGAGCTCCAATGTTTAGGCACACAGGGGCTCTCCGTATGCAACATGGTGTCCGCTAACAATTTGAATGGAAAATTAGCTCCAATTGCTAGCGGACACCATGTTGCGTATGGAGAGCCCCTGTGTGCCTAAACATTGGAGCTCCCCCACAAGTGACCCCATTTTGAAAACTAGACCCCCCAAGGAACTTATCTAGATGGGTGTTGAGCACTTTGAACCCCCAGGTGCTTCACAAATGAATCCGTAAAAATGAAAAAAGAAAATTTTTGTGGAAAAGAAAGTACTTTTTCATTTTTATGGATCCATTTGTGAAGTACCTGAGGGTTCAAAGTGCTCACTATGCATCTATATAAATTCCTTGGGGTGTCTAGTTTCCAAAATGGGGTCACTTGTGGGGGAGTTCTAATGTTTAGGCACACAGGGGCTCGCCATACACGACATGGTATCCACTTACAATTCCAATTGCTAGTGGACACCATGTCATGTATGGAGAGCTCCTATGTGCCTAAACATTGGAGCTCCCCACAAGTGACCTCATTTTGGAAACTAGACACCCCAAGGAACGTATTTAGATGCGTAGTGAGCACTTTGAACCCCCAGGTGCTTCACAAACTGATCCGTAAAAATGAAAAAGTACATTTTTTCACAAAAATCTTCTTTTTTTTCCTTTTTACAGACTAATTTGTGAAGCACTTGGGGGTTGAAAGTGCTCACTATGCATCTAGATTTTTTCCTTGGGGGGTCTAGTTTCCAAAATGGGGTCACTTGTTGGGGAGCTCCAATGTTTAGGCACACAGGGGCTCTCCATATGTGACATGGTGTCCGCTAACAAATTGAATGGAAAATTAGCTCTAATAGTTAGCGGACACCATGTCGCATATGGGGAGCCCCTGTGTGCCTAAACATTGGAGCTCCTGCACAAGTCACCCCATTTTGGAAACTAGACACCTCAAGGATTCTATCTAGGGGTATAGTGAGCATTTGGAATCTACAGCTACTTCACAGAATTTGATAATGTCATTATGAACATTTTCTTTTTTTCACACAATTTCTCACTTTTAGGGCCCTTTCACATCAGCGTTTTTTGAAATTTGCGGCAGATGCGGTGAAAAAAACGCATCTGCCGCAATTACCGCATACCGGCTGCACTTGCGGCGCGGTTGCGGTAAACGCCATGCAAAGTATAGGCGTACTTGCGGCAGGTGCGGCAAGTGCGGTTTTGCACTTGCGGCAGGTGCGGCCGCGAAAAAACCGAGGCTGACCGCGGTTTTTTTTCGCGGCCGCACCTGCCGCAAGTGTAAAACCGCACTTGTCGCAAGTACGCCTATACTTTGCATGGCGTTTACCGCAACCGCGCCGCAAGTGCAGCCGGTATGCGGTAATTGCGGCAGATGCGTTTTTTTCACCGCATCTGCCGCAAATTTCAAAAAACGCTGATGTGAAAGGGCCCTTAGAGCATGTGCACAAGATACGGACACACCGTGTCCTGGTTGTCTCCTCCCCTGCATTTTTTTTTAGTATTACTTTATTAAATTTAAAAAAAAAATGACGTAGGGCTTCGCCATATTTTTGGTCCAGCCAGGTACAACAGGCAGCTACGGGCTGCCACGAACCCCTTCTGCCTAGTTTTACCTAGCTGGAAACCAAAAATATAGGGAAGCTCCTTTTTTTTTATATTTCATGAAATAATTTTTTTAAAAAAATGGCGTGGGCTTCGCCATATTTTTGGGCCAGCCAGGTACAACTAGGCAGCTGGGGGCTGGAATCCTCAGCGTAGGGAGGCCCAAGCTTTCTGGGCCCCCCCCGCTGCGAATTGCAGCCCGCAGCCGCCCCAGAAAATGGCGCATTCATAGAAGCGCCATTTTCTGGCGCTGTATCCAGCTCTTCCAGCTGCCGTGTAGCGGTGGCAGACTGGGTAATAAGGGGTTAATGCCAGCTTTTTGGCAGCTGGCACTAAGCCCGAGATTCATAACGTCTGGCCAATATTAGACCGGACCATTAGGAATCTCTAATAGATTGTAAAGAAAACACAACACAGAGAAAAATATTTTTATTGGAAAAAAAACACAAACACATATTTAGACCCCATCTTTATTACAGTGAAGTCCGACGTAGTCCAGTGGGATGGTCCGACGTAGTCCATTGGGAAGGTCCGACGTAGTCCAGTGGGAGGTCCCGCGACGATTCTCATTCAGATGATGATCTGAAGTTAACCCCTTGTGTGGTCACAAGGAGTTAACTGCAGGTCATCATCCCTGTGTGGTCACAAGGGGTTAACTGCAGATCCGGTAACCCCTTGTGACCACACAGGGATGATGACCTGCAGTTAACCCGTTGTGACCACACAAGGGGTTAACTGCAGGTCATCATCCCTGTGTGGTCACAAGGGGTTACCTGCAGATCCAGTAACCCCTTGTGACCACACAGGGATGATGACCTGCAGTTAACCCCTTGTGACCACACAAGGGGTTAACTGCAGGTCATCATCCCTGTGTGGTAACAATGGGTTAACTGCAGATCCAGTAACCCCCTGTGATCACACAGGGATAATGATCTGCAGCTAACCCCTTGTGACCACACAGGGGTTAACTGCAGAAGACCCCTGTGTGGTCGTTGATGGGTTAACTCTGCCTCTGTTCAGGCGCACGCAGAGCAGCGGCGCCGGGACAGAGGCAGAGAGAAGACGGCCGGCGACGCTGCAGGACGGGTAAGTATGACAGGAGCAGGGAAGGGGGCCGAGGGGACCGGAGCAGAGCGGGGGACTGCGGACCGGAGGGGTGGGGGGTCGGGGATCGAGGGGACAGCATGGGGAAGACCTGGGGAAGGAGGGGGGGCTCTGATGACCGGAGGGGAGCCGCGCAGGGAGGAGGGGGAGCTGGGGACTCGGAGCCGCGCAGGGAAGAGGGGGAGCTGGGGGGAGCCGCGCAGGGAGCAGGGGGAGATCAGGGGTGAGACCAGGGGTGAGGGGGGATGACATTGGGGGGCCACTGAGGGGACCAGTGGCCCCCCAGGAATGGCGGCATCTATATGCGATCTGACAGATCGCATAGAGATGCAGCGGAGGCGGCGGGTTTGGCGCCGGCCGCCGCCATTTTCAGATGGTTAGGGGGTGGGGTGGGGGGGGGGGATGATGATCCCCAGTACTGGGGGTCTTGGTGGGCTAGGGGGTTAATGCTTTCACTTTGTTCCGACATGTGTTTTCATGTCGGATCAAAGTGAAAGCATTTTTCCCGGCACTTTCACTTTGTGCAATGTGATGATCGGTAAACGGTGTTTACCGGCCATCACATTACAGGTGCCGGTAAAAAACTAGCTAATTACTAATCTCTAGGGTGTCAGCTACAATCGGTACGCTGACACCCTAGAGGTATTAGCTCCAGGGCGGCGCTACAGGGCTTTTTCTAGCCATACGTCTACAGACGTATGGCTGGGCTTTAAGTACCCTGTTTTTTGGACGTCTGTAGACGTTAGGCTGTCGTCTAGGGGTTAATTAACTGTGTTGTTCCCTATTAAAATCCATGAAGGTCTCTTGAAGTCTCAGACTCCCAGTATATGGGGCCACACTCAAAGAAAGCATCCCCCATATGCTGGGACAGCCGCCACTACCTGTCTCATATAGAAACATACACACACACATTTATATACATGCATACACATATATATATATATATATATATGTGTTTAAAGAAGATAATCAGTGGCACTCACCGAGGTAGATCTTGTGCTTTTTATTCAAAGTCCAAATACAAATCCATGGACAGTTCACATGAGGGAGGGAGAGTGCAGAGACGGCAGACGGCACTCCCCCTTCCCCACGTGAACTGTCCATGGATTTGTATTTGGACTTTGAATAAAAATGATAATAATAATATTTATTCATTTATATAGCGCTATTAATTCCATAGCACTTTACATACATGAGTAATACTGTCTCTCTTGGAGCTCACAATCTAAACATGCTATCAGTCTGTCTTTACAATGTGGGAGGAAACCGGAGTGCCCGGAGGAAACCCACGCAAACACTGGGAGAACATACAAAATCCTTGCAGATGTTGTCCTTAGTGTCCTTAGTGGGAATAAAAAGCACAAGATCTTCCTCGGTGAGTGCCACTGATTATCTTCTTTTAACACATTTGGTTTATGGCTACTGGACCATGAGCAACACCATTGAGGTAGCACTGAAAATGTCACGGATAAGAAGGCTGAACCTAGTTACATCCTAGAGTGCCCAGTAACCTCTATTGCTGGAATATTATATATATATATATATATATATATACTCATCTGTGATGAGCTGACGTAATGTGCTCCACAGAGCATGTGCAATGCGCAGCTTGATGTCGGGCTGCGGAGTACCGGAAATGACGCATTTGGCGTCATACCCCGAACTCTACAAAACGGCTCCGAGACAGGATGGAGGCGTGCATTTCCGTTTCAATATCACACCCATCAGGGATTAATAAACACTGCAGGAGGTGGCGAAAGGGACCCAAAGAGGAAGCCCAGGGGGGCTAGCAATGGTAGCCCCCTCTTCATTATAATATTATAATACTAATCAGTTAGTGTCATGAAAATGAATATTGCCCATGATTTTTTTTAAGGTGCTGAAGAGTCAGCCAAATCCAGCTCCCCCATCTCTCCTCCCTTTTTGAGTTTGTGAGTAGTTTACATAGATCCAATTCATGCAACCCCCCAGCCTAAGCCATTTACGACCCCTAATAAATACCTGGGCTGAGGAGAGTAGAGATGTACACAGGTTTGAACCAGTTCTGTCTCTGCTAAAGATCCTTTGTTCAAACCTACAGTTTTCAATATCGAATTTAGAAGGCCGTCACACGTTTCAATATTGCGAACGATATCGTTTAAGCGATCTGCTTTTTGATCGCTTAAGCGATATCGTTTGTGCATCGCTACGTGCGATCAAGCGATTTTACAATGTAAAATCGCTTGATCGTTACATCGCAGATATGAGAGCCGGAGCTCATATCAAGCGATAAACGCTTGAACAATCTGCTTCATCTTGGTGTGTGACACCACGATGAACGATCTCCCAGTGGCAGAGCCTATGCTGGGATATGGTATCTATGGTAAACGTCGGGTTACTAAGCGCCGCGCGGCGCCTAGCAACCCGATGTGTGCCATAGTTACCAGCGATCTCACTGGCCCACATCACTGGTGAGTCTGTCTGTGTGACATCTCACCAGCGATGTGAGCGATATTGTTAGCGATCGCGCGTGCACGTGATCGCTAACAATATCGCTCACGATATTGTAGCGTGTGACGGCCGCCTTAAGAAGATCTGTTCATGCCACTTCCACATAATTCATATTTTTGGATGATTCACCGATTTGCGCATCTAATGATATGTTTTGTACAGTTATGAAGTGCTCAGGAACCTGAGAATGGATTTCTGCCATTCTAAACATCACAAGAAGGTCATATTTGGTATCAATAGTCTCGGAATTAAATGACATTAATTATGAGTTATGTATCAGGTCTGTGAGCCCACCCCATCCCCAGATATGAAGGATGGGGATTTATTAAGCCTGGGGAGAGAGGAGGTCTCAGAGTGATCCCTCCCCGCTGGGATGGTCCTCTGTGAGGTGGGGGGGTCACAGATCCCCCTGGTTTAATTAAAACAAAGAAGCCATTTTTGGGTCATTCCACTCAGGGGAACGGACATAGCCAGACTACCAGCTGTGTGGTGGAATCCTACCTTTCTGGGGAGGTGCCCCCCCCTCCACGGAACTAAGATTACCCATGTGACTAGGTCTGGCAAGTTCTCCTTTATTCCTGTTATTTTTATAACTGTTTTATGTGCACATGTAAATTGTCTCTTATGTAATATTCTGTAAATCTTTTATATAATCACTGCCTCTTTTGGGAGTAAAATATTATAATTTACTAGTCTCCATCTCCTTGTCCTATGAACGAGCTCTCACGACCTCACTGTTCATTTTTACGCTATCATACAGGTACCGGTCTACCTTGAAGATCGGTGGTGGCAGCTTAAGTTTGGTATTTATGTGATATTGTGGGTCTGAGGGTGACTGGATCGAGGTATATATACGTTCCTGGCAGGAACTGGTGGTATATATACATCCTGTCACATCACGTGCCGCAGTAGACGACATAAATTAGGGCAGCTGGGCTCCTTTCTGATCCTCTGGCAATACCAGATTTGGCCAGCAGGCTAAGGGGGCGCCAGAGAGCTGCAGGTCCTGACTAAGGTAATCGTGACAATTGGTGGCAGCGGTGGGATCATAGGACATTAGTGATCTGGTTTGAGCAATCATTCCTCTCACTAAAAACTTGCACAGTTCTTACACGAACTCTGCACAAACGTTTTGAAGATCGAACTGAGTGTTTATTAGATGTGAGACAATACTGTGTGTGTAGCAGTTACCCCTCCCCCTCTTTGCTTTTTATCCTATCCTTTGATTTGGAAATCATGGCCACGGCAGTGAAAAGCTGGTATAAAGACTATAACAAGGAGGTCCTTGCCTGCCTGTGCAGATACAGAAATATAGACCCCACAGGCAGAACCAAGAAGCAGATGGAGCAAATACTGCTGCGATTGGATGTGGAGGAAGCCCAGCACCAGAGCCCAGAGAATGGAGAGGCCAGCCAAAGCCTTGTCAGGGCTGATGCACAGCTCCCGGCTGCAGAGGTCAGTCAAAGCACGGATGGTGTTGCTGCTGAGGCCTTACCTGTGGATGTAAGCCAAGTCCTAGAAGGTGTTCCTGCAGAGGTCCCACCTGTAGACGCACCCCGCGTCAGTGACCAGGGCAGCGTGGACCCCTATCTGCAACTGGCCTTACAGCACTGTCCCGCTGAGGATTCCCAAGGACGCCTGCAGCTCATTCAGCAATACCGAGAGGCTGCAGAGCGACGGGCCCAAGCCGAGCGAGAGGCTGCAGAGCGACGGGCCCAAGCCGAGCGAGAGTCTGAGAGAGCTGAGGCCCAAGCTCAGAGAGACCACGTCCTGCGGATGGCCCAGCTGGAAAGGCAGTCATCTACCCCATTGAATTCTGAATCGACTAGTCCAACCACCTTCAAGCCCCGTCCATAGCATTTCCCTGTGCTGGATGACAAAGGTGACCTGGACACTTTCCTGAGGGGTTTTGAAAAGACTTGCTTACAGTACCAGCTGCCACGTGACCAGTATGCCAAGTACCTAATTGCAGCGTTGAGAGAAAAAGCGCTAGAGGCGTTTGTGGCTCTTCCTCGAGAACTAGATGGGGACTATGAGGCCATCAAGAAGGCTCTAATCCAGAGGTTCCAGCTGACTCCTGAGTTGTACCGCAGAAAGTTCCGGAACCTCCAGCGTGGACCACACGACAGCTATAGTGATGTGGTGCACGGGCTCAGAACCAACTTTGAGCAATGGATCCAAGGACTGGAACTGACCACCTTTGAGCAGCTAAAGGATCTGATGGTGAAAGACCAGTTCCTGCATCTTTGCCCCACTGAGGTGAGACAGTTTGTGATGGATCGGGAGCCACCAGATGCGAACAAAGCAGCGCAGATCGCAGACACCTACGAGGCCAACCGGAGACCAGAGGGACGGAGGCCGGTCATCACCTGCTGGAAGGGGGGTAAGCCATCCATCTCCATCCCTGCCCCAGCCAGCCGACCTTCTGGAGGCCTTGGCCCCCCTGCCAACACCCCTCGGCCGGTATCCGATCTCCGCAAGTGTTACATCTGCAACCAGACCGGTCATCTCAGTGCCACTTGCCCGGAGAAGCAGAGGACGAATCTACCACCCAAGGCTCCAGGGCAGAAGGCATCAGTTTTTTTTGTGGGTGGGTCGGTTGGGCGGGCCTGCGAAAATTTGCAGTCTGTCACTGTGGGGGACACTGTCACTGTGGGCCTCAAGGACACTGAGCCCAACGAACCCTCATCCGACCTGAACTGGTGTCCACCAAAGAGTTGATCCCAGGAAAAACCCTGACTGTCACCGGGATTGGGGGCGTCCACTGTCTCCTGCCAATGACCCGGGTTTTTATTGATTGGGGTGCGGGGAGTGGGGTGAAGGAAGTGGGGGTGTCCGAAAACTTGCCCACAAATGTTTTACTTGGGACTGATTTGGGGAAAATGTTTGCTTATTATGTCCCTGACCCCCCTCCCCGATCTGATATGGTTGGTAAGGTTAATGCTAATGATGGGAATGTCAATGCTTTAACTGATGATGTTGATGATGATGATAATGATGTTGATGATGACGTATCTGGAGGTACAGGAGAACTCAGCCATGTCACTCTGCGGGGTGATATTGCTGAGGATCCCCTAACAGGAGCAAGCGTTAGTGCTAAGGGTGATGGGGAGAGTCCCGGGGCCCATGAAGCAGGGGGAGCCATGCAGCTGACCAGTGTCACCACAGACGGTGACCTGGCTGATGGTAGCTGCCCCATGATTAGCACTGTTCCTGAGGTAACAGGGGAGGATGGGGAAGTAGTACCCACAGCCAGGCAGGCTGATGGGACGCTGTTATTCCCCGGGAAGACGGCCTACATAGCCGCCATCTCCCACAGTCAGAGTGCCCAGAACACCAGGAACCCTCTGCCTTCTGGACCCTCCTCAGCTAGAGGAATAACCGAACCGGTTTCGGACCCAGAGCAGGTCCCAGAGAGTCCCGAAGAGGACATGGCCTTAAAGTCCCTCCTGGCTGCCTCCAGCCAGGAGTTTCAGGCAGTTCTGCATACAGATGCTAGCTTAGAGACATTAAGGATCCTTGCCAGTAAGCCCCCCTCCGAGACTGATAAGGAGAGGGTATTCTGGGACCAAGGGAGGTTGTATCGGGAGACTGTGCCCGGTACACCACAACAGGATTGGCTTAGGGAACGACAGCTGGTCGTTCCCTACCAATTCAGGGATGAGTTGTTGCGGATTGCCCATGAGATTCCGCTCACTGGACACTTGGGGGTCAGCAAAACCAAGGCCCGATTGTCCCACCACTTCTATTGGCCCAAAATGGGGACAGATGTGAGAAACTACTGCAGCTCCTGTATCACGTGTCAAAGAGTGGGAAAATCAGGGCCGGCTCCTAAAGCCCCCCTGAACTCTTTGCCAGTGATAGAGAAGCCTTTCCAGGGGATTGCTGTGGATATCGTGGGACCACTGCCCATACCCAGCAATTCTGGAAAGCGATACATCCTTACTGTGGTAGACTTTGATACCCGGTATCCAGAGGCAGTGACTATGTCTTTAATTAGGGCAGATAAGGTGGCGGATGCCCTGTTGGCTATCTTTTCCCGAGTAGGATTTCCCAGGGAGATGCTTACCGACCAGGGGACCCAATTCATGTCTGGCATAATGAAGGCTCTCTGTAAGAAAATGCAGGTGCAGCATCTGGTATCGAGTGCGTATCATCGCCAAACCAATGGTTTGTGCGAACGCTTTAATGCTACCCTCAAGCAGATGTTGAAAATGCTGGTTGAGTCCCAGGGACGCGACTGGGAACATTACCTCCCACACCTGCTATTTGCTTACCAAGAGGTCCCACAGGCCTCGACCGGGTTCTCTCCCTTCGAGCTCCTGTATGGCAGGCGAGTCCGGGAACCCCTTGGTTTAGTAAGAGAATCCTGGGAAGAGGAGCAGAGCACCCCAGGAGTGTCCATCGTGGAGTATGTCATGCGCTTCCGTGACAAGATGCAGACCTTGACGCAGTTGGTGCATGTCAACATGGCGCAAGCCCAGGCTGACCAGAAGCATTGGTACGACAAGAACGCCCAAGAGCGGACCTACCGAATGGGTCAGATGGTGTGGGTGCTGGTCCCCATGCCAAAGGACAAGCTTCAGGCAGCCTGGGAAGGCCCTTACGTCATTCACCAACAGCTCAACCAAGTCACCTACGTGGTCACCCTCGACCCCGAGCGGGGTAGGCGGAAGGCCTTTCACGTTAACATGATGAAGGCTCATCAAGAACGTGGGCCCTGTGTCCTACCAGTCTGCAACCTGCCCGAGGATGGGGAGGAAGATCCCCTCATGGACATATTGGCCCAAGCGAAGGCCAGCGGGTCCATTGAGGATGTGGAGATAAGCACCTTGCTATCCACAAGCCAGCGGTCTCAGATGCGAGCAGTGCTGGAATCCTTCCAAGTTGTGTTCACCAACATGCCTGGCAGGACGGAGGTGCTGGTCCATGAGGTGGACACCGGTAATCATGCCCCACTCCGGCGGACAGCCTATCGAATCTCCGACGAGGTGCAGCACGTCATGCGACAGGAGATCGATGAGATGCTATAGTTGGGAGTGATTAGACGGTCCAAGAGCGCGTGGGCCTCACCTGTAGTCCTGGTGCCGAAGAAGGACCGGACCACCCGATTCTGTGTGGACTACAGGGGGCTCAACGCTATCACGGCCTCCGATGCACAACCAATGCTACGCATTGAGGAGTTGCTGGAGCGGTTAGCTGGTGCAAGCTCTCTCCCATTATGGATCTGAGTCGGGGATACTGGCAGATTCCCCTGAGCCCTGAGGCCCAGGAGAGGTCAGCCTTTATCACCCCCTTTGGATTGTACGAATCCACGGTCATGCCGTTCGGCATGAAAAATGCCCCGGCCACTTTCCAGAGAATGGTTAACTCCCTGCTCCAGGGACTAGAGAGGTACGCGGTGGCGTACCTGGATGACGTTGCCGTCTTCAGTCCCACCTGGGGGGATCACCTCAAGCATCTGCGGCAGGTGCTCGGGCGCATCCACCAGGCAGGCTTGACCATTAAGCCAGGAAAGTGCCAGATGGGCATGAACGAGGTCCACTACCTGGGGCACCGGGTAGGCGGGGGCATGCTGAAACCAGAGCCCGGGAAGGTGGACGCTATAGTGTCCTGGCCCACCCCCAGGACCAAAGAGCAGGTGTTGTCCTTCTTGGGCACTGCAGGGTACTATAGGCGCTTTGTGCCAAACTATAGTAGCCTTGCGAAGCCTCTCACAGACCTCACCAAGAAAAACCTACCCCATGCAGTCGATTGGACCGAGGACTGCGAGGTCGTCTTCCAGGCTCTGAAGACTGCCCTAAGCAGCTCTGCTGTGTTGAGGGCGATTGACGCCAAGCGGCCATTCCTAGTACAGACTGATGCCAGTGAGTTTGGCCTCGGCGTTGTGCTCAGCCAGGTTGATTCAAGGAACCAAGAGCACCCAGTGTTGTACCTCAGCCGAAAGCTCCTCCCGAGGGAAGTGGCCTATTCCACGATAGAGAAGGAGTGTCTGGCCATTGTATGGGCCCTGCAACGTTTACAGCCCTACCTGTATGGGCGCCCCTTCACTGTCTTGACCGACCACAACCCCCTAAGCTGGCTGAACTCCCTGTCCGGTACCAACGGGAGGTTGCTACGCTGGAGCCTCACGCTCCAGCAGTACGACTTTACCGTGCAACACCGAAAAGGCAGCGAGTATGGCAATGCCGATGGGTTATCCCGGCGGGGAGAGCCCACAGGGACACGCCTGGAGGAGTACCGAGAGGTTCTTCCTCCATAGCGTCATCAAAAAGGGGGAGGTGTCATAAAAATTAATATTGCTCATGATTTTTTTTAAGGTGCTGAAGAGTCAGCCAAATCCAGCTCCCCCATCTCTCCTCCCTTTTTGAGTTTGTGAGTAGTTTACATAGATCCAATTCATGCAGCCCCCCAGCCTAAGCCATTTATGACCCCTAATAAATACCTGGGCTGAGGGGAGTAGAGATGTACACAGGTTTGAACCAGTTCTGTCTCTGCTGAAGATCCTTTGTTAAAACCTACAGTTTTCAATATCGAATTTAAGAAGATCTGTTCATGCCACTTCCACATAATTCATATTTTTGGATGAATTACCGATTTGAGCATCTAATGATATGTTTTGTACAGTTATGAAGTGCTCAGGAACCTGAGAATGGATTTCTGCCATTCTAAACATCACAAGAAGGTCATATTTGGTATCAATAGTCTCGGAATTAAATTACATTAATTATGAGTTATGTATCAGGTCTGTGAGCCCACCCCATCCCTAGATATGAAGGATGGGGATTTATTAAGCCTGGGGAGAGAGGAGGTCTCACAGTGATCCCAGCGGAGGACAAAAAAAGAGTATTACAGCATGGGATGACAGCAGTTTATTTTTTGATGAAAAACGCAGGCTGACTGAAATCTTCTGCAATGACTTCTGGCCACCACAAATGATTTTGAAAGCCTCTCTTTCTCTGTATCTATCGCTTTCTCACCATAAAAGTGGAAAAACTCAGTGTGCATTTTGTGCGTTTTTCTACCAGAGCATTCAGATCTGGTGCACAAAATTTCTGCACCAAATCTGCAGCGTAAATACCCTTCATGTCCAAAACCAAGCAGTCCCGCCAACTGATGAATAGGAGCTGAACTGCATAACCAGAATAACTGCATAACTCCATACACTTTTTACATCAAGCTACGTTCGAAGCTGGCAACGACCATGAGAGTCCTGGCTGAAGGATCCCATCTGATCAGTGGCTTTAATTAGAGATGGAAGAATCGATTCTCAGGTCTCTGGTCCTTTGGCAAAGTCAGTAATCTGTGGACACTGGATGAATTGCCTGTGTACAGTGTTTGCCAAAAGTATTGACACCCCTGCAATTCTGTCAGATAATACTCAGTTTCTTCCTGAAAATGATTGCAATCACAAATTCTTTGGTATAATTATCTTCATTTAATTTGTCTTCAATGAAAAAAACACAAAAAGAATTGTCCTAAAGCCAAATTGGATGTAATTTCACACCAAACATAAAAAAGGGAGTGGACAAAAGTATTGGCACTGTTAGAAAAATCATGTGATGCTTCTCTAATTTGTGTAATAAACAGCACCTGTAACTTACCTGTGGCACCAAACAGGTGTTGGCAATAGCTAAATCACACTTGCAGCTAGTTGACATGGATTAAAGTTGACTCAACCTCTGTCCTGTGTCCTTGTGTGTACCACATTGAGCATGGAGAAAAGAAAGAAGACCAAAGAACTGTCTTAGGACTTGAGAAACCAAATTGTGAGGAAGCATGAGCAATCTCAAGGCTACAAGTCCATCTCCAAAGACCTGAATGTTCCTGTGTCTACCGTGCGCAGTGTCATCAAGACGTTTAAAGCCCATGGCACTGTGGCTAACCTCCCTAGATGTGTACGGAAAAGAAAAATTGACAAGAGATTTCAACGCAAGATTGTGCGGATGGTGGATAAAGAACCTCGACTAACATCCAAACAAGTTCAAGCTGCCCTGCAGTCCGAGGGTACCACAGTGTCAACCTGTACTATCCGTCGGCGTCTGAATGAAAAGGGACTGTATAGTAGGATACCCAGGAAGACCCCACTTCTTACCCTGAGACATAAAAAAGCCAGGCTGGAGTTTGCAAAAACTTACCTGAGAATGCCTAAAATGTTTTCAAAGAATGTTCTCTCTTTTTGGGCAAAGGCATCAACATAGAGTTTACAGGAGAAAAAAAGAGACATTCAAAGAAAAGAACACGGTCCCTACAGTCAAACATGGCGGAGGTTCCCTGATGTTCTGGGGTTGCTTTGCTGCCTCTGGCACTGGACTGCTTGACCGTGTGCATGGCATTATGAAGTCTGAAGACTACCAACAAATTTTGCAGCCTAATGTAGAGCCCAGTGTGAGAAAGCTGGGTCTCCCTCAGAGGTCATGGGTCTTCCAGCAGGACAATGACCCAAAACACACTTCAAAAGCACTAGAAAATGGTTTGAGAGAAAGCACTGGAGACTTCTAAGGTGGCCAGCAGTGAGTCCAGATTGAATCCCATAGAACACCTGTGGAGAGATCTAAAATGGCAGTTTGAAGAAGGCACCCTTCAAATATCAGGGACCTGGAGCAGTTTGCCAAAGAAGAATGGTCTAAAATTCCAGCAGAGCATTGTAACAAACTCACTGATGGTTACCGGAAGCGGTTGATCGCAGTTATTTTGGCTAAAGGTTGTGCAACCAAATATTAGGCTAAGGGTGCCAATACTTTTGTCTGGCCCATTTTTGGAGTTTTGTGTGAAATGATCAATGTTTTGCTTTTTGCTTCATTCTCTTTTGTGTTTTTTCATTGAAGACAAATTAAATGAAGATAATAATACCAAAGAATTTGTGATTGCAATCATTTTCAGGAAGAAACTGAGTATTATCTGACAGAATTGCAGGGGTGTCAATACTTTTGGCCAACACTGTATTTTCTTGCCTCAAGACCTTCTCTGCTCTTCTTTTGATTAGCCGAGTTGGCATATTGTCGTGTGTACATCATGCTACCATGATATTGTCGCACTAGCCTGACTAATCAAAAAAAGACCCAGGAATGACAGGAAGTACAGAGATTCACAGGCCTTACTTCCGGGCGTCACAGATTACTGATGTGACCAATTGACCAGTGACCTGCAAATTGATTCTCAAATCAATTCTCACATTAAAACTAATAATTTTGTCAAAGAAAAGCTAAATAACTCTTAAAATACTGCATGATATGGTCCTGAAAAGTATTTCTATGCATAATACCAATATATACATACCATCGAGCAACAATTTATTTTCTTATTTTACATTAAAATACGTTGTACTAAAGAGAAAATGTATTTTCTATATTTCAGTTGAGCAGTGGCTCTTGACTACCTTTTATGTGATTAATGTGCCGTGCGTTTACCTCTGCTAACTAGCAGCACCTGCTCCTCGTTTATGTGCCATATTATAGAGGCAAATTGATGATGTCATTGGTGTAAATCTGAAGTAAGAATGCTATGGAAACAAAATAAACACATCTGAACAATAGAGCAAATTTTAAAAGTTAAAGCACCATTCACAGAATTGCCAGTACTTGGATTCTGCCTCATTTATTAAAATGAGACCCCATTTGATCCTTAAGTTTTCTCATTTGACTTTTAAAACATCTGACTCTGCTTTCATCATTTGCTTGTTGGAGCAGGAACCAGCTGGAACAATTAAGTACAAATACTGCGCTGTAAATGCCAGAACTGCTCGAAGCTTTGCTCATGCCCGAGAAGATTTACTGTAGGTTTCACAAACATTTTCGGACCATTTCCTTTGTGCCGTGCTCATCAAGTGATGTGTTTCATTCTAATTTTACTGCATGCCACAATAAAACTAGAAACCACTGCATTTTAAATTGGGTCATTGTTTTGATTCAGAAAGCTGGCACTGCTACTAGTATTTCTATCCCTGCAGGTACAGAGTGGAAATGTTTTATGGTGTAAGCGGGACTGTGAATAGGCAGTTGCCTTGGGTGCATGAGAACATACTTCTAGTATTGAAAACTTATTTAATGGATTTAGAGAGGCAGAAAACCTGGTTACATTGAATCAAGACTGTAACTAAAGGGTATGAAAGCTTACAGAGTATTTTGAGTGGGCGGTAAAAGATTTTGACTCTGAGGCCTCATACACACAGAGAGTCTGTTCTCCATTTTTGTTGATCCGTTTTTGATGTAGTGTCTGTACCAAAAGGGGATCCTCTTTTATTTGTGAAAAAGCATCACAAAGGCATCATCTGTTTGTGTTGCTTTTTTGCTCCGGTTTTGGGGGACACAGACAGACAGGCACACAGACAGAAACAAGCACACACACACTTTCTTTCCCTCCCCGGCAATCCCACGGTGAGCCCAGTGATGTCTTCCTTCTGGCCACCAGCAGGATCTGCAAGTAGTACTGACACCTGCCCATGTGACTCTCAGGCTGAATCTAATAACCAGGCCCTGTCAGTACCGTACCCTCAGGTCATACTGATGCCCAGAAAGAACTGTCTGTGGCCACAAGGGACTGGGTACTCAGGTCTCAGGCGGTCAGGTGCAGATATGTCACGGGTGGTCTGTGCCCGAGCCTGTGCCCTTGGGTGACAATAAAAAGGGGTATATTTTTACAGGGATTAAAGTTGTCAGTTGTGACACCACCTGTAGGTCCGGTTATGGCACCGGCGCTGCGGGGACCTCTGGGGTGATGGGCGGCAGGGCTGAGTCCCCGAGGTGTTGGAAGTAGCAATAGTGAAATAGGACAGCGTAGTTATTATGGTGTGGGTCTAGAATGATGTACACACACACACACAGAAAGTCTCTTTTGGAACCTTTACTGATGGAAACCGGTCCAGGGATGAAGAATGCACTTTAGGACTTCCATGTCGAGTGAGGTATAGGCCTCCTTGTCCTGTTCCTTCTCTCTAAGCCTGGCTGGCATGAAACCAGACCCGACCTCCTGTTTCTCCATACCTATGTTGCTGCACTGCGAACTTTCTCTCTGGGCTACTGCTATCTCTCCTACGGTCCCTGGCTCTCAAATGTGGGTGCTGTGGGTGTCCGGGAAGCTAAGCCTCCACGGTGTGCTGGATTCTCTGCTGGGATGGTCTCTCTCTCCCTGTTGCAGACTCGGTCTGAAGTGACCGGTGATCTCCTGGGGTGAGCCGGGATGGCTCATTGCCCCCCCTGAACTGTTCCTCACCTCTGCCTGCGGTCCTCACTCTCTGGACCCTCACACTGGCTCTGGAGGTGCACTGGTGTTGGGCCTAGCACAGCTCCGGTAACCAGCTTTAGCTAACTAGCTCTGAGCTGAACCTCACAGTTCTTCTACTGACTGCACACTCTGGCTGATTTCCCCCCAGCACCTGTATTTATAGGGGATCTGGCTTAACAGCAACCAGTTGGGCTCCCCCTACAGGCCTGGGGTGGAAGGTGTTGGGTGTATGTGAGTACCAGACGTGTAAATCCCTTAGTTAACTAGTTGGTTCTGTGGCTTACCTGGCACAGGGCGCCACAGAACACATCGCCGGGGCTCACCGTGGCATCGCCAGGGAGGTTAAGTAACTTGAGGGTTTGTGGTGTGGAAAGACAGAAGCAGAAAAAAGAGCACTAATTGACATGCTCATTATTTTCTGGATGCACTATCTGCATCACTAATTCAGCAGTCAAAAAAGATGTCTGCACAGCAAACTGAAAATTCCATTCACTTTGCTGCAGACGCAGTGACTGATACATTTTTAGTGCAGTTTAAAAAAAAAAAAACAGCACCAAAAATGATTAAAAAAAAGTCCAGAGTGAACATACAGTTGTGCTCAAGAGTTTACATATCCCGGTAGATTTTTTGCTTTCTTGGCCTATTTGCAGACATTATGAATGGATAATAAAAACAGTGTTTCCACTCCTGCTTAGTGGTTGGGTGAAGCCATTTATTGTCAAACTACTGTGTTTTCTCTTTTTAAATTATAATGACAACCAAAAATATCCAAATGACCCTGATCAAAAGTTCATATACCCCAGTTCTTAATACCGTGTATTGCCCCCTCTAACATCAATGACAGCTTGAAGTCTTTTGTGGTAGTTGTGGATGAGGCTCTTTATTTTCTCCGATGGTAAAGCTGTCCATTCTTTTTGGCTAAAAGCCTCCAGTTCCTGTAAATTCCTGCTCTTTCTTGCATGAACTGCGTGCTTGAGTTCTCCCTAGAGTGGTTCAATGATATTGAGGTCAGGAGACAGAGATGGCCACTCCAGAACCTTTACTTTCTTCTGCTTTAGCCAGTGACAGGTTGACTTTGCCTTATGTTTTGGATCGTTGTCATGTTGGAACGTCTACATATGTCCCATGTGCAGCTGATGAGGACAAATTTACCTCCAGTATTTGCTGATAATGTGCTGCATTCACATTTCATTTAACTTTGACTAAGTTTTCTGTGCCTTTGTAGCTCACACATCCCCACATCAGCAGCATTCCGCCTCCATGCTTTACAGTAGGAATGATATTCCTTTCATCATAGACCTTGTTGAAACCTCTTATGGTTGTAGCCAAAAAGTTCAATTTTGTTCTCAACACTCCAAATTACCTTGTTTCAGAAGTTTGGAGGCTTGTCTTGGTGCTGTTTGGCTTATTGTAGGTGAAATACTTTGTGCTATTTGCACAGTAATGGTTTTCTTCTGGCAACTCAACCATGCAGCCCATTTTTCTTCAAGTGCCTCCTTATTGTGCATCTTTAAACAGCCACACCACAAGTTTTCCGTGAGTCCTGTATTTCAGGTGATGTTATTTGTTGGATTTTCTTTGTATCCCCAACAATTTTCCTTCCAGTTGTGGCTAAAATTGTTGTTGGTCTACCTGATCGTGGCTTGGTTTTTACAGAGTCCCTGATTTTCCATTTATTAATCACACTGCTGACAGGCATTAACAATTCCTTGGATATCTTCTTGTATCACTTTCCTGTTTTATACAGTTCAACTATCCTTTCCCGTAGATCCATTGACAATTCTTTTGCTTACCCCATGACTCACAATCCAGAAACGTCAGTGGCTGGAGGAAAGATGGAAGAGTCTGTCTGAATCCCTGAAACTCACTCAGCTATTATGCATCCACACTGATTACAAGCAAAAAGGTCACAGGTGAGGATGTTACCTTTTATTAGCCATTCCATCCCATTTGTGTCAACCTCTGTGCATGTTATCAGGCCAAAATCACCAGGGCATGTGAACATTTGATCAGGGTCATTTGGATGTTTTTGGTTGTCATTATGATTTAAAAATAAAAAAAAAAAAGGGAAAACACAGTAGTTGGACAATAAATTTCTTCACCCAACCACTAACCATGAGTGGAAAAAAAATATTCTCAGGAAAAAGACCAAGAAAGCAAAAAATCTACCGAGGTATGAAAACCTTTGAGCACAACTGTAGCCTTAACCTAAATATGTTTTTGTTTTATTTTCGTAGAATAGAGAAGCAGAAAATGCCCTAGCGTTTAAATTCAGATTTTTCCCCATGACACGATCTACACAAAGATATCTCTGTTTTGTAGTCATCACTTTTCAACAATTCCCCTATTATAACCACAGGAGACTTTAAAGATAACAACTGTATTATAAACTAGGTGCAAGATAACTCAGGGTCAATCCAAGACAATAGGCGATGGACAAAACTCCCATCCATCTTTTTTTTACATTTAGACCTCGGCAAAGGACAATGAGCATGCATACAAAACTCTTCTGTGAAGCCATTGAGTTGTTTTCTGCTGAGTATTGTTATGGCCATGTGACTAAGGTCAATAGATTGCTTTTTGATGAGTTTTATAACACATAGGTCTAAAGGCCCAGTCACACATAACGACGCACCAGCGATCACGATAACAATAACGATGTGCAGAGATCGCTGGTAAGATGTCAAACAGGTATCTCACCAGCGATGTGAAAAACGACGCACTAGCGATCCAGAATTATACCGAGGTCGTTCGGAATTGTCATTCCATAGCGTAGCATTGAGATCGTTGGTCATTGTCCCTGTCAAACACAACAATGTAGTGCGGGAGCGCAATGACATAGAAATGATCCAGAGCAGTGTATAACGATCAACGATCTCACAGCAGGGGCCAGATCGTTGGTGGATGTCACACAGAACGAGATCTCTAACGGGATCGCTGTTGCGTTACAACATCTGTGACGTTACAGCGATCTCGTTAGCGATCTCGTTATGTGTGACAGGGCCTTAAGTTTACTGCCCAATTTGATGCCGCCAGCACGAGTTACAGCTCCATCGTGTCTTCAGGCTCTGATGTGGCAGTAAATTTCAGACCTTCTTGATCCAATCGACAGCAATGCTTCAATTGACTTGACAGTGTGCCACACTCATAAAAAGGGAAAACAGCAGTCCCTAATGTCTGAATCAGGTTCAAATGAGTGATGTGATGAATCTGGGCCTATATGTTTAAACTAGATGGTGGCTTGATGCTATCGATTCAGGAGGGCGGTGACGTCACAATGGGGCAGGCTCTGTGGTGCTGGTGGCTATCTATTCCCCCTGTGCAATCTATCTCTCCCCCATGTGCTCTCTGCCTGCCCATTCTCTCACTCCCCTCACATGATCTCTCCTTTGCGCTGTATTTCCCCCTGTGCACTTTCTCCTCATGTGCCCTCTCCTTTGAGTTGTCTCCCTATGTGCACTCTCCCCCCTGGTATGCTGACTCTTGCCCCTATCCACGCTCTGTCTCCCCCTGTGCTGTCTTCCCCCCTCATGTGCTTTCCCCATTGAGCTGCCTTCCCTCTGTGTGCTGTCCTCCCTGTGTCTAATGTATGCAAATAAATGTATTTTTACTTAAAAACCTGTTTTTGTGTTAATCTTTATTAATAAAGTGAGTAATTTCCTGGTAACAAATGTCTTGAGCTTTGCTGTATTTTCTATTGGCAGTGCAGGTAAACCAGGCAGTTGAGAGCTCGAAATTTTACCATGGTAAGGCCCAAGCATTCTGGGCCCCCATGCTTAAAATTGAAGCCAGCAGCCATCCCACAATTAGCGCCTACATGAGAGATACCAAAACTGAAGGTTACCCCGCTGTTTCACCTGTTGTGTAGCGCTGGCAGACTGGGTAATAAAGGGATTGATGTCAGCTTTTTTTGCCAGCTGAGATTAAGCCCTATTGCTAATGTCAGTTGTCTGTATGACAGCCGGCCATTAGCAATACTTTCAGAAAAGAGAAAAAAAACACAACACAGAGAGAAATCCCTTATTACATATAAATAGACAGAGACACCTGGTTATCCACTTCATTAGCTCACACCAAGTTCCCATCTCACATAATCTTGTAACTTCTGTAATTTTGCAGTGGGGTGGTGTGATGCATCACGCCGCCACCATCTTTGTATACCCAAGTGTCCAAAGATGGCGGCCGCGTAAGTATGCATGTGTGTATATGTGTAAATGTGTATGTGTGTGTACCCGCCATGCCACATGACCTGACACTTGTATGTATATGTGTCTGTGTTATATACGTGTGTGTTGTGTCCCTCCACAATGTCACATGACCTGTCGTGTACATCTGTATATGTGTGTGTGTATACAGTATGCTGCATCATGAGACCCACTGTGTGCGTATATATGTGTGTATATGTGTATATGCGTATGTCACTGCTGCAAAATGGGGCCCACTGCGTGTGTGTATATACTTGTGTATGTGTGTGTGTATATGTGGACCCACTGCATCACGTGACCCACCGTGTGTGTATGTATGTGTTTGTATATATGTCTGTGTATATGTATATATGTGTGTCTGTATGTGTGTATATGGTTATGTCCACGCTGCATCAGGTTGCCTGACGTGTGTGTGTATATGTGTGTGACGTGACCTGCTGCATGTATATATGTTTGCGTGTATATATACATATACATGTGTGTATATGGCTATGACATGAGCAGCCGCATGTATATGTGTGTATATGTGTATGTGTATGACATCACCCACCACGTGATGTGACATGGCAGGTCACATCATAGTCATACACATAAACACATATACACACACACACACACATACACACACACATACTGTATGTACACACACACACAAATATATACACATACACAAATATACACCATACACACATACATACATACACATACACACACATATATACACATATATACATATACACATATACACACACATATATACACATATATACATACACATATACACACACACCAGTCTTCCCCCTAGCCAAAGGACCTGTTTTATGTGGCAGGGTCACCTGATACAGCATGGGGGAGACCGGGCAGAAGGGGATAGACCAAATGACAAGGGGAGCTTGCACTGGGCTGCGATCGGCATATGCAGCGGCATCACCAGCACCACCACATTTCCATACCCATCACTTGTGTGTAGAAATATGGCTGCGCACTGGAAATCGGATGTGCTTGATACGGGTACATCTGGATGGAAGTCGGGAAAAGACAGGACAGCGCGATTATGTAAGTATAGATGGCTTTCATGAAGTCTAGGATATATGATTTTTTTTACAGTATACGGGCTGATTTCGAGCCATGGCAACTTGATGGATTAACAATCTGTAGGAGGATTGATCTTGTGTAAGCCAAGATGGGTTAACCAGGGTCTTCTTCATCGTTACTTTGATTGTATCCAGCAATAACATTGCAGGTCTTCCTCTTTGCTTTGTTCCTTCTAATCTTCCGACCCTTTTGTCCTTTTCCAGTGATTGCTCTCTTTGTATGATATGTCCAACATACGCTAATCATACCTTACAAAATATCTCCAAAACTCCCATGAAGGGTTCTATAGATATTTTAAAGTGAATTTGTACACCAATTGTTATGTTGGCAAAAACTGTTTACTTTATTGTTTAAAAAATTATCTCATTAAATTTTTTTTATAATAATACAATTCAATGACATATTAGAGGGCTCACAGTCCCTTTATGCACTTACACAGGGCTGGCCTTTGAATACACAGGGGTACATTTATAATATGCGTAGATACTCACCATACAAAATTTCTCCTATAGCGCTGTCCCTTCTGTGTTTGCCTAGGTATCTTTCTCATGCTCCTAATAATCTAGAATATTTTTAGTGCTCTAAGCAGTCCTGCTGCTGTGGTCACATATATGACTATTAGGTTCAAAGTTGCAATGAAAAATACCTGGCATGCAGTGTTCCTATGGTGGATCGCGCTATCCCCTGGCTGCCTCTGTATCCCTGTCAAACACAGGGCTGGCATTTGAATACACAGGGGTACATTTGTAATATGCGTAGATACACACCATACAAAACTTCTCCTATAGCACTAAAAGGGATCTTTCATGTGTACGCTAATCATAGCTTGGTGATCCTTGCTTCCATTAACATATATGGCTTGATTTGTTCCAAAATTGATTTATTTGTTGTTCTAGTCATCCACTGTATTGATAATATCCATCTCAAGTAGAGATTAGCAAACCTTCCCTGAACATGTTTGCCAATTTCAAATTCAGCCTGAACATGGCCGAATCGGCTCGGGATCGGAAATCCGAACAATTTTCCCAAAGTTCATTGAACGCAGCTATGTTCGGAAATAGGTTTGAAATTTAAAATGGCCCTAAAACTTTCCCTGATTTTTTTTTGGTCCAAAATGCTCGCTGGAATACCTGCTGGCTGGAGAGAGCACTTAACCTTACGGTTAAGGGTGACCCCAGGCACTGGGTCTATCAGCTTGTATTAGGTTGTAGAATATTTTTTTTCAGATTAAAATGAATTTTTTTAAGCTTTGTGAAGTTTGCAGGTGTTTTCAAACCTGCAATATGTAAATTTTGGAAACCGCTCCAGATGTGGCAGCAGCTGTGAAGTCCAGGGCTTACAATGTCCTTAAAACATCCGTTTAATACAGCTTACTATTTTTTAAAGAATTATTTTCAATTTTTTTTTGTTGTTAATTTATAATTTTTTTAATTAAAACTTATTTTAGTTTTTTAATTTTTAAGGGGGAGTTTGCTAACGGTCAGCAGCATGTAAGGCCATCTCAACTACACTTATGTGATAGCAATTCATATAAAAATTAGCATATGGCCATTATATGCTTATCACACACGCTCTTATACAGTGGGTACGGAAAGTATTCAGACCCCTTTAAATTTTTCACGGTTTCATTGCAGCCATTTGGTAAATTCAAAAAAGTTCATTTTTTTCTCATAAATGTGCACTCTGTACCCCATCTTGACTTAAAAAACAGAAATGTAGAAATATTTGCAAATTTATTAAAAAAGAAAAACTGAAATATCACATAGTCATAAATATTTAGACCCTTTGCTCAGTATTGAGTAGAAGCACCCTTTTGAGCTAGTACAGCAATGAGTCTTCTTGAGAATGAGTTTTTCACACTGTTTGGGATTCCTGTGCCATTCTTCCTTGCATATTTTCTCCAGTTCCGTCAGGTTGGATGGTGAACGTTGGTGGACAGCTATTTTCAGGTTTCTCCAGAGATGCTCAATTGGGTTTAGGTCAGGGTTCTGGCTGGTCCAGTCAAGAATGGTCACAGAGTTGTTATGAAGCCGCTCCTTTGTTATTTTTGCTGTGTGCTTACAGTCATTGTCTTGTTGGAAGATGAACCTTTGGCCAAGTCTGAGGTCCAGAAAACTCTGGAAGAGGTTTTCATCCAGGACATCCCTGTACTTGGCCGCATTCATGTTTCCTTCAGTTGCAACCAGTTGTCCTGTCCCTGCAGCTGAAAAATAACCCCATAGAATGATTCTGCCACCACCATCTTTCACTGTGGGGATTGTATTGGGCAGGTGATGAGCAGTGCCTGGTTATTTCCAAACATACCTTTTAGAATTATCACCCAAAAGTTCTATTTTTGTCTCATCAGATCAGAGAATCTTATTTCTCATAGTTTTGGAGTCCTACATGTATTTTTTTTGCAAACTCTATGTGGGCTTTCATATGTCTTGCACTGAGGAGAGGCTTCCATTGCGCCACTCTGCCATAACACCCGACTGCTGGAGGGCTGCAGTGATAGTTTGTGGAACTTTCTCCCATCTCCCAACTGCATCTCTGGAGCTCAGCCACAGTAATCTTGGGATTCTTCTTTACCTCTCTCACCAAGGCTCTTCTCCCATGATTGCTCAGTTTGGCTGAATGGCCTGATCTAGGAAGACATCTGGTGGTCCCAAACTTCTATTTAAGGATTATGGAGGCCACTGTGCTCTTAGGAACCTTGAGTACTACAGAAATGTTTTTGTAACCTTGGCCACATCTGTGCCTTGCCCCAATTATGTCTCTGAGCTTCTTGGACAACTCCTTTGACCTCATGATTGTCATTTAGTCTGACATGCACTGTGAGCTGTGAGGTCTTTTATAGACAGGTGTATGCCTTTTCAAATCAAGTCCTATCAGTTTAATTAAATACAGCTGGACGCCAATGAAGGAGTAGAACCACCTCAAGGAGGATTACAAGGAAATGGACAGCATATGACTTAAATATGAGTGTCTGAGCAAAGGGTCTGAATATTTATGACCATGTGACATTTCAAATAATAAACTTGGCACTAAGTTATGATGCAAAATTTCTAAATTTATTTAGCAGCTCGAACAAACAGAATC
The DNA here is from genome assembly GCA_033576535.1 of Allobates femoralis. Taxonomy (NCBI): domain Eukaryota; kingdom Metazoa; phylum Chordata; class Amphibia; order Anura; family Aromobatidae; genus Allobates; species Allobates femoralis. Next base: position 467,796,689 of record JARQOC010000005.1, read on the forward strand.
ATGAAGCAAAACGTTTCGGCCTACTGGCCTTCATCAGTTGCTATAAAGACAAAGAAAATATATCATAACATGATCAATATTCATGTACCAATAGTAACATAAAATAAAAGAAAAATCAATAGGGATTTCTACCATTGATTCTGGACAACAAGCTATTGCAGTGAGGCTGGTATTCATTCACATAGACTGTATAAAGAAAGAGAAACCATGTTCAAACAAGGGATTTATACAGACAAGATAACTTTAAGTATTCATCAATACAATCTATAGGCAAAAGAGGATATTTGGGGGAATAGAATCCCAAAGGGGTCACACTTCAATATAAAATTATGAGTACAGAGCTGACTCACCAATGAAAGGACGCTAGTAGATGTGCATAGGTGTGCAGGAGATAGCAGCGTGCTGCACGCTGTATCTCCATAGTTTTTATATCCGGGAGCTAGAAAGACACATGGCGTCGCATCATAACTTAGTGCCAAGTTTATTATTAGAATTGTTACGGGTTGGATACCCTACTTGAGAACTCACTCTCTGGTCATTAATATTTTTTTCCATGTGACATTTCAGTTTTTCTTTTTTAATACATTTGCAAATATTTCTGCATTTTTGTTTTTTTCTCAGTCAAGATGGGGTGCAGAGAGTACATTAATGAGAAAAAAATTAACTTTTTCAAATTTACCAAATGGGTGCAATGAAACAAAGAGTGATAAGTTTAAAGGGGTCTGAATACTTTCCATACCCAATTAGGTCTGTTCATGTTCACACTCAAAAAACAACATAAAAAAACAACATAATATACTCATGTATGTAAAGTGCTATGGAATTAATAGCGCTATATAAATGAATAAATTATTATTATATATTATTATTATAATATGGATATTGCTTCTTGAAAATGTGCACCCACTAAGTCATGTCATTCCATACGTTTACTATACGTTTGGCTATGGTGACCTGAATAAAGTTATTTGTTTTCATCATGTCTCCTACAAATATGTTAGTCTTCAATAAATACTGCATCAAGTACCCCCGCAAGCCAGTTTTTACCTGGTGGCATGGGGAGTGGTTGTGTAAATGACGTTACTTCTGCAGCCCACCGTATTGAAGGATTAATGAGGGCAGCTAAGCAGCAAGATTGTGCAAACAGTAAGATTTACCACTGATTAATTGTGTCTGACTCAGGCCTGGTAGTGGAAGAGGAGGGCACCTAGGAAAACTTAACAGGTATCACTGACGTGAAGTTCAGCATCTGAGTGCCATATTTCTGCAGGGCAAACCTGTGTGCTACTCTGTGTGCTACACTTTGATTCACTTTCTACCATGTGTTGGCATTACACATTTGGCAATGGATCACCCGCAAGAGATGGTGATGTGGAGTAGGTCATCTTCATCACTAACCCAGGGGCAGAGGGTGCTTCAAAAACAGACCCAGAGTGGCATATAACAGAAGACAACATGAACACATATGTGACCTGGAGCACCACCGCCCTACCTACATTTGGCCTGCTGTGCAGCAAGGTGCGCATACAGTGCTGGACTCTAATGCCAGAGGAGGACCTGAGCTCACAGTCTGGAGGTGACGATTTTGTTATGCCACCCGGAAGCACCACATGTCACACTGCAGAGGACCTTGCAGCATGCCTGGCAGTATTCAACCAGCAACCAGTGACACAGCTACTGGATCACCAATAACACAGGACCAGGATTATGATATGGAACCCGAGGAGGAGGCACAGGAGGAGACTGAGAAAGGCTTCATAGTGGAAGAAGATACTCGGCATCGGTGCTACGTCAACCTGTCCACCCTGCTACAAGACCATCTTCCCAAAAGACTGCACCATTTTTGCACATATATATGTGTAGGTGTGTGTATATATATATTTATTTATGTTCATAATCTCCAGATGACCATCAATGCTGGCTGCTCTTCTCGGAGTAGAATTAGTAAGGGTTGTGTTGTTCGCAGAGGAGCTGTGATCCAAAAGTGACTGGACAACGTTCAGGTGACCTGCTGCAAAGGCTGCCCAGATAGGTATATATATTTTTTTTTTTTTCCAATTGTAATTATTGGATCTTTTTTATCTTTTGAAAAAAAATTCACTCACTTGAATGTATTTCCAGTATTTAGCAATTCTTACTTTGAAGAATTCTGGCACAAATGGCCCTGTTGCTTTTTTGCCTCAAAAAAATATAACAAAAATGTTGGAAGATAAAAAATATAACTTACTCTTGTTGGGTTTTATGGAGGAGACGGGATGTGTAATCCATAATCTTTACGCTGCAATGTTTAGGGGCTGCTGCAGCTAAATTGTCCTTTTTTCCTTCTAATTAGAAAAAGTATCCATGACTCATTTATTGGACTAGAAACACCAGTGCCATCAGCTTTTATTAGGTGTGGGTGATTTCTTCCCAAGATATTATCTGATACTTCATTTTACTGACTAATGTATTCCATATTTTTCAGCACTTAGTAAGTCTTCTGGTGAAAACCCTTTTCTATCATCTGTTTTTCTACTTCAAAGTAAAAAAAAATAGTTTTGAAATGATAAATGTCTCTCTTAAAACATACGACAAAGACTAGGCTCGAACCAACCCTTGGACAAGGTAGTTAAATCCACCGACTGACTCCAGAGCCAAAATAGTGGACAGAAGTGAACTCTCTATATTACAGTATATACATATTGCTGTGTCCAGTTTTTAATAATATCATAAATACATCACTTAGGGGAAAGAAATAGGATAATTTGCTGTGTGATCATGCATTGACATTAGCACATAATCACGATTACATTAAATTTATAAATATAAAATAAGTAGCTAGGACCAAACGCTACTTATCAAAGTAACAATTAATTGCACATTTCACAGTCAATAGGGTAGGCTAAAAGTGCATATGATAGAAGATCTCTGAGCTCAAAAATTTTTATTTCAATCCAGTTGGCTTGGTAAACAAATTGATGTATTTATGCTGCAATAGACCTATTACACCATCATTTAGAATGGTTGAAACATTAGAAAATCAAGTGTCCTGTTAGTTTATCATGCAGCACCATCATGGAGGCATCTGACTGGCTCTAAATTTATTTTGCAGCAGGACAACAATCCTAAGCATACAGCCAATGTCATTAAGACATATCTTCAGTTTAAAGAACAGTCTGTGACGCCCTGACAGGGCCTTGATCTCAATATCAGTTAGGCTGGAAACACACTGCCCAGTCACATACGAGTAACTCGTACAAGTATCGGATCAATCACCTGGAATGGCCTCCCCCTCTCTGGATGGGAGCAGTGGCGCTACATAGTAATAAATACCACTTACAGTATCCTGTCCAGAGAGGCAGAGGTCATGCCGAGTGACTGATGTGAAACTCGTGCGAGTAACTCGCATGTCACTTGGACTATGTGTTTCCAGCCTTAGTCTATCGGGGATTACATGAAGAGACAGAATGATTTGTGCAAGTCTACATCCACAGAAGATCTGTGGTTAGAGGTGATGAGGAGATATACTCCACACTATTCATTATCCACCCGAATAGTAAATGTTGTATGTACGACCCTCAGTATGTGAAGGCTTACACTTAACATGAGGTCTTCTGAAATCCGAGGGAAATCTTACACAAGGTGACCGTTATCCTTCTGTACAGTAAAGGGGAGGCAGGATCTTCAGGCACAGTTATCACACAGTTCAGAAGTGGGGTTGATTATTGGGGTTTTATTCAACTTCTTTCCAATACATAAAATCACTTATTATCATACTATATCTCATCAACATTAATGGCAGTCTCTATTCAAAGCATTTCTCTTCAGAGATCAGTCCTCTTCACACTGTGTCTAGAGCTATGCAGACTGGACTTGCCTCCTACAATGGAGGTGGGTGGGAAGGAATGAGTTGATGCTGTCCCTCTTAGTTATCCTAAGGTAATACAGAGTCTTGTCTGTCCTGAGCTTCCTTGTTTACAGCAATTGTTTCTCAGCAAAAACTGGTCTATACAGTGTAATGTACAATAATTAGATCTGTCTCTTTAAGAAAACTAGGTCTGGTGTATCATGGGTAATGAGAAGAAGGAGGTGGGAAGTTAAGTTTTAGTTTCAGTTTGGAGCATGCTGAGGAAAGACTGCTATGTGATATGATGGAGAAAGATGGAAGAATAAAGTACAGTTAAAGTTTACCCTTGTGGATTCCTCATATCGTGTGGACATTACAACTGGCGACGAGGATGGGATATAACCACCGGCTGCCGTGAGTACATCATGGCTGAATACTTGCACACCTTCCCACAGTTTGATATGACTGATGCTATTAATCTCTCCCATAACTGGAGAAAATGGCTAAATAGATTTGAGAACTTTCTAGAAGCCGTGGACATAAAAGAGGAGAAAAGAAAAAAAGCTGTGCTCCTACATTGTGCAGGCTCAGGAGTCTATGATGTATACAGCACGTTATCTGCAGCCGAGACAGACACATACAGCAATTGAACCAAAGCTCTCACTGACTACTTCAATCCCAAAAAAATATCAGATATGAAAGATACAAGTTCAGAATTGCTAAGCAGCTTCCGGAAGAATCCATAGACACCTATGTCACCCGGCTGAGAGAGCTGGCACTTGGATGTGCATTCACTGATGTAGATGATGAAATTCTAACTCAAGTAATTGTCACCTGCTCATCCAATAACATAAGGTGCAAAGCTCTGCAGCAGGATCTCTCTACATGATTTACTCAAAATGGCCTGTGCTATAGAAACAGCAGATCATCAGGCTACTGCAATGGAGAGTGGGGATAATTTACATGTGATGTGCATAATCTCAAGCATGAGAATGCACAAGACAAGCAAACCCCGAAACAGAGGAAATGCTATAGATGTGGACAGGATTTCCCTCACCACCTGAACAAATGTCCAGCTATAGGACAGACATGCAGTAAATGTGGAAAAGGGAATCATTTTGCAGCTGTCTGCAGGTCAACACAATACAAGTCTTCTCTGCCTCTAAGGCTATGTGCACACGGGGGCGGGTTAGGGGCGGCGGCGGCTGGGCGGACCCGACAGGAAGCTCCCGAGCCGTCCACCGGCTTCCTGTCGGGTCCGTGCTGCAGAAGACGGTCGGGTGTGCGGCGGTGCACAGCGGGTTAGTGGCGTCGGTTCTGCAGCGGCTGGAAGCAGCACATGATTCTGCTTGCAGCCGCTGCAGAACCGGCCGGTTTATAGGACATGCACATTCTTTGCTAACCCGCTGGGAACCCAGCGGGTTAGCAACAGATGAGCATGTGGAAACCGCCGGTGTGTGCACACCGGGTGTCGGTTTCCATAGGTTTCTATGTTGATCCAAAAGCCGCTTTTGGATTAACATAAATTTGCATAAACCTGATGGAAACCGACCGGCAGTTCCGCTCCTAAACCTTCACTAAACCTTCCTGTGTGCACATAGCCTAACAAAGCCTGCAAGTATGAAAATGGTAAATCAGGACACAGAAGAAATGTCTGGGGCGGAACACTATGTGTTCACCACCTCTGCCACTGGCTCAGTACAGTCTCCCTGCATCACACTCCAAATCTGCAACACCAATATCACCTGTACAATAGATACGCGTGCTTCAGTGGATATTATATGGTTATAGGAATCACTGACCACGTACAAGGGAAATAGTGCTTTTTCATGAGAATTTTATTTATAGTGATTGTTCACTGCGACAAGGTTATGACGTTTCGGCCTAGTATGGGCCTTGATCACATGGTCGCTGCAAAGATAATGAATATGTACAATCAGAACCTTTGTAATCTACAGTTATCACATCATATTTACAATATATGTACAAGTCATATATACAAGTAAACGTTAGATATACTTTCATGCATAGTAGTCACAGTATGTGTAAGCAGAGCTACTATATACGTACCAGGTTATGGTAAAAGGAACAGATAGTGGTAAGCATGTCAGGGTAAATGGAATATATGTAATGGTGTTTATAAGACTGGTATAATGGTATAAACTGACCCTAACCTTGATTTGGATGAAACCAAGATATGGCCCTTAGGAACTGCTTGCTGTGGTAGTTTTGCAGGGTAAAACCTGTTGGAGAATGTTTGGGAGGTTATAAAGGGTTAAAGGTTGCTTACAGAGGTCATTATAGGTTGGTGCTAGAAGGGTCTAAAGAGATAAGTGACTCAAGTTCTCATACAAGTGCAAAGTGTCCAGTTATGGTGACTTATTAGTGTATAGATAACTGCAGAGAAGGTGTTGGTCACAGGGTGTGTAAACCCTCAGATAAACCCCTGATGGTTAGTTTAATACCCCTGGTGAAGGAACCAACCCTAGGTATGTAATGTTACCCCTTCTGATCCAGTTGAAGTTGTGCCCAAGGGGAGTGCACTTGGTAACTTTTGCAGTCTGGTCACTGTTATGGGATAGGCCAGGCTCGGAGCTGTCACTCTGGAAGGGCTGTAAGTGGTTAAATATATTAGTACAAGTTAGTGTTATAATGGTACTTATCTTTTCTTAGGTCAAGGTCCTTTGTTGTACACCTACAGGAGCTGCCTGGTGGACAGTGTTTCCACATGAGATGTCCAAATAGCAGTGGCAAAGAAGGCTTTGTCAGAACTCCTTTTATTGGTCCCGGACGGTCATGTGACCAGAAGTGACCTCACGTGGTTCTCTGTTGTTTTGGTTGTCATGGTGATCGCACATGCTCAGTGGCGTGCGCCATGTAATGAGTAGGATAAGATAAAGTGGGCGGGTGCAAAGAGGTGTTTGGAGCAAAACAACAGGGATAAGGAAGCTGGGGATCAGTTAGATTAGAAAGACCTGCCAGGACATGCACAGTGTGGACCAGTTTAACCTGAAGAGGGGATAATAGCACATTAGTAAGTGTAAAAGCCACTTAGTGTGGGATAGTTATTGATTTATATAGGTTGCTACTACTATGTTTTTAGGAGGCTGATGTATATGTTGAATATGAAGGATTGGCATGTATGTGAATGTGTGATGACCAAATGTGTGTAACATTATTCATGCTAAGTAATTAATCAACATATGGTGGTCCTTCAACAATTTCATACATTGTGGCATAGTACAACATAATAAAACAAGGAGTCCAAACCAAGGAAAATGAATAAATTTAAAAGGGAATAAACTTTTGGTTCCTTGCACTTGCACCGTTAACCTCACTAACTCGAGTGCTAGCCATTGCCTTCCAATCAGTGGATATTATAGACAGCACTGCATATGAACAATTGAAAAATAAGCCAGTTTTACAGCAAGTGAACACAAAAATCTTCCCATATGGATCTACAACACCTCTAGCTACAAGAGGACAATTTGACACGGAAATCAGCTATAAAGAAAACAGGCAGAAAACCACTTTTCACACAATACAAGGATCGGGAAGCTGTCTTCTCAGCTATCACACTGCATTGAAGCTAGGTCTCATCCAGATTATTCATACCATAACTGACCCGGCAGATATGGATGTACAGGCCATGGAAAACAGTTTTCCCTCCTTATTTAGTGGTTTGAGAAAATTAAAGAACTCTCAAGTACATCTTCATGTGGATGACAGTGTTTGTCCGGTAGCCCAACCACATAAACGCATTCCTTTTCACCTGAGAAAGAAGGTAGAAAAAGAACTTCAATTCCTCATGGATGAGGACGTAATTGAAACTGTTACCGGTCCCACTCCGTGGGTCTCTCCACTTGTGGTAGTTCCAAAACCAAAGACTCCTGAGCAGGTGAGACTGTGTGTTGACATGCGCCTACCCAACACCGCTATCCAGAGAGAAAGACATATCTCACCCACGATTGATGACATCATTCATTTATTAAATGGATCGACCGTCTTTTCAAAGCTCGACCTCAATAAAGGCTATCACCAATTAGAACTGAGTCCAGAATCCAGATACTTAACAACATTTTCCACACATGTGGGCCTCAGAAGTCATAAAAGATTGACTTTTGGAGTCTGCTCAGCAGCGGAAATTTTTCAGAATTCGATAAGGAGCGTCATTCAACACGTTCCAAATGCCTTTAATTACAGTTATGACATACTGGTGTTTGGTAAAACTCAAGCTGAACATAATCGTGCTCTATACAACGTCTTTGAATGCCTCCTCTCTGCTGGACTCACTTTAAACAAAGAAAAATGCAAATTTGATAGAAGTTCATTAGAGTTCTATGGTCACATCTTCTCGGCAAAAGGAGTACAACCTGACCCTAAGAAAGTAGAATCCATCAAAACAGTCTCAATTCCACAAACTGCCAGTGAAGTACGCTCTTTTCTTGGAATGGCAAGCTACTGTGCTAGATATATTCCAAATTTTTCAACTATCAGCAGTCCATTAAGAGAACTTACAAAGCAAAATTGTGTCTTTCAATGGTCTCAAGACTGTCAGACCTCTTTTGAAACAATTGAAAATGAACTTTGCTCAACCACTACCATGGCTTATTTTGATCCGGCACTTCGAACCAAATTAATTGTGGATGCCAGTCCCGTGGGGCTGGGTGCTATCTTAGCACAATATAAGGATAATAATCAAGATCCTCACAACATTTCTTATGCAAGTAAAAGCTTAACAAGCACTTAAAAAAAAATTTCACAACCTGAAAAAGAAAGCTTGGCAGTTGTCTGGGGATGTGAACATTTTCACTTATTTCTCTATGTAGCTCCCTTCACCATCGTCACCGACTATCAAGCACTTCTTACAATCTTTGGAAATCCCAGAGCTAAAATGCCTGCACGCATTGAACGATGGGGTCTACGTCTACAGGACTACAACTACAAAATTGCTCACAAACCTGGAAAATTCAGCAATCCGGCTGACTATCTTTCAAGACATCCTGTAAGTGATGCCTCAACTGAGCGATCATCCATTGAAGAATACATACGCTTCATTATAGCTCATGCAGTGCCTAAAGCATTCTCCATTGATCACTTTGTGAATGTAACAATGAGTGACAAGACGCTATGTGCCTTAATGCAAATCATACAAAATCGAAGGTGGCATGAAATCCAAAAAGAGAAATTTCCCGATTCTGAGATTGATCTGAAGGAATTAAAACTATTCTCAAGTGTAAGGGATGAATTATCAGTCACTGAAGAACACCTCCTTCTTATCATTACCCATGATACACCAGACCTAGTTTTCTTAAAGAGACAGATCTAATTATTGTACATTACATACAGCTTGTCTGTTCTCCATGTCTCCCTCACAGACTTTTTCACATGGTTCTCATTGACACCACTCCCCTTACCCCGCACTCCCTGGGGCTGCACAACTACTTCCTGTCTCCTTTTAACATTATTAATCCCTGCAGTTGCTGGCTGATTCTAGATCACAGTACAGCTTCTATGGGTCACATAAGGTATCCAAGATATAAGTATTTTGGTACTCACATTGTGAGAGTCAAGTCCAGTTTGACGCCAGAATTTCAGCCACTAAACATTGCCTGACAATCATGGTAATGCCGTAGCTATATTTGCTATTGGCATTACTGTAAGTGGCCAGCTGCATCACATCATTAGTCTATATAAGACCTGCAGATGCCATTTTGGGGGCATTCTGTCCAGAGACAGCATTGGGAGAATTTCTGCTGCAGGATGACAGTGTATATGACAAACAAAGACAGTATGAAAAAACACCTAAAAATACTTTGCTATATAGGTAAAAGTAAAAAGCAAGTGCAAAACAGTGTTAATAACAGGATACTTAGTTAATATGTTTTTTGCAAAAAATGTACGGAAACCTTTCTACCACGCCAAGGTGACCCTTATCAGAACAGTCCCTAAAACTAACGTATTTAAAACCTGATTTCATGTGAGCATATGTCGGGCCCACTGGGACGGGGGTACTCGGTACCGGACCGGTCTGTTGCTGGGGAAGTCACGGGTGGTCCTGGTCTGGTCCGTGTCCCGGGCTCGCCAATAAAAGGGGATATTTACAGGGGTTGTCAGTCGTGACGCCACCCACTTTATGCGGCCAGTGATGGGGGCCGCCGCTGCTGCAGAACCTCCGGGGATGATGTAATGGCAGCTTAGGTGGTATAGTTCCAGTGGGTAGAACTGTGTTCCCCGGGGCAGTAAGGGTTAAGTCTATTGTGGAGTGTGTAGCACACTTACTTTGCAGACGCTGCAGGGATCTCTCCTCTTGGCTGGTGCTGACAGGCTGTATCCTGTATGGAGAGAATCACTTTCATGCAGAAACACAAGGGAAGCAGTTCCAGGGTTTTCCGTGTTTACTCTCAGTTCTTCAAGTCACTTTACAGCTCAGTTATAGTTCTTACAAAGTTCAAGTACAGTTCTTAATACACGGGCACATTCTCCCTCTCCGGGTTCCTTTTGCTCCCTGCAGCCAGGCCTCTCTCTCTTTGACCCCTCACACAGTCTGCAGTGTCCTTTCCGGGCTATTAAGGTCTCCATCTCCACGGGTGTGTGTGTGAAACGCTGGACAGTATGGCGGTGACTCAGGCCCCAGTGGGTCCTTAGTTTGTCACTGAGCTGCCTGTCCTTTAGGGTAGGGATCCCAATCTGGAATTAAGACCCCCTGTCGTGTTGTTTGGGGATGCCGGGTAAACTACAGTCCCCTCTAGAGCCGACACTCTACTTCAGTCCAACCTCCTGCAGTCCTCAAGTCTGAGGCTCTACCAGGCTCCTTTCTCTCTGTTCTTCTCTGTATCATAGGAGGGCTACTCCGCCTGCAGTCGGTTGCTTCAGCTGTAGTTCTAGGACCCGGGTATCACCGTCCCTCTCTGTCCTCTCACACTCCTGGGGATCTGGCTCTGGATGGGCTTTCTCTCCCCTCCGGCTCACACTGGCTCAGTACAGATTCTGCGCTCCTTATGCCTTCACTCTTCCAGGACGTGTGTCTTTCTCCTGCTCAGCTTCAGCTCAACCTGCTGCTGTTCTCTGGCCTGTGCTCCTCAGCTTCTGGTCTTTGCTGTTCAGCTCACTGTGGCCTACTCTTGGTCTTTACAGCTCGGCACCTTGGGCCTACTGAACTCCTTCCTCCTCCCCCTTCCTATATACTGTAAAGTCACCTGACTACGTGTGTGCCCAACCCACTCCTCCAAATCCACCACCCCTCAATCTCATAGAGTATCTAATCTCAGGGCTGGATGCTACCTTCTCTTACACGTGGGTTGTGTGGGCTGTGAGGGTGTTGTTGTGCAACAAATGTCCTACCTGCCTGGCTGCAGTTCCCTTTGTGGCCTCCTGGACGCAGGGGCGCCACACATACCTCAAAGATGCAGGATGCAGTAGGGCCAGAATCCAATACGGGCACAGGGCAAAACCAGCACTTTTGTGTCTGGCTCAGTAAGAAGGGTGAGGCACTTCCCATCTTGCATAACAAGAGACTAAATGGATACTAACAGCTGTACCAGAGCACAATGTGAACAGGTCTGTAGAACCGATTTTTTATGATATAGATCCTTGGTGGTGTGAACTGTGGTTTTCCACAGTAACCTTAAGGTACACCTGTCTCCCACAATATTAAAGCTTACTAGTTTATTATATTATATTTCTGCATTATTCCTCTTTTAGCTCTGGTTGAGCTAATACATATTCTTGTTTACAGCATTGGCATTTCATTGTGACTCCTGTTTATGAAGTTGTTGAGGCTAATTTGGGTCATTTAATCTAAGGTACCGTATATACTCGCGTATAAGCCGAGTTTTTCAGCCCGATAATTGGGCTGAACAGTACCCCCCTCGGCTTATACGCGAGTCACTACACGGGCGCCCCCCCCAGAGGTATACAGGCCCCCCCCATCAGTATCCAGGGCCCCCCCATGCTCCGCAAACCTGTAAAGTAAGATGATTATACTTATCACTGTCCCGCTGCCGCTGTCCCCCCCGCTGCCATCACGCTCCTCCGGCTTCATCCGTCTTCTTCCGGCTTCCTGTCAGCGCAGGCAATGACGTCATTGCCTGCGCCGACCACAGGAAGCCGGAAGACGCTGCATGAAGACGGAGGAGCGCGATGGCAGCGGCGGGGACGGCGGCGACAGGACAGTGATAAGTATAATCATCTTACTTTACAGGTTTGCGGAGCATGGGGGGGGCCCTGGATACTGATGGGGGGGCCTGTATACCTCTGGGGCTGCTGTATACTACCTCTGGGGCTGTTGTATACACCTCCTGGGGCTGCTGTATACTACCACTGGGGCTGCTGTATATACCTCTGGGGCTGCTGTATACTACCACTGGGACTGCTGTATACTATCTCTGGGGCTGCTGTATATACCACTGGGGCTACTGTATACTACCACTGGGGCTACTGTATATACCTCTGGGGCTGCTGTATACTACCTCTGGGGCTGCTGTATACTACCACTGGGGCTGCTGTATATACCTCTGGGGCTGCTGTATACTACCACTGGGGCTGCTGTATATACCTCTGGGGCTGCTGTATACTACCTCTGGGGCTGCTGTATACTACCACTGGGGCTGCTGCTGTATACTACCACTGGGGCTGCTGTATATACCTCTGGGGCTGCTGTATACTACCACTGGGACTGCTGTATATACCTCTGGGGCTGCTGTATATACCTCTGGGGCTGCTGTATACTACCACTGGGGCTGCTGTATATACCTCTGGGGCTGCTGTATACTACCACTGGGGCTGCTGCTGTAACACTGCTGGGGCCTGTATATACCACTGGGGAGGCTGCTGTATACCACACTGCTGGGGGCTGTATACCTGTGCTGGGGTCCACCCTAGGCTTATACACGAGTCAATAGGTTTTCCCAGCTTTTGGGGGCAAAAGTAGGGGGGTCGGCTTATACACGGGTCGGCTTATACATGAGTATATACGGTACTTGTAATTATCATTTAATATATAAGGAGAAGGATTATTATATATATAGTGGTAGTTGATTAGAGTGATACCGTTTTTCTGTTACAGCAATCATATAAAAAGCTGCAGCCTTGCACATTGTATCTTTAAATCATTACCTATCAGTTGGACAGGTAAAACCTCTTCTTTTTCCTTTTTTCCACACTGAGAATATTGCCATTTTTTACTCTTTTGATAACTCTGTTGTTGATGAAATGTCAGCTATATGAAATTACATCTTGTTCTTTATTCTTTGTTCGATGTAACATCCTAAGTAAGGGATGGTTCTCGTAGATTTTTTCCTCTATATAATCCTTGGGGTTCTTATTCTTATTTTCTTTTCTATTATATTAACATTGTTACAACATACCTCTATTATAGACACTGCGATATACGTGACTCAAACACGACACAACCGCGCATCGCATGGATCACCTACAAGGTATTAAAATTTCTCCACTATCTCCACTAATGGGATATTATCCAGGGCGGATAAAGAAAACATACATATATATGTATATCTTAGTACTTTATAGTTGTTTTAGCCATTTGTAACCTGTTACATGGGGATGACCCACATTTATGATTTTCAGACAGAGATTGTTTGAACTATTTGTAAACTAATGTGTTTTCTTATGTTTATTATTCTTGTTTTCCATTATTAGTTGTGATATATGAAGAAAACCTAAAGGTCAAAATGTCATGACACTAATGACAAAAAAAGTCATATGAATGCTTTGTCTGTTTCCACAATAAATGTGAATATGCTTGAACTTTGCTAATCTCATTGCTCCTTATTTTAGGTGTGCCAGATAATCATATTTAATTCATCTGTACCTTGACAACCCGGGTTCATCTGATGACCCCGGAAGCTGTCAGCAATTACTTCCTGCTGGTGATCTCCCAATGTTCACTTCCCCTGTGTTCCGATGCTACATCAACTCATCGGAAGATAAGAGAAGTGGTGAGACTGTGCAGCACTGAGGCCCCCTAGTGGGCCAAGTAAAATAAACCAAAAAAATAAAAAGGTTTACAAATATGAAATAAAACTAAAAGTTCAAATCACCAGCCTTTTGCCCCATTGAAAATAAAACTATAAAAAAAAACACAAATTTTGTATTGCGTCGTTGAGAAATGCCCGATTTATCAGCCCAATCTATCAAAATATAAAATCAATTAATCAGATATGTAAACTGCGTAACAGAAAAAGTCACAACAACAAATTAAGTTTTTTTGGTTGCTGCAATATTGCAATAAAATGCAATAATGAGTGATTAAAAAAGCGCATCTACCGTACCCAAAAATGGTATCATTGTAACGTCCGCTCAAGCCACAAAAAAATAAGCTGTCACACAGCCCCAGATCCCAAAAAATGAGAACACTATGGGTTGTGGAAAATGGAACAAAAGTGCAATTCTTTTTCTTTAAAAACTTCTGAATTTTTTTTCACCACTTAAATAAAAGTACAAGTATACATGTTTGGTATCTATGAAATTATTTGGAATCGATGTACCATCCCAAGCCATCATACCGACACATTAGTTTTACTATGTAAAAACATGATGAATAAAAAAACTAAAAAATAAATGTGTAATTCCACTTTTCTTGCAATTTCACCGCACATGGAATTTTTTTTTACCATTTTCCAGTACACTACATAGTAAAATAAATTATTTCATTCAACACTTCAAGTTGTTCCGCAAAAAATAAGCCCTCCTCATATGTCTAAATTGATGAAAAAATAAAAGTTATGGCTCTTGGAAGAAAGGGAGTTAAAAATGAAAAACGGAAAATTGCCTTGGGTGAAGGGGTTAAACAAACAGCCCTTTTAAGGGTTAATTTATATTTCTGCTGTTAGCTGTAATTAGTGTAGGGTTAGCTGCTGGATTAGCACTGTGTGCAGAATTATTAGGCAAATTAGTATTTTGATCACATGATACTTTTTATACATGTTGTCCTACTCCAAGCTGTATAGGCTTGAGAGCCAACTACCAATTAAGTAAATCAGGTGATGTGCATCTCTGTAATGAGGAGGGGTGTGGTGTAATGACATCAACATCAATAAGGTGTACTTAATTATTAGGCAAATGCCTTTCCTTAGGCAAAATGGGTCAGAAGAGAGATTTGACGGGCTCTGAAAAGTCCAAAATTGTGAGATGTCTTGCAGAGGGTTGCAGCATTCTTGAAATTGCCAAACTTTTGAAGTGTGATCATCAAACAATCAAGTGTTTCATGGCAAATAGCCAACAGGGTCGCAAGAAGCGTGTTGGCCAAAAAAGGCGCAAAATAACTGCCCATGAATTGAGGAAAGTCAAGCATGAAACTGCCAAGATGCCATTTGCCACCAGTTTTGCAATAATTCAGAGCTGCAACGTTACTGAAGTATCAAAAAGCACAAGGTGTGCTATACGCAGGGACATGGCCAAGGTAAGGAAGGCTGAAAAATGACCACTTCTGAACAAGAAACATAAGACAAAACGTCAAGACTGGGCCAAGAAATATCTTAAGACTGATTTTTCAAAGGTTTTATGGACTGATGAAATAAGAGTGACTCTTGATGGGCCTTATGGAAGGGCCAGGGGCTGGATCAGTAAAGTGCAGAGAGCTCCACTCCGACTCAGACGCCAGCAAGGTGCAGGTGAGGTACTGGTATGGGCTGGTATAATCATAGATGAACTTGTGAGACCTTTTTGGGTTAAGGATGGTGTGAAGCTCAACTCCTGGACCTACTGCCAGTTTCTGGAAGACAACTTCTTCAAGCAGTGGTACAGGAAGAAGTCGGTATCATTCAAGAAAAACATGATTTTCATGCAGAACAATGGTCCATCACATGCATCCAACTACTCCACAGCATGGCTGGCCAGTAAAGGTCTAAAAGAAGAAAAAATAATGACATGGCCCCCTTGTTCACCTGATCTGATCTGAACCCCATAGAGAAACTATGGTCCCTCCTAAAATGTGAGATCTACAGGGAGGGAAAACAGTACACCTCTCGGAACAGTGTCTGGGAGGCTGTGGTGGCTGCTGCACGCAATGTTGATCGTAAACAGATTAAGCAACTGACAGAATCTATGGATGGAAGGCTGTTGAGTGTCATCATAAAGAAAGGTGGCTATATTGGTCACTAATTGTTTTTGTGTTCTGTTTTTGCATGTCGGAAATGTTTTTTTTTCTAAATTTTGTGCAGTTTTATATATATATATATATATATATATATATACCGTATATACTCGTGTATAAGCCGACCCGTGTATAAGCCGACCCCCCTACTTTTGCCCCCAAAACCTGGGAAAATGTATTGACTCGTGTATAAGCCGAGGGTGGACCCCAGCACAGGTATACAGCCCCCAGCAGTGTGGTATACAGCAGCCTCCCCAGTGGTATATACAGGCCCCAGCAGTGTTACAGCAGCAGCCCCAGTGGTATATACAGCAGCAGCCCCAGTGGTAGTATACAGCAGCCCCAGAGGTATATACAGCAGCCCCAGTGGTAGTATACAGCAGCAGCCACAGTGGTAGTATACACGCAGCCCTAGTAGTATATACAGCCCCAGTGGTAGTATACACGCAGCCCCAGTAGTATATACAGCCCCAGTGGTAGTATACAGCCCCAGTGGTAGTATACAGCAGCCCCAGTAGTAGTATACAGCCCCAGTGGTAGTATACATCCCCAGTGGTAGTATATAGCCCCAGTGGTAGTATACATACAGCCCCAGTAGTAGTATACAGCCCCAGTGGTAGTATATAGCCCCAGTGGTAGTATACATACAGCCCCAGTAGTAGTATACAGCCCCAGTGGTAGTATACAGCAGCCCCAGTGGTATATTCAGCCCCAGTGGTAGTATATAGCCCCAGTGGTAGTATATAGCCCCAGTGGTAGTATACATACAGCCCCAGTAGTAGTATACAGCCCCAGTGGTAGTATATAGCCCCAGTGGTAGTATACAGCAGCCCCAGTGGTATATTCAGCCCCAGTGGTAGTATATAGCCCCAGTGGTAGTATATAGCCCCAGTGGTAGTATACATACAGCCCCAGTAGTAGTATACAGCCCCAGTGGTAGTATATAGCCCCAGTGGTAGTATACAGCAGCCCCAGTGGTATATTCAGCCCCAGTGGTAGTATATAGCCCCAGTGGTAGTATACATACAGCCCCAGTAGTAGTATACAGCCCCAGTGGTAGTATACATACAGCCCCAGTAGTAGTATACAGCCCCAGTGGTAGTATATAGCCCCAGTGGTAGTATACAGCAGCCCCAGTGGTATATTCAGCCCCAGTGGTAGTATATAGCCCCAGTGGTAGTATACATACAGCCCCAGTAGTAGTATACAGCCCCAGTGGTAGTATATAGCCCCAGTGGTAGTATACAGCAGCCCCAGTGGTATATTCAGCCCTAGTGGTAGTATACAGCCCCAGTGGTAGTATATAGCCCCAGTGGTAGTATATATACAGCCCCAGTGGTAGTATATAGCCCCAGTGGTAGTATACAGCAGCCCCAGTGGTATATTCAGCCCTAGTGGTAGTATACAGCCCCAGTGGTAGTATATAGCCCCAGTGGTAGTATATATACAGCCCCAGTGGTAGTATATAGCCCCAGTGGTAGTATACATGGCCCCAGCAGGGCCCCCCTCATAATTTGGCGCCCCCACCTCCCTTTCTGGGCCCCCCCGCATGCAGCGCTGCACATATACATTACCTGTCTAGCAGCTGTCACCCTCCGATGGCGGATCGCGGCTCCCGGCTCCGGGCTCCATCTTCCTCGCTGTCTTCCTGCTTTGTGACCGGGGCTCAGCGCGATGACGTCATCGCGACCGCGGCCGGTCACCTGACAAGCAGGAAGTCAGCGAGGAAGATGGAGCCCGGAGCCGGGAGCCGCGATCCGCCACCGGAGGGTGACAGCTGCTAGACAGGTAATGTATATGCGCAGCGCTGCATGCGGGGGGGCCCAGAAAGTGAGGTGGGGGTGCCAGTGAGGTGGGGGCGCCGTATTGACTCGCGTATAAGCCGAGGGGGGGACTTTTCAGCCCAATTTTTGGGCTGAAAAACTCGGCTTATACGCGAGTATATACGGTATATATATATATATATATATATATTAGTTTACCTGGTGAAAATAAACAAGTGAGATGGGAATATGTCACGCTTCCGGGGGAAGGCGCCCTAGAGTGGACCCGCTGGGCCGTGGTACCGAACTCCCATGGGTGAACTGGTCCTAGTTTAACCAACTCCTATAGAGGGATTGTCAGGGGCAAGCCCAGGGGGTCTAAATACCACAGCTGCTAGTACCAGGGGGCGACTCGTAAGGTTAGCCTATGCTACGGCACAGCTAAGGATTCCGGGATAACAAGGTACAAAGCTAGGAGAACAGGAATGGTGCTACTGGGGAAGAGCACAGCACGGGTTCCAGGAAACAGAGTACAAGGAAGGCCTGACCAACAGTCAGCAAGGCAAAAGCAAACTTACTTGATAATCAGGCACCTCCGATCAGTGGAGATGGCCTGATATACCAGAGGAAGAGCAGCTATTGGTCGAGGGGAGTGTCAGGTTGGACCGTGCCGGCCCGTAGAGTCACGGGGAGGAGTGCATCTAGTGCGCCACTGATTGGTCACATGAATACGACCATTGTAATGTGCTCATGTGTGAGCCCGGTGGTCAGTTGACAGGAAGGGAACCCGGCAAAGGCACCGAGACACAGTATGCCTGGACGCTGGATGCCCGGTTGGCAGAGGGGCAGAGGATGCCGACCCAGGAGAGGTGAGCTGGGGAGCGGTGCCAGGGGACCTAACAGAATATATTTGGTTTTTATTACGTTTCCTAATAATTCTGTACAGTAATAGTTACCTGCACAAACAGATATCCTCCTAAGATAGCCAAATTTAAAAAAAAAAAAAAAAACACTCCAACTTCCAAAAATATTAAGCTTTGAAATTTATGAGTCTTTTGGGTTGATTGAGAACATAGTTGTTGATCAATAATAAAAATAATCCTCTAAAATACAACTTGCCTAATAATTCTGCACACAGTGTAGTTTTGTAGAGGCAGTTAAGCAGGGTTCATTGCGTTTCAGTGCCCTGCTGGTGCCACAGTAAACCAGCAGTCCTTTTAAGGGCTAATTCCACATCATAATATCGCTCTTAGCTGTAATTAGTGCATGGAAAGTCTCAGGAATAGGTTTAGCGTATTATAGGCATCATTTTAGGGATTAGTGTATTTCAGTCCTTGGTGCTAGCATGTACAACCTCAAGTCTTTTCAGGGCCAATTGCCAAACATTATATTCTCTAATAGTACTGCACTATGCTGCGTACCTCCTAAAATGTGCGGTAAGGGAAGTGGACGTGACACTGATGGTGGTGCACGCCGTGACTGTGTAACTGGGCCTGCTCCTGAAGGGAACCCCAAACCTTATCCCATCCTAGCTTCCTGTCCCAAATTTGCAGGGCGGCACTGGACACCACTGTTGAACACAGAACAGTGCAAGTACATTGTGGGTTGGATCAAAGAATCATAGAAAAGTAGAGTTGGAAGGGACCTGGTCCAAGATCCTACTAGAAACAGGAGTTGCTTAATCATCCCAGACAGATGTCTGTTCAGCCTCTGTTTGAAAACTTATATTGAACGGAAATTCACCACCTCTCATGGCAACCTGTTCCACTCGTTAATCACCCCCTCCTTGTCAAAATGTTTTTTTCTAATATCTAATTTGTGCCTTGTGACTGGGTAGGGCCAATTAACCACAAACATGTAGACAAGTGCTTTTGTACAGAGATGCTACATTTCCTTTACAGCACCTGATGGAGGCCGGGACAGAGTCAAACCCTGGAACACCACACGTGCCAGCAACGCCTAGAATTGCGGGCCCAAGTTCCATCAGGATTTAGCCTCCCCCTGCACCAGTTCCTTCACCCCCTCTTCCTCCTGCTCCTCATCCTCCTCGTCTGAATTACCCTCCTCATCAGTCCCAAGCTAGGAGCACTGTAGCACTGCCTTGGTAAAGTGACCAAAGATTCTGTTGAAACTATCTTTAGGTGATAAACTGCACACTGCAGCAGATTTGTTAAAAGGTCTTACAGACCAAAACGATCTGTGGCTGTCGCCATTGAACCTACAACTAGTCCCAGTAATGTGCGATAATAGCTGTAACCTGCTCTATGCTCTGAAGCTTGGCAAGCTGAAACACATTCCATGCCTTGCCCATATGCTCAACTTAGTTGTTAAGCAATTTCTGAAAACATACCCAGGCTTGCCGGAGATACTTGTCAAGGTACGCCGCATCTGCACCCATTACAGAAAGTCACCTACCGCTGCTGCCAGTCTGGAAGTGCTGCAGCAGTGCTTTTAAATGCCACCTCACTGACTATTTTACGACCTGCCCACACACTTGAACTCAACATTACATATGTTGGCAAGGCATTGTGAGCAGCAGAGAGCAGTAGTGTATTACCAGATCCAACATGCTTGTTGGACTTCCACACAGATTCCGCATATAACAACTGCTGAGTGGGCATGGATGACATCTGTGAGGTTCTAAAATACTTTGAGGACTCCACCTAGATGTTGAGTGGTGATGACACCATCATCAGCTTAACCATCCCTCTGCTGTGTCTCGCTGCTCAGTATTAAAGAAGATTTGCATACAGAGCATGTGGCTATGGAGCAAGAACTTATACTGGGTGATACTAACCAACCCAGTCTCATCCCGTGTTATCAGCGCAGATTCAGTGATAATGAGGAAGAGGATGCTGAGGAGGAATTGCTTGTCTGTGCTACAGAAGGGACAACCAACAACAGCTTCCTGTCTGTTCAGTGTGAATGGCCTGAAGAGGAGGGGCAGGAGCAGTACCGGCAAGAGGAGGAGATCATGGATAGTGTTCATCCTGGTGAGGTCACTGAAATGTTGCCTGTTGGTAGTCTGGCACACATGGCAAACTTCATGTTCTACTGCCTTTCCCAAGACCCTTGCTTGATAAGCATTTTGACCAACACCAAATACTGGTTGTGCTGGCCTACCCTGCTGCTAGAGTGTTGTCTGAGCAGGTTTTTAGTGCCACAGGGGCCACCATAACAGATAGGCGCATCTGCCTGTCAACATAAAATGCAGATGAATTGACTTTTATAATATCGAACAAGGACTGGATTTCCCCATGCTTTGCAACTCCATTGGATAACAGCAGCCAAACCTAAAGGTCACCCAAAATGTAATTTTTTTTATGTTGTACGAATGCGCAGTACACTCCTTCCCATATAAACAAAGTTATAATAATAATAATAATAAATCTTTATTTATATAGCTCCAACATATTCCGCAGCGCTTTACAATACAGTGATATACAAACGGTCATAGGTAACAATAAAAAATATACAATACAGTAAGTAAATAGAGAATCAACATAATAAATCCAATACACTAACAAGAGAATGGTTAGTACAATGTAAAAAGTACAATAAATAAAGCAGAGAAACAATGTAAAACGAACAGTACAGTAATTAGATACAATACAATAAACATAGAATCAGTGTAAAAAGTACAATACAATAATTATAAAAAATATATAGGTGACCCTGCTCAAAAGAGCTTACGAGATAGGGGTTACACAAAGTACAGGGGCTTGTTACAGTGATGGTCCAGGTATCTTGAGGAAGTGGGGGATAGAAATAAAGTTAAATAAATGGTCACCAGCCAGTCTGTGTAGAGCTTTTGGGTTTGGTGCAGTTTGAAGAAGAGTTATGACCAGAGAGATAATGAATGTGCTACAGACAGTACAGAGGACTTCTATTAGGGAGCATGATAGGCTACCTTAAAAAGATGTGTTTTTAGGGAGCGTCTAAAGCTATGCAAGTTGTGGATAGTCTGGATGATGTTTGGGGTATACCATTTCAGAGAACCGGTGCAGCTATGGAAAAGTCTTGGAGCCAGGATTGGGGGATCGGATTAGTGCAGATGGTAGTTGAAGGTCATTTGTAGAATGTAGAGAGCAGGTAGGGTGATAGATAGAGATGAGGGAGGAGAAGTAGGGAGGTGCTGCACTGTGAAGAGCTTTGTGAGTCAGAACAAGCAGTTTGAAATGGATCCTCTAGTGTATGGGGAGCCAGTGCAATGACTAGCACAGAGCAGAGGCATCTGAGTAACAATTGGCCAGATAGGTGATCCTGGCTGCTGCATTAAGGATGAACTGGATAGGGGAATGTTTAGAAAGGGGGAGGCCAATTAATAGAGAATTGCAGTAGTCAAGATGGGAATGGATTAGGGCCACAGTGAGGGTTTTTATTGTTTACATGGTGAGAAAGGGGAGGACTCTTGAGATGTTCTTCAGTTGCAAGCAACAAGAGCGGACGAGAGATTGCATATAGGAGGTGAAAGAGAGATCAGTGTCAAACATAACACCCAGACAGCGAGCCTGCTGCCTAGGCGTTATCGTGGTGCCGCACACCGAGAGGGAGATTTCAGATTTAGGGAGGTTAGTAGAGGGCAGGAGCAGAAGTTCAGTTTTGGAAAGGTTGAGTTTTAAATAGAGAGCAGACATGATGCTGGAAACTGCAGCTAGACAGTTATTGGTGTTCTGTAATACAGCAGGGGTAAGGTCAGGGGCTGAAGTGTATAATTGTGTGTCATCAGCATAGAAATGGCACTGGAAGCCAAATCTGCTGATGGTGTGTCCAATCAGGGCTGTGTAGAAAGAGAAGAGAAGAGGGACAAGGACTGAACCCTATGGGACGCCAGTATTGAGAGGAAGAGGGGAGCAAGTGGAGCCAGCGAATGATACACTGAAAGAGCAGTTGGAAAGATAGGAAGAGAACCAGGAGAGAGTGGTGTCCTTTATGCTGATGAAGTTCAGCATAGAGAGTAGGAGATGGTGATCAACAGTGTCAAAAGGTGCAGAGAGGTCAAGAAGAATAAGCAGAGAGTTTTGTCCATTATGTTTTGCCATCAGAAGGTCATTGGTCACTTTGATGAAAGCAGTTTCTGTAGAATGTAGGGGGCGGAAACCAGACTGTAATGGATCTAGAAGACAGTGAGTGGAGAGGTAACTGGTGAGGCGGGTGTAGCTCCAGGAGTTTAGAGATGAAGGGGAGATTGGAGACTGGTCTATAGTCATTTGTGCAGGATGGGTCAAGAGACGTTTTCTCTTGTAATATAATGATGGAATGAATAATGATAAAATGTTTGAAGGAGGAGGGGAAGATGCCAGAAGAGAGGGAGAGATTGAAGATTTTGGTTAGGTGAGTAGTGACAACCGGAGAGAGGGACTGGAGTAGGTGTTAGGGGATAGGGTCAGTGGTGCATGTAGTGGGACGAGAGGAAGAGAGGCGCCTGGAGACTTCTTCTTCTGTGACTGGGTCAAATATGGAGAATGAGCCGGAGGAAATGTGGGAAAGAATGAGAGTAACAGCCCTTGGAGGCTGGGAGCTGATTTCCTGGTGGATGTTGTCTATTTCCTCCATAAAGTAAGAAGCCAGATCATCAGCACAGAGGTCAGTGATAGGGGCCTGTGCTTTAGGACTGAGGAGAGAGTGAAAGGTGTCAAAGAGTTTTTTTGAATTGTTGGATAGTGAGGAGACCAGGGTGGTGAAGTAGGTCTGTTTGGCGAGGTGAAGGGCAGAGTTGTAGGTTTTTAGCATGAATTTATAATGGTTAAAGTTTTCAGGTGAGCGAGTTTTCCTCCATAGGCGTTCAGCACTTCTAGAGCATCGCTGGAGGAATCGAGTTTATGATGTGTGCCAGGGCTGTTTTACTCTGTGTTTGGATGTTCTGAGGGTGAGGGGTGCAGCTTGGTCCAGGGTGCTTCTGAGAGTGTCATTGTAGTGATTCACAACCAGATCAGGACAGGAGAAGGAGGAGATTTGGGGACAGTGATGAGTGTAGAGAGTCTGTGAGTGTATGAGGGTTAATGGCATGTAGATTTCTGGATGTGTGATAGGTAGGAGTGTGCTGGGGTGTGCAAGGATTTGTGAGCATGAAGGAGAGAATGTTGTGGTCAGAGGGAGGAAGAGGAGAATTATCTAAGGAGGAGGTTGAGCAGAGCCCGGTAAAGACTGGTCAAGGGTGTTACCATGCTTGTCTGTCTCAGAGGTTGGGAGCTGTGAGAGGCCAAGACAAGTGTGTGGCGCCCCTGCATCCAGGAGGCCACAAAAGGGAACTGCAGCCAGGCAGGTAGGACACTTGTTGCACACCAACACCCTCACAGCCCACATAACCCACGTACAGAAGGTGGCAGCATCCAGCCCTGAGATTAGAGACTCTATGAGATTGAGGGGTGGCGGATTTAGAGGAGTGGGTTGGGCACACACGTAGTCAGGTGACTTGACAGTAGAAATAGGAAGGGGGAGGAGGAAGGAGTTCTGTAGGCCACAGTGAGCTAAACAGCAAAGACTAACAGTAGGCCCAGGGTGCCGAGCTGCAAAGACCAGAAGCTGAGGAGCACAGGCCAGAGAACAGCAGAAGGTTGAGCTAAGCTGAGCAGGAGAAAGGGTATCACACATGTCCTGGAAGAGTGAGGGTATAAGGAGCCCAGAATCTGTACCGAGCCAGTGTGATCCGGAGGAGAGAGAAAGCCCATCCAGAGCTAGATCCCCAGGAGTGTGAGAGAGCCGAGAGGGACGGTGATACCCGGGCCCTAGAACTACAGCTAAAGCATCCGACTGCAGGCGGTGTAGCCCTCCTATTATACCAAGAGACACAGAGAGAAAGGAGCCTGGTAGAGCCTCAGACTTGAGGACTGCTGGAGGCTGGGCTGAAGTAGAGTGTCGGCTCTAGAGGGGACCGTAGTTTACCCGGCATCCCCAAACAACACGACGGGGGGTCTTAGTTCCAGATTGAGATCCCTACCCAAAGGACAGGCAGCTCAGTGACAAACTAAGGACCCACTGGGACCCGAGTCACCGCCATACTGTCCAGCGTTTCACACACACACCCGTGGAGACGGAGACCGTAATAGCCCGGAAAGGACACTGCAGACTGTGTGAGGGGTCACGGAGAGAGAGAGGCCTGGCTGCAGGGAGCAAAGGGAACCCGGAGAGGGAGAATGTGCCCGTGTATTGAGAACTGTACTTGAACTTTGTAAGAACTGTAACTGAGCTGTAAAGTGACTTGAAGAACTGAGAGTAAACACGGAAAACCCTGGAACTGCTTCCCTTGTGTTTCTGCATGAAAGTGATTCTCTCCATACAGGATACAGCCTGTCAGCACCAGCCAAGAGGAGAGATCCCTGCAGCGTCTGCAAAGTAAGTGTGCTACACACTCCACAATAGACTTAACCCTTACTGCCCGGGGAACACAGTTCTACCCACTGGAACTATACCACCTAAGCTGCTATTCCATCATCCCCGGAGGTTCTGCAGCAGCGGCGGCCGCCATCACTGGCCGCATAGAGTGGGTGGCGTCACGACTGACAACCCTGTAAATATCCCCTTTTATTGCCGAGCCCGGGACATGGTCCAGACCAGGACCACCCGTGACTTCCCCAGTAGCCGACCGGTCCGGTACCGAGTACCCCCGTCCCAGTGGGCCCGACAAGTGGTTAGAGATAGGAGCTGGGATGCAGATGGGGAGATGAGGCTGTTTATTGGGATGTTAGTCTTCCAGAATAAAGGTTGATAATTCTGAAGACATAAAGTGCGGCACCCACGCAGAGAAGTGATCAAAGAAGTGAGTGGGTGACCCTGGGGGATGGTATACCACCGCTACTCTGAGGGGGAGGGGATGGAAGAACCTAATGGTGTGAACCTCAAAAGAGGGAATGAGAATGGGGGGATGACCTGGAAAGTACATTGTAGGGATAAGAGTAAGCCGACTCCACCACCATCTCTGTTCCCAGAACTCGGGGAATGGGAGAAATGTAAGCCACCATGAGAAATAGCAGCAAGAGAAACAGTGTCTGAATCCTGGATCCAGGTTTCCGTGAGGGCCAGCAGGAAGTAATTGTAAAAGAAGGGAAGCTTGTTGCATACAGACCGTGGATTCCAGAGAGCACAATTAAAAGAGGGAGATGAAGGTGTGCACGTAATGCTAATAAGTTTAGTAGGGTTTCTATGTGACGGGGGGAGGGGTTGAAGTTGGCAGAGGGCAGACCAGGGTTTGGAGAGATATCACCTGACAGGAGCAGCAGCAAAAAGAGAAAAAGCAAATAGTTTTTGGATTTAGGACATGGTTTATTATGAAAAACTTTGGAATATGATGGGCTGAGATTCTTCAGTAAACTTAAGATAGCATGGGAGCTGTACATAGAGTAGGAGAGGAGAGAGGGGCTGATGTGAATGAGAGGTGATGGAGGGGGGATGGGGTGGTGAAAGTGGGTGACGAGAGCACATAGGAAAACAAACAATGAAATAAAAGACATGGTAAAGATTGATAGTGAAACGAGTTATACACATTGTTTTCAGTGGCTCACTATCCCATTACCTTCCAGTCTATCCCAGTCAATTCCGGTCAATTTCTGGTAAATTTCGAATCTTGACACTTTTATGAGACACTTCTGTGAGACACGTCTGAAGCAAATATGTCTGAGCAGACGTGTAAGCTTGTATGATATTCTCAAAGAAGTGAATTCAGGTGTGGAAGAAGGGGGAGGGTACTGGACTTCATTAGCACATTACCAATCAGGCCAGAGACACATGGTGACTCACAGGCAGCTAACACAAAGTAACATAAAACAGAAGTATGTAAGGGGGCAGTGGAATGGAGTGGTACATTCATGATGGAATGGGATATATATCAGCAGGAAAAATACATCAGAACAGCAGCAAAGTTGGGTGCAGATGCATACAGTCACACGTACCTGTATGGAGACACAGAATCAACATGATAGTTAGGTGATGATCAGAGCGGTTCATATGGATTATGATACATGGCAGATGTTATTTGTTTATGTTCTCAGTTCCTCCTTCTCCACCATATCTTCCTGGTCATGATATGTGCCTACCCCGCATGGATACATATGTTGTCTGCCCTTGCATATATATTACCTCTACCACCCTAGGAGTACCACTCCTTACTAGTGGTAATACAATGTTCTATGAGGCTCTCCTCACCGACTCTTCCAGCGTGTGTCAGAGAGTCTCCTTCATTGGCGTTACCACTCTAAATGTACCACTCCTTACCAATAGTTACACAATGTTTTATTAGGCCTTGCTCACCATTTCTTCCATCGTGAGAGCCTCCTTCTAATTTTTGGCCACCCTTGCCAAAAACACCATCATTTGGAACACTTGGTCCAACAAGGTCATTCACCTGAGCTCTGTACCAGTTTCTGACACCTGCATAATACACTCAACAGATCTCTTCTCTCGCTGGGCGATATCCTCTGATTTGTTCTGTGTACAATGCTCTCTAAGGGACACATTCAGTCTTTGAGAAGCTGTCAATCTGTCGGGTTGTGGATGTTACAGAAGAAGGCCCAGAGTTGTGCTGAGTGCACCACAACACTTCCGGGTCCTTTCCTGGAGGAAACTGCGTCCACCTCAAATGCACAGCACGATCTCAAAGATTATTCTTAGGCGGCCGTCACACGTCTCGACATCGTGAACGATATTGTAAGCGATCACGTGCACGCGCGATCGCTTACAATATCGTTCACATCGCTGGTGAGATGTCACACAGACAGACTCACCAGCGATGTGGGCCAGCGAGATCGCTGGTAACTATGGTACACATCGGGTTACTATGCGCCGCGCGGCGCTTAGTAACCCGACGTTTACCATAGATACCATCTCCTAGCATAGGCTCTGCCGCTGGGAGATCGTTCATCGTGGTGTCACACACCACGATGAAGCAGATTGTTAAATCGTTCATCGCTAGATATGAGCTCCGGCTCTCATATCTGCGATGTCGCGATCAAGCGATTTTACATTGTAAAATCGCTTGATCGCACGTAACGATGCACAAACGATATCGCTTAAGCGATCAAAAAGCAGATCGCTTAAACGATATCGTTCAAGATATTGCAGCGTGTGACGGCTGCCTTAGGGCCATGTCACACACACAGATAATTGTGCAGAGATTGTTCGCAGATCTCTGGCTGCAGTGAAATCATGGACACATTATTACATTTGTACACAGCCACAAAATGGAACAATGTGTCCATGATTTCACTGCAACCAGAGATCTGCGAACAATGTCTGCACAATTATCTGTGTGTGACATGGCCCTTAGGCGGCCGTCACACGCATCAATTTAATGCACGATATCGCTTAAGCGATCTGCTTTTTGATCGCTTAAGCGATATCGTTTGTACATCGCTGCGTGCAATCAAGCGATTTTACAATGTAAAATCGCTTGATCGCTAGATCGCAGATTGGTGAGCCGGAGCTCATATCAAGCGATAAACGCTTGAACAATCTGCCTCATCGTGGTGTGTGACACCACGATGAACGATCTCCCAGCAGCAGAGCCTATGCTGGGAGATGGTATCTATGGTAAACGTCGGGTTACTAAGCGCCGCGCGGCGCCTAGTAACCCGATGTGTACCATAGTTACCAGCGATCTCGCTGGTCCACATCGCTGGTGAGTCTGCCTGTGTGACAGCTCACCAGCGATGTGAACGATATTGTTAGTGATCGCGCGTGCACGTGATCGCTAACAATATCGCTGGCGATATTGAACTGTGTGACGGCCGCCTTAGAGAGATCTTAAATAAATATGTCGCTTATGAGTTCCATTTTCCTGACACAGGTTTCACGTTAGCACAAACTACCACGATTGAGACTCCTGATTTCCATTACTTATTGCTAACTAGTAAAAAGGCCCGATGCAATTGCATCGGGAGCGCGGTGAAAAGAATTGTGTGTATACAGGCGGGTTCGTGGATAGCAGAGTATACAGGCGGCTCTGTGGGTAGCAGAGTATACAGGCAGCTCTGTGGGTAGCAGACTATACAGGCGGCTGTGCGGAGAGCAGAGTATACAGGCGGCTGTGCGGAGAGCAGAGTATACAGGTGGCTGTGCGGAGAGCAGAGTATACAGGCGGCTGTGCGGAGAGCAGAGTATACAGGCGGCTGTGCGGAGAGCAGAGCATACAGGCGGCTCTGTGGGTAGCAGAGCATACAGGCAGCTCTGTGGGTAGCAGACTATACAGGTGGCTGTGCGGAGAGCAGAGTATACAGGCGGCTGTGCAGAGAGCAGAGTATACAGGCGGGTGTGCGGAGAGCATAGTATACAGGTGGCTGTGCGGGGAGCATAGTATACAGGGGGCTGTGAGGGGAGCAGAGTATACAGGCGGCTGTGTGGGGAGGATATTATACAGCGGGCTGTGAGGGGAGCAGAGTATACAGGCGGCTGTGCGAGGAGCAGAGTATACAGGGGGCTGTGCGGGGAGCAGAGTATACAGGCGGCTGTGCGGGGAGCAGAGTATACAGGCGGCTGTGCGGGGAACAGAGTATACAGGCGGCTGTGCGGGGAACAGAGTATACAGGCGGCTGTGCGGGGAGCAGAGTATAGAGGCCGCTGTGCGGGGAGCAGAGTATAGAGGCGGCTGTGCGGGGAGCAGAGTATAGAGGCGGCTGTGCGGGGAGGATAGTATACAGGGGGCTGTGAGGGGAGCAGAGTATACAGGCGGCTGTGCGGGGAGGATAGTATACAGGGGGCTGTGAGGGGAGCAGAGTATACAGGCAGCTGTGCAGGGAGCAGAGTATACAGGCGGCTGTGCGGGGAGCAGAGTATACATGCGGCTGTTCGTAGAGCAGAGTATACAGGCGGCTGTGCAGAGAGCAGAGTATACAGGCGGCTGTGCAGAGAGCAGAGTATACAGGCGGCTGTGCAGAGAGCAGAGTATACAGGGGGCTGTGCAGAGAGCAGAGTATACAGGCGGCTGTGCAGAGAGCAGAGTATACAGGCGGCTGTGCAGAGAGCAGAGTATAGAGGCGGCTGTGCAGAGAGCAGAGTATAGAGGCGGCTGTGCAGAGAGCAGAGTATAGAGGCGGCTGTGCAGAGAGCAGAGTATACAGGTGGCTATGCAGAGAGCAGAGTATACAGGCGGCTGTGCAGAGAGCAGAGTATACAGGCGGGTGTGCAGAGAGCAGAGTATACAGGCGGCTGTGCAGAGAGCAGAGTATACAGGCGGGTGTGCAGAGAGCAGAGTATACAGGCGGGTGTGCGGAGAGCAGAGTATACAGGCGGGTGTGCGGAGAGCAGAGTATACAGGTGGCTGTGCGGGGAGCATAGTATACAGGGGGCTGTGAGGGGAGCAGAGTATACAGGCGGCTGTGCGGGGAGTAGCAGGCTGCAGCCCCGGCGGCCCTGCAGCCTACAATGAGAGAGTGTCGGCGCCATGTTACCTGGGGAGGCTGGGGCGGCCCGCCGCTGATGCTGACGGCGCGGCCATTTCTAAGGCCGCTCCCCCTGGCTGCAGCCCCGCCGACCCTGCAGCATAGAAGGAGAGTGTCGGGGCCATGTTACCGGGGGCGGGCGGCGTCTGTCATGAAGCCGGCCGCTGATGCTGGCGCCACGGCCATTTCTAAGGCCGCTCCCCCTGGCTGCAGCCCCTCCGGCCCTGCAGCGTAGAAGGAGAGTGTCGGGGCCATGTTACCTGGGCGGGCGGCATCTGTCATGAAGCCGGCCACTGATGCTGGCGCCGCGGCCATTTCTAAGGCCGCTCTGCCTGGCTGCAGCCCCGAATGAGAGTGTCGGGGCCATGTTACCTGGGGCGGCCGGCGTCTGTCATGAAGCCGGCCGCTGATGCTGGCGCCGCGGCCATTTCTAAGGCCGCTCCCCCTGGCTGCAGCCCCGCCGGCCCTGCAACGTAGAAGGAGAGTGTCGGGGCCATGTTACCTGGGGCAGGCGGCGTCTGTCATGAAGGCGGCCGCTGATGCTGGCGCCGCAGCCATTTCTAAGGCCGCTCCCCCTGACTGGTGCCGCTTTGGACAGAGGGCTGACACTGTCCAATGGACGGTGTGGCCCTGGCGGCGGGGGAGCGGGAACATGGGGCGGGATAGCAGAGGGCATTGGTGGGGGGGCATGCTGTGTGCGGCGACAGCCTTTTTGCGCTTCCGGCCACATAGCGGCACAGTGACCGGAAGCGCAAAACTGCTGATTATGTAGATAGAAGAGAACAAAATTTTGATTCTGTGGCTTCACAGCTCCATTTTCCTGATATAGGTTTCACGCCAACACAACTACGATAGAGGCTCTTGCTTTCCATTACTTATTGCTGCAGAGGACAAAAATCTGATTCTCCCTGCATTACTTTTCCCTGATAAAGCTATACTAGCGATACGCATGGGATCAGGTCTACCTTCCATTATGCTCACTTCTATCCTATGACTATCTGCTTACTATCAATGCCTTGGTGCTTTTTTACATTAGGACACATTAGTATATTTGGATATGACTTAATTTCTTGGTTCTGTGTCGAGGCTTGTGAGGGATATTTTTAGCATTTTTCCTTGGTTGTGCATATATTCTTAAGGAAAAAGAAAAGTATTTGTGTATTCCTGTATATAGCACATTATGCACTTATTTGCTGTAAGGACTTTGTATTGTTTGTGCTATGCTGTGAACTGAAATATTACACTTGCCACTTTTTGTATTTTTCTATTTCTTGTGGGCATTCTCTGGACATGAGTGATGTTTGGTTTTATTGTTTTTAAGTATTTTGTGCACCAATAAAATCTATGTATATGTTGTTTATTTTGGGCTGAGTGCTCTATTTATATGTACCATGCTTTTCTCTTATTCTTTTCAAAAATTTGATTCTGTGGCTTCTCAGTTCCATTTTCCTGACACAGGTTTCCCACCAGCATAAGTACCACGATACAGACTCTTGCTTTCCATTACTTATTACTAAATGGACAAAAATTTGATTCTTTGGCTTCTCGGCTCCATTTTTCTGATATAGGTTTCATTGCAGCAGGACCGCAATAATGGAGGTTCTTGCTTTCCGTTACGTACTGCTAAAGAGGACAAAAAGTTTAATCTGTGGCTTCTCAGATCGATTTTCCTGAGACAGGAACTACAATGATAGAGGCTCTTGTTTCCCATTACATAGTGCTAAAGAGGACAAAAATTTGTTTCTGTGGCTCCTCAGTTCCATTTTCCTGACACAGGTTTCATGCCTGACAGACAACACTGAATGGCTTGGAAAGTTGCAGATAAGAGAATCGGCTTGATGCTTCATGTGGTCATTGTTGCTGTGAAGCGGTGCCCATAGTAGTCATAGAGAAGGGCTGCACTTTTCTAATCCCATCACGCTACATCAAATGGGGAGTTGTGTGTGCGTACATGTGTCGAACCCACTGGGATGGGGTACTCGGTACCGGACCGGGTCTGCTACTAGGTAAGTCACGGGTGGTCCTGGTCCGGACCGTGTCCCGGGCCCTGGCAATAATAAGGGGTATTTACAGGGGAAATGTCAGTCGTGACGCCACCCACTGTGTGCGGGCAGTGATGGGGCAGCTGCTGCTGCAGAACCTCCGGGGATGATGTAATGGCAGCGTAGATGGAATAGTTCCCGTGGGCAGAACTGTATTCCCCGGGCAGTGATGGTTAAAGTCTATGGTGTAGTGTGCAGGCCTGGTGCTGAATGCAGTACACTTACTGTCCAGATGCTGCAGGAATCCTCCTTCAGTGTTGGAGCCTGCACGCTGTGGCTCTCCAGTTGTAGGGCTGCTGCAAACCTGTATGGAAGGAGTAGTATTCAGGCAGAGACACACAAGGGATTCGTGTTCAGGGTTCACCGTGTTTACTTCTCAAGTTCAGGTTACAGTTCAGTACAGTTCTTACAGTTAAGTTCAGTACACGGGCACACTTTCCCCTCCGGGTTCCCTTTACTCTCTGCAGCCAGGTCTCTCCTCTCTGTGACCCCTCACTCTGTCTCTGTGTCTTTCCCAGGCTGTTGACTCTCTCTCTCTGTGTTCGCTTGTTTGTGTATGACTCCGGACAGTATGGTGGTGACTCGGGCCCCTGTGGGTCCTCCTGGTTGTCGCTGAGCTGCCTGTCCTTTGGGGTAGGGACCCTAACGTGAAGCTGTGGTCGCCCGTTGGTTGTCTGGGGATGCCGGGTGAAACTACGGTCCCCGCTAAAGCCGACACTCTACTCAGCCTAGCCTCCAGCAGTCCTCCCGTTTGAGGCCCTACCAGGCTCTCTCTACTGTGTCTTCCAGTGTCATAGGAGGGCTACTCCGCCTGCAGTCTGTCGTCTCGACTGTAATTCTAGGGCCCGGGTATCACCATCCCTCTCTTTCTTCACACTCCTGGGGTGCTGGCTCCGGATAGGCTTTCTCTCTGTGGCTTGCACTGGCTCTGTTCAGATTCTGCGCTCCTTACACCCCACTTTGCCAGGACGTGTGATTCCTTCTTTACTGCTAAGCCTACCTCGGCCTACTGACTCCTTCCTCCTCCCCCTTCACTATTTCTACTGTCTGTCACCTGACTACGTGTGTGCCCACCCACTGCTCTAAACCCACCACCCCTCGCCTGCTTAGAGTTCCTAGGCTCCAGGTTGGGTGCTGCCCTCTACTGTATGTAGGTTGTGTGGGCTGTGAGGGTGTTGATGTCCAACTGTCGTCCTACCTGCCTGGCTGCAGTTCCCTTTGTGGCCTCCTGGATGCAGGGGCGCCACACGTGCGTGCAAGCGTGCGTGTGTGTGTGTGTGTGCGTGTATGTGCATGTGCTGCTGAGCTTACTGTTTGTAACTTCAGGCCATAGGCCATGTCACACTCTTTGTCCATTCCATAGTACTTTCAGATAAGGTTGACAGAAATGTATCCAGGCATTTTCTTCAAGCTGTTCCTATTCAATTTTAGCACTTTTTCATCCATTTCAGCATTTTTACAGACCCCCCTTACCTCCAGACCTCTTAGAAGTGTTTGTCGGAAAATGTTCAAGTTTCCCAACGACTTACGTTAGGTTTGTTATTTGGTACAAATACTTGATTAATACGATGTATTCGATAGAAATAATCCCAACCAGAATATTTCACTATTCGTCCATCACTAGTGGTTAGTTCTCCAAGATGTAGAGAACAACCTCACTGCTGAGCTCCTTAAAAACTGTAAGCAAGTGTATATGAGAAAATCAATGCTGCTCTGAAGGGAAAGGGCAGTCACAGTAGATGTTGATTTGATTTTGATATCTCTGTTGTTCATTCACTTTGCTGTCAATTGATAACAAACTTTTAAACATTCTGTTTTTGACAAAAGAAAGATATCCAACACTCCAAAAATGGACTTGAAAAAACTTATAAACATTATATCAGGAATATACACGTGACTTTAAAAATGCAGTACTTTGTTTTTTTAAAACTAGCTAGATCCCCGCCAGATGCAGGAAAACACCAGTGTGAAAGCCCCCTAAAGCTATGTGCTCAAGGTCCGGAAGAGCTGCGTGTTGGATGCAGCTTCTCCGGATCTGAGTGAAGCCGCGGATGGCCGCAGGGAGACCGCAGCTGCCCTGTACTCACCATGTGCGGCGGGTGCAGGGTGGCTTCTCACTGCAGTCGCCCGATGGGAGTGTGGTGCCCCTGCAACCAGAGTGGCCACATAGGGAACTGCAGCCGGGTAGAAAGCAAGACAGTTTATATACTAAACACCCTCACAGAACACCACACACCACTAGAGGCAGCCCGGGACTTTAGGCGGGCAAGGGGTGGTGGGTTTAGAGGACAGTGGGTGGGAAGCATGTAGGTCAGGTGACAGAAGGTACAAATAGAGGAAGAAGAAGAGGAAGGAGTTAGTAGGTCGAGGTAGGCTGACCAGTAAAGACAAGACCAGAAGAGAGTGGTCTTGGGCGTGGGGTTGGGCGTGATGGAGATGCAGAATACACAGAGTCACAGAAACCATGGAGAGAAAGCTCGTCCATAGCCGGCATCCCAGGGGAGTGTGAGGAAAGAGACCGGACCAGCAGTACTGGGTCCGATGAACACGACAGCACCGACCAACTACCGGCGGAGTAGTTTTCCCTAGTTGGGACTGGAATCACACGGGTTGGAAAGGGCCTGGTAGTGTCTTGCAGGAGAGGGCTATTGCAGGCTAGGCACACAGCAGAGTGTCGGCTCTGAGGGGACCGAAGATTCACCCGGTATCCCCAGATTCACCGACGGGGAGCTCCAATTCCAAGTTGAAGTTCCCACAACAAGGGTGAAAGGCACAGCAGCAACCACGAGGACCCACAGGGGTCCGAGCTGCTGCCACATAACCCGGGAAGAGAATATAAAGAGAGAGAACAGCCTGAAAGGACTCTGAGAGAGACTGAGGGGTCTTAGAGGCAGACAGCCTGGCTGCAGTGGGTTCAGCGAAACCGTAGTAGAGTGACTGTAACTTTTGTTAAGAACTGAACTGTGCTAAAAATTGCTGGTTTGACTTGGAAGAGCTGACAAGTAAAATTGGTGAACCCTGCCTGTGTGTCTGTGTTTGATTCCAGGGATAAAGAACTGTTTTCAACATCTTTTGATTCCTGTCAGGAGCAACCTGACCCACGATGGGCTCATCCATCTGGCTGCAGCCCATCCAACCATCCTCCTGGCAGAGCAGCGCTGCAGCGGTGGTCCCATTACTGACCACAACCCGTGGGTGGCGTCACGACAAACATTTATTCCCTGTATATATTCCCTTTTATTTGTGAGAACCCGGGACATGGTCTGGACCAGGACCTCTGTGACATCCCCAGCAGTACCCCGGTCCGGTACCGAATACCCCGTCCCAGTGGGCTCCACAGAAGCCTCTTCCGACTCCGCAGCATGAAATTAACATGGTGCAGAGGAACGGAATGCTGGTAACCCACACCGCAGCTGTCAGATCACTGCGGTCAGGTTAAGCATAGTGAGGATGGGATTTCTTGAAATCCCATCCACTATGGTTGTACTGTATTATGCAGCGTTTTGGACGCAGCGGAAAGACCCTGTGTCCAAAACGCTGCATAGACTCATTGTTAGTATGCAGCCTTAGATGACACCTACTTGTATAGGCAAGCCAGCTAGTATTCAACATTCCTTAGCCCTGGATGCCTCTGCCACTTACTAGGCCACAATAAATCATGATATTGTGGTACACTGCACCCCATGACATCGTAGACCTAATGACTAGATAGTGACATCATTGGGTCCTAGTGAGTGGCAGAAGTGCCCAGCATATTGGCTAGTTAATTGCTGGTGCATAAGTGAAGACTGTACTAGACGCCAAACCGAGGCAATTAAATTTTTTTCTTTCCCTATCTACTATAGTGGGTACTGGTTAATATTGTCACATGTAGGCTGCTCTGCAGTCTCTGTGAAATGCTGAGCAGTAGTTTATATGGAGATAATTTCTGCTTGCTAACCTTAATGGTACCTTTACACGCAGCTACAGCAAGGTGGAAACAACCGGGTAGATGAGAGAAATGTATCTTGCACCGGCAAATCAACCCACTGTAGCGACGTGTGAACACGGTTGTTTCCACCCATCACTTGAGGCACCTGTTTCAGAGCAGTGCTCAAAAACAGGTTGATTTCAAGGCGATGGTTACGGCCTGTATCGGCGTGTAAATATGGTAGGGTAAGGTTTATTCGTCACCTAGATAACTCCCCGGGGCGTGACACAGCCTCCGTGAAACCACCCCCCTTCAGCGATCATTGGAGGAAGCTCCTGCGTTACGATTGGTAGTCGCTGCATAGGGCGGCATATTCAAGGAGCTGACCAGTCACACTACACAATTGCTCGAGCGTCATGTATTAGTCAGCCTCCTGCGCTGGCTGGCCAATCATGATGTTATTGCCTAGTCCTCTCAGCGTACGGAATTCTCGTAATCCACAATTGTGGCACGCCTATGTGTTGTCCCTGCTGCCTTTGTTCCGCCCATATTACCTTGTTATAGCGGCGTGTAAATGAGGTAAGGTGAGCTACAGAAGGTAACTTGTGGCACCCGGCGGTGTATCCAGAGATAGATGTAACCTACCGTAGCGCACCTTGTTGCGGCGTGTAAAGGTGGTGCGGGTACCGTTTTCAACAGTTTGTGCGTGCTCGTGCACGTGAAGCACCTGGTTGTTTCCACCATCCTGTAGCGGCGTGTAAAGGTATCATAAGGGTTAACATTAGTAGATGTGGCTTTTCAGTACTATATGCTGTTGCTGAATGAATCAGGTGATATGACCACTTCCCCAGACATTAAATAGTCATATTACCCATCATCTGCTGTCGCTGAAAGAGTTAACTCTCTATTCTGAGCATGAGCTGTTTGGAAGTTGCAGTTCTAGCTGAAGCCTTCCAGAAGGTTTTACCTTGGAGATAGCCATCTTGAGTGAGTTGATGTTTGTATATTGGTCCATGGGTAGAGGTGAGGGGGTGTTAGCCCAGGGCTGGTCAAGAGCAGGGAAAGGGTGGCGGCCCAGACATCCTCACCTTTAGAGGTAATTCTGGGAACAGGGTAAGCTAGAGAACCCCAGTCTACAGGGTCAGACTAGCTTCTCAGATTACCTTTGTCCATCACTGCCATCCTGCTACCTATCCCCTCATCCGTTATAACCATCCAGTTACAGATATCAGCTGGAGTATCTATGAATCACCATATGGCAAAAGTCAGATAAGTGTAAATGCCTCATATGTGGTGGCATGTTTCCAGGATGTAATTAAAGAGTAAAGCACCTGTGGCAAATGTCCTAAGTGAGTGAACTGTATGTGGTATGTGTCATGCCAGCTTCAGACTCTGTTCACACTGGGGAGTCTGATGTGTATCCTTAGACCTCCTTGTTGCTTTGGGCATCGGTGGTGGTTTGTTCTCTCATGTTCAGCTTTGCAGGAGTTAACTTTTTGATTAGTGTCAATTAAAGGTTGAGGCTGCTGGAATGCAGCAAGAAGAAAGATGGTGGATTACATCCATGTCTGGACTTTAGGGAGCTCAAGCAGATTATGGTTTGTGATCCATATCCTATGCTGCTGACTCCAGATCTGTTTAGTCAGGTGTCGGGTGCTAAATGGTTTTCAAAACTTCACCTCAGGGGGGCATATAACCTCATAAAATTCTGTCAGGGAGATGAGTAGAAGATGGCTTTTAATATGCCGGAGGGTCGCTTTGAAAATTTAGTAAAGCCTTCTGGTTTAACTAACGCACCAGAAGTTTTTTAGCAAATTATAAATTATGTATTTGCTCACCTCTTAGGTAAATTTGTGATTATTTATTTAGATAACATACCCTTCCTGGGGGGGAGCTTGGGGGTCTAACTCAGGGCTGGACAGGAGAAAGGAACAGGTCGGAGACTCAGGCCTCTCTACTATCAAGGGTACCCCTGAGTTAAGGAAAGTCAGGGTTCTCCTAGCCTGAGGGGCAGTACAGGGGCCTGGGTTCCTTTCCACCTTTTCCCCCATAGCTCCCCGTGACAGCATGTGGCACATTAGATTCATGTTTGTCTAATGTTTTAGTTGCATGTTTCCACCATGCAAAGTTCTAAGAAAATTTAATTTAAAATTGTTATTAAATGGGAAATACAGGTTTGAACCAAAGCAGACATATCACGAGAGCTGTCCTGTTTTGGTAAAATCGATTGGACTAAACAGAGATTGAATTAGGTTTGCACTGAACAGTGGCTCGAGGCTCATTGTTTGCTCTATTGAACTAAATTGTTTGCCTCTCTTGGCTTCTTCCTTATTTTATGCATTTCAGTTGGTATTCACTTGAGATTTAATTAGAACTTTATTGAGTTGTTTGTCAAAGTTGTTATTGTCAGTTCCAAACTTGGTAGTCATAAGAAACTTATTAAGGAATTGATCTGGGTTTAATTTAAAGAAATATGCAACTAGAAAACATTGTAAATGTGTCAATAATAATCAGGCCAAAATGAGTATGGTAATTTTCAAACAGCTCCCACTGTATCATTGTGCAAACAACATCATATGAGGCTCGTTATATAAAGGGGTTGTTTCCTCAAGTTAAGCCACTACATTGATGCCAGGAGAATGAATGGCAAACCATGTAATCCACATTCTTGGCAACTTTCCAACTCAGGATCCTCCTTGATAACAATCTTAGGGTGCTTTCACATCAGCGTTTTTTGAATTTGCGGCAGTTGCGGTTGAAAAACCGCACTTGCCGCATTTGCCGCACTTGCGGCACGAATGCGGCAGGCCCCATTCATTTCCTATGGGACTTGCGGCACTTGCGGCAAGTGCGGTTTTTCAAAATATCAACGCCACTTGCGGTAAATGCGGCATTTGCGGCATGTCTTAAAACCGCAACATGCCGCGGTTTTTTGTCGCCGCAAGTATACCGCAAGTGTACCGCACTTGTGCCGCAATGTACATTGCGGTATTTTTATAATGAGAGTCAATGGCAACCGCGTCTGCCGCACCTGCCGCATCTGCCGCAAGTGGATTGGCTGGATGCGGCACGCGTACTGAGCCTGCTCCAAGTGCTCCCAGCCCCCCCCCTCACTGATATAAAAAGAGGAGCAGGTTTGCACATGTTGTGCAAACCTGTTTGCTGCTCTGAAGTGGACCCAGAAGCTTTTGTGTCTGGACATTTCTGTGCTTCATCTTCTGCATCTTTTGGTAAGTACATACAATTTTCATTCAGAATATGTTTATTGTATTTGTTGTTTGCCAATATTTTTGCACAAATACCATGTCCTTTGGTAATTTTTTGCAAAAAAAGCCATGTGTGTGTATTCATTTACTGTAATTATTTTTGAGCAATTTTTTTTTTTTATTTTTCTTAAAAAATGCTGAAAAATAATTATTGTAAATGAATGGTTTTTTTGGTGCAGAATTTTTTTTGATTTTTTTGATTTTTGCATTGTGCATTATTTAAAATGTTCATGCTGTTATGTGCCTTTGTGCTTTGTGGTAAAAGTTTGCAAAACTTTCATGTGCTTGGTAAATGTTTGCAAAAAAAAGCCATGTGTGTGTATTGTTCATGTACTGTAATTATTTTTCAGCCTTTTTTTTTATTTTTCTTCAAAAATGCTGAAAAATAATTATTGTAAATGAATGGTTTTTTTGGTGCAGGATTTTTTTTTATTTTTTTGATTTTTGCATTTGCATTATTTAAAATGTTCATGCTGTTATGTGCCTTTGTGCTTTGTGGTAAAATTTTGCAAAACTTTCATGTGCTTGGTAAATGTTTGCAAAAAAGCACCATGTGCTTCGGTAATTTTTTGCAAAAAAAGCCATGTGTGTGTATTGTTCAT
This sequence comes from Allobates femoralis, assembly GCA_033576535.1. Lineage (NCBI taxonomy): Eukaryota > Metazoa > Chordata > Amphibia > Anura > Aromobatidae > Allobates > Allobates femoralis. Next base: position 467,836,587 of record JARQOC010000005.1, read on the forward strand.
GTACTGTAATTATTTTTCAGCCTTTTTTTTTATTTTTCTTCAAAAATGCTGAAAAATAATTATTGTAAATGAATGGTTTTTTTGGTGCAGAATTTTTTTTGATTTTTTTGATTTTTGCATTGTGCATTATTTAAAATGTTCATGCTGTTATGTGCCTTTGTGCTTTGTGGTAAAATTTTGCAAAACTTTCATGTGCATGGTAAATGTTTGCAAAAAAGCACCATGTGCTTCGGTAATTTTTTGCAAAAAAAGCCATGTGTGTGTATTCATTTACTGTAATTATTTTTGAGCAATTTTTTTTTTATTTTTTCTCAAAAATGCTGAAAAATAATTATTGTAAATGAATGGTTTTTTTGGTGCAGGATTTTTTTTGATTTTTTTGATTTTTGCATTGTGCATTATTTAAAATGTTCATGCTGTTATGTGCCTTTGTGCTTTGTGGTAAAATTTTGCAAAACTTTCATGTGCATGGTAAATGTTTGCAAAAAAGCACCATGTGCTTCGGTAATTTTTTGCAAAAAAAGCCATGTGTGTATTCATTTACTGTAATTATTTTTGAGCAATTTTTTTTTTTATTTTTCTTCAAAAATGCTGAAAAATAATTATTGTAAATGAATGGTTTTTTTTGGTGCAGGTTTTTTTTTGATTTTTTTGATTTTTGCATTGTGCATTATTTAAAATGTTCATGCTGTTATGTGCCTTTGTGCTTTGTGGTAAAATTTTGCAAAACTTTCATGTGCATGGTAAATGTTTGCAAAAAAGCACCATGTGCTTCGGTAATTTTTTGCAAAAAAAGCCATGTGTGTGTATTCCTTTACTGTAATTATTTTTGAGCAATTTTTTTTTTTTATTTTTCTTCAAAAATGCTGAAAAATAATTATTGTAAATGAATGGTTTTTTTGGTGCAGGAATTTTTTTTTTTTTTTTGATTTTTGCATTGTGCATTATTTAAAATGTTCATGCTGTTATGTGCCTTTGTGCTTTGTGGTAAAAGTTTGCAAAACTTTCATGTGCATGGTAAATGTTTGCAAAAAAAAACCATGTGCTTCGGTAAATTTTTGCAAAATAAAGCCATGTGTGTGTATTGTTCATATACTGTAATTATTTTTCTGCATTTTTTGGTATTTTTCTTCAAAAATGCTGAAAAATAATTATTGTAAATGAATGGTTTTTTTGGTGCAGGATTTTTTTTTATTTTTTTGATTTTTGCATTTTGCATTATTGAAAATGTTCATGCTGTTATGTGCATTTGTGCTTTGGTAAAAGTTAGTAAAACTTTCATGTGCTTGGTAAATTTTTGCAAAAAAAAGCCATGTGTGTGTATTAAAGGGAACCAACCACCCCCAATGACCCCCCCGGACTATTAATATCAGTGCCTACACACAGCACATACATGTGCTGCACTGATTTTGGCTAAAAAAACTGTTTTTTAAAACTAAAGATAATGATTTTTAAAGTTTAAACCGGAGCGACGGATGGGCGGTACTTATCTGTGGCAAACGACGATATCTGATGTCAATCATCTTCCCTGTCTCCCCTCGCAGCAGTTATGGCCACCCCTTTGTGCAGCGTCACAGCCCTGTGCACGGGCTCGCATGCCCGTGCACACGTCATCATCTACAGCCGGGAAGCGAGCGCGCGCTCTGTCTTCCTGCGCTCGGCTATGGAAGACAGAGCGCGCGCTCGCTTCCCGGCTGTAGATGATGACGTGTGCACGGGCATGCGAGCCCGTGCACAGGGCTGTGACGCTGCACAAAGGGGTGGCCATAACTGCTGCGAGGGGAGACGGGGGGATGATTGGCATCAGATATCGTCGTTTGCCACAGATAAGTACCGCCCATCCGTCGCTCCGGTTTAAACTTTAAAAATCATTATCTTTAGTTTTAAAAAACAGTTTTTTTAGCTAAAATCAGTGCAGCACATGTATGTGCTGTGTGTAGGCACTGATATTAATAGTCCGGGGGGTCATTGGGGGTGGTTGGTTCCCTTTAATACGTTCATGTACTGTAATTATTTTTCAGCATTTTTTTGTATTTTTCTTCAAAAATGCTGAAAACTAATTATTGTAAATGAATGTGTTTTTTGTTGCTGGTTTTTTTTATTTATTTTTTTTTTGCATTGTGCATTATTTAAAATGTTGAGGGTTTTATTTGATTTAGCAAAGATGCCTTGTGTAGTTGTAGTTTTTTAAAAAATATGCCATATGCTTGTTAATTTTTGTGAGATCTGTAAGGCTGCCTTCACACTATGGATGTTTTAAATCCGATGCTGTCCGATAAAAATCGGACAGCATCAGACCGATTTTGTGCCCCATGCAGCCCTTTTGGGCATCAGACCGAATCAAATTTGCACTAAATGGCATCTGTTTTTGTCTGATCCGATTCTGTCCCATTTTCTTTTTTTTTTTTTTAATTTTTTTATTGGTGCAAAACTTGGAGCATGCTCCGATTTTTGCACCAAAAATTAAATTGGTCAAAATTGGATCGTATCAAATCGGATGCCATTTAGTGCACATCTGATTTTCTCCGATCAATTTAGCTTGGGGCCCTATGTAGTAAGGTCAAAGGAAACATCTGATGTCTCCTTGGACCCGATTTTACTGTACTGAGCATGCTCAGTACAGTAGAAATGCTCCAAACTTGAAGTCAGGGCTTAAAAAATAAAAAATGTATGCTCACCTATACCCGAGCCCCCACCGTCTCCTGCCGGCTCCCAGTGTCTGCAGAGGTCTTCTACTGCATTACAGGACCTGCCGTGATGTCAGTCACGTGACTGCAGGTTACCATGTGTTACCTGCGGTCACGTGACTGTAACATCAGGGCAGGTCCTATACTGCAGTAGAAGACCTCAGCAGACACCGGGAGCTAAGTGGATAGGTGAGCATAATTTATTTATTTATTTTTAAATTTATTTATTTTTTTTCTCAAACCAGAGGCTACAATGTTATGCCGGACTCGGATGCCTATTTGGCAACCGATTCCAGGCATCAGAATCGACCCGAAAATGTCCGAATTCATGGGACAGCACCGGCTCCCTTCAAAATTGTAATGTGAAAGTAGGCTAAGGTGTCGCTGCATTTGCTGTTTAATGGCTGACTTGCGTCCCAGGCTGTATGCATTGTGTATGTTGCTTGCAGGCCTTTGCGTCAAGTGCAGTTCTGGCAGGTGCTGCAGATGTGTCACAATTTTAGGTCAAAATGCAAATTTTTTTTTTTTTTTTTTATTATTGAACACAAGTGCAGCATCTGATGCACCTGGCAGAATGTGACTTGCTGCAAATGACCGCAAGCACCATACCAAATGTATTGGGCTTGCCGTATTCAAGCCATAATTTGGGCATTATGTGTGTGTTCAAGCAGATGCAGCGCCACCTATGGTATTGTCCAAAAACATTAGCGTTCTGCTGATGTGAAATTTGCCTTACTGAATTTTTTATATTTTTTTTTGTCATGCACACTGTTGGTGGGACTCGTGCTCCCCCCATAGTGTCTGTGCAAGTGACTGCATTATTATTAATGTAAGGTGTCATGCACACTGTGGGTGGGACTCATGCTCCCCCCATAGTGTCCGTGCAAGTGACTGCATTCTTATTAATGTAAGGTGACATGCACACTGTGGGTGGGACTCATGCTCCCCCCACAGTGTCCGTGCAAGTGACTGCATTATTATTAATTAATGGTGTCATGAACAGTGTGTGACTACTAATTTTTTTTTTTTTCTATGTAATATTAGTTTATCTGGCAGCTTGCTGAATACTCCTGTTTGCGGCTGCTCGGGATATTCTTTGTTGCTATAGACACTTTTGATTGTGAGTATTTGTATTGTATTTTTTTTTTTTTTTTTTTTTTTACAATGTAAATATTTGTATTTCATTTATATGTTCTGACTTTCCTCCCTGTCCTGCAGTGTCTGATTGATTGATTGGGATGGCTGATAACTCCTCCCACAGTGAGGGATCTGATTCCCCAAACAGGGTGGTAAGTGCCTCATGTAACTAATGTGTATGTCCTCATGTGTTTTGCCTATTGTGAATACTAATATCTTAATTAAATCTGATTAAAGGCTCGTGGTTCTGCTGACAGTGGAGCAGTGCAGGACGTCGTTGTGCCTGATGCTGAGCCAGGGACTGTAAGTACTTAATAATCATGCTTGTCCCAAAGTAATTTTTTAAAACTTTATCCAGTTATTTAACATAATATTTTTCATGTATAATTTTTTTTGTACTTAAAAAATAAATTTTATAAACTCAATGTATATTCTTTTTTGTTTTAATTTTGTAGGCTGCTGATGTCCGTCCTAGAGGTCCTCCAACCTCTTCCCAGCGTCGTGGTGGAAGTCGCGGTCGTCGTGGTCGTGGTGTAAGAATATTAAAACATTATAACATTTATAATTTTTATGTTTTTGATTATTAATTTTAATATTAAAAATTGTTTATGTTTTTAGGGTTCCCAAAGGTCAAGCAGGTCCTCACAGGAACGAGTGGAGGAAGTTGATTTCTGTATAAATGGAGATCAGCTGATCCACTTGGTCCAAGAGCGACCTGTATTGTGGGACAAAAGGCACAGCCGCCACTGGGATAGTGACTTGACACTACGACTGTGGGAAGAAATCTGTGTTGAGATCGTGGATGGTTGGAGTGACCTCAATGCTCCGACTCAAGCTGCTTGCCGTAAGTATTTTTTTATAATATATAATTGAATAAATTTTTTAAATATAATTTGTAATATTTATACATTCATTAACCACTCTATTTGTTTAACAGTGAAAAAGGTGAAGGAACGCTGGCGATCCATTAAAGACCGCTACGGGAAGGACTACAAAGCAGAGATGCTTGCCCCCAGTGGTTCTGCGGCTGGTAGTAAGAAATATAGGTATTACTACCAGCTATCCTTTTTAAGGCCAGCGTTGGAAAGCCGTAGGTAAAATATATATTTTATTTTTTTTTGTATCTTGAATGGACGCTGTTATATGTTATGATACTTAATCTCTTTTTTTATTCCCACAGTACTGTTGGAAATGTTGAACCACCAACTACTGCAAGTAGCCTTCCTGCAGCGGTCCATGATGATGAGCCAACTCTGGACACTGGTGATGGCGCTGCGGCATCTTCACAGCCCTCTGACAGACCAGTCCATCAAACTGTTTCCAACCTATCACAGCCCTCTGTTGCTACCGAACTGCCTCAACCAGCTTCTCGTTCAGTTCGACAGCGCCAGAGTGCTGTCAATAGGAATCCTATTCCGGAATACATGCATCTTTCTGGAGTTTTTGAGGAATGCGTTTCCTTATTAAATAAAACATTTGAAGCTGGATTTGAAAAAATAATAAACGAATTCCAAAAACTCCGGATAGATAATACTTCTCAAATGAGAAATATGTATTTTCAAACAGTTTTGACCCGGATGGAAAATCTGACTGGACCTGGTCAGCTGTATGTCATGCAGAGCTGTGAAGAAGCGCTAAAGTATGCGCTAGACCACATGCATATCAGTGGGCAGCAAGAGTCGGAGACGGACCATCAGCAACCAGTTCCTGAGGTTGAGACAGAGTTGGCCAGCAGACCTGCTCAGCCAAGGTCTGAACAAAGTCGTGGGGCTACTTCTTGTGTTCGTTCACGGGAGAGGGACCCGGAATATCAGGATCGTTCACGGCAGAGGGACCTGGAATACCGGCGTGATCGTTCACGGGACAGGGAGCTGGAAGATCGTCGGATGAGACATGACCAGGATTATGGGCAATATGAGCCACACCATCGGCCACAGGGACCACAGTGGAGAGACTTCCAGTCAGGAGATGAGCCAGCAACACGGCGGCCAAGATACGAAGACTGGGAGTCGGAGGATTTTCGATACTGGCGAGATCAAAGCAGACCAAGACAGCAGCGAGGACGAGGTAGTAGTCATCACCAGTTGGCTACCCAGGGCTCTGGGTATGGTCGCCTATCTACTCGTCCCACTGCTGATCTTGATTTGTCATCAAGGATGTGGCAAAACGTTGGAGACCTAAGCAACACTTCTAGCTTAGGTTTTCGATTGAGCATGCTGGATACACCAATAAACAGACAGGTGTCTCGTCCAGCTGAAGATCCTCCTCTCACAACTGTTCCCTTAAGCCCCATAAGTCCGGTCATCCATCTGACCAGCACCCCATCCAATAGTCCAGGCAGCCCGACCACGACTACGACCACGACTACGACCACCACCACGACCACCACCAAGTAGCTCCACAGGTGGAAGAACATTACCAGGCATGTAATGCACATCCAACCTACGTGGCTGAAGCCATTTATCCAACCTACGTGGCTGAAGCCATTATCCAACCTACGTGGCTGAAGCCATTATCCAACCTACGTGGCTGAAGCCATTATCCAACCTACGTGGCTGAAGCCATTATCCAACCTACGTGGCTGAAGCCATTATCCAACCTACGTGGCTGAAGCCATTATCCAACCTATGTGGCTGAAGCCATTATCCAACCTACGTGGCTGAAGCCATTATCCAACCTACGTGGCTGAAGCCATTATCCAACTTACGTGGCTGAAGCCATTAGCCAACCTACGTGGCTGAAGCCATTAGCCAACCTACGTGGCTGAAGCCATTAGCCAACCTACATGGCAGAAGCCATTAGCCAACCTACCTGGCAGAAGCCATTAGCCAACCTACCTGGCAGAAGCCACTTGCCAACCTACCTGGCTGAAGCCACTTGCCAACCTACCTGGCTGAAGCCACTTGCCAACCTACCTGGCTGAAGCCACTTGCCAACCTACCTGGCTGAAGCCACCAAACAATACCTACCAACCTGCCTGAAGCCACTTGCCAACCTACCTGGCTGAAGCCACTTGCCAACCTACCTGGCTGAAGCCACCAAACAATACCTACCAACCTGGCTGAAGCCACTTGCCAACCTACCTGGCTGAAGCCACTTGCCAACCTACCTGGCTGAAGCCACTTGCCAACCTACCTGGCTGAAGCCACTTGCCAACCTACCTGGCTGAAGCCGCATACCTACCAACCTGCCTGAAGCCACTTGCCAACCTACCTGGCTGAAGCCACTTGCCAACCTACCTGGCTGAAGCCGCATACCTACCAACCTGGCTGAAGCCACTTGCCAACCTACCTGGCTGAAGCCACTTGCCAACCTACCTGGCTGAAGCCGCATACCTACCAACCTGCCTGAAGCCACTTGCCAACCTACCTGGCTGAAGCCACTTGCCAACCTACCTGGCTGAAGCCACATACCTACCAACCTACCTGGCTGAAGCCACTTGCCAACCTACCTGGCTGAAGCCACTTGCCAACCTACCTGGCTGAAGCCGCATACCTACCAACCTGCCTGAAGCTACTTGCCAACCTACCTGGCTGAAGCCACTTGCCAACCTACCTGGCTGAAGCCACATACCTACCAACCTACCTGGCTGAAGCCACTTGCCAACCTACCTGGCTGAAGCCGCATACCTACCAACCTGCCTGAAGCCACTTGCCAACCTACCTGGCTGAAGCCGTATACCTACCAACCTGCCTGAAGCCACTTGCCAACCTACCTGGCTGAAGCCACTTGCCAACCTACCTGGCTGAAGCCGCATACCTACCAACCTGCCTGAAGCCACTTGCCAACCTACCTGGCTGAAGCCACTTGCCAACCTACCTGGCTGAAGCCACATACCTACCAACCTGCCTGAAGCCACTTGCCAACCTACCTGGCTGAAGCCACTTGCCAACCTACCTGGCTGAAGCCGCATACCTACCAACCTGGCTGAAGCCACTTGCCAACCTACCTGGCTGAAGCCACTTGCCAACCTACCTGGCTGAAGCCACATACCTACCAACCTGCCTGAAGCCACTTGCCAACCTACCTGGCTGAAGCCACATACCTACCAACCTGCTGAAGCCACTTGCCAACCTACCTGGCTGAAGCCACTTGCCAACCTACCTGGCTGAAGCCACCAAACAATACCTACCAACCTGGCTGAAGCCACTTGCCAACCTACCTGGCTGAAGCCACTTGCCAACCTACCTGGCTGAAGCCACTTGCCAACCTACCTGGCTGAAGCCACTTGCCAATCCTACCTGGATGAAGCCAACAAAGAATACCAACCTACCTGGCTGAAGCCACTTGCCAACCTACCTGGCTGAAGCCACATTACCAACCTCCTGTAAGCCAACAATGATACCACCTGTCTGAAGCCCACTTGCCAACCTACCTGGCTGAAGCTCAACACAATCGAAATTCACCTACCTGGCTGCAAGCAAGCAAACGCTACCTGGCTGGATACCACATACTACCTAATGTTGAAGCATTACACCTACCTGGCTGAAAATTCATGTATGTAACACATACTCTATCTCAATGTACTTTCATCTCACTGCTCACAAATAACCCGCTGAATCCACTTCTAACCTACCTGGCTGAAGCACTTGAACCTACCTTGCATGGCTCAGCAACAATACCTACCCACCTGGACGAAGCCACTTGCTCTACCTGGTGGAGAACCACGACCAACCTACTGGTGAGTATTCAACACCTGTCTGAACAATGTCCAACTATGGTAACTCAACAAGATACCAACCGTACTTTGATCTCTTCAACTACTTCACCAGAATAGCTGCATGAAGCCACACAAATACCAACCTGTCTGAAGCTACTTAGCCAACCTACCTGGCTCAAGCTAACAACAATTCCTACCTGCCGCAAGCTGTCTACCTGGATGGAGATACCACAATCTACCTAATGTGAGTATTTAACACACTGTTCTGAAAATGTTCATGTATGTAACTTCTTATACTAATGTACTTTCTCTTTTTCTACTTCACAGAATAGCTGCATGAATCCACCTACTTACCTACCTGGCTGAAGCTACTTAACCATACCTTCCATGGCTCAAGCTAACAATACCTACCTGACGCAAGCAAGCTGTCTACCTGGATGGAGATACCACAATCCTACCTAATGTGAGTATTAACACACTGTTCTGAAACTTGTTCATGTACTGTAACTTCATAATACTGATGTACTTTCTCTTTTTCTACTTCACAGAATAGCTGCATGAATCCACCTACTTACCTACCTGGCTGAAGCTACTTAACCATACCTTCCATGGCTCAAGCTAACAATACCTACCTGACGCAAGCTGTCTACCTGGATGGAGATACCACAATCTACCTAATGTGAGTATTAACACACTGTTCTGAACTTGTTCATGTATTACTCTCAGAATACTGATGTACTTTCTCTTTTTCTACTTCACAGAATAGCTGCATGAATCCACCTACTTACCTACCTGGCTGAAGCTACTTAACCATACCTTCCATGGCTCAAGCTAACAATACCTACCTGACGAGCAAGCTGTCTACCTGGATGGAGATACCACAATCTACCTAATGTGAGTATTAACACACTGTTCTGAACTTGTTCATGTACCTTACTTCAGAATACTGATGTACTTTCTCTTTTTCTACTTCACAGAATAGCTGCATGAATCCACCTACTTACCTACCTGGCTGAAGCTACTTAACCATACCTTCCATGGCTCAAGCTAACAATACCTACCTGACGCAAGCAAGCTGTCTACCTGGATGGAGATACCACAATCCTACCTAATGTGAGTATTAACACACTGTTCTGAAATGTTCATGTACCTTAACTTCAGAATACTGATGTACTTTCTCTTTTTCTACTTCACAGAATAGCTGCATGAATCCACCTACTTACCTACCTGGCTGAAGCTACTTAACCATACCTTCCATGGCTCAAGCTAACAATACCTACCTGACGCAAGCTGTCTACCTGGATGGAGATACCACAATCTACCTAATGTGAGTATTAACACACTGTTCTGAAACTTGTTCATGTACCTTACTTCAGAATACTGATGTACTTTCTCTTTTTCTACTTCACAGAATAGCTGCATGAATCCACCTACTTACCTACCTGGCTGAAGCTACTTAACCATACCTTCCATGGCTCAAGCTAACAATACCTACCTGACGCAAGCAAGCTGTCTACCTGGATGGAGATACCACGACCTACCTAATGTGAGTATTAACACACTGTTCTGAAAATGTTCATGTATGTAACTTCAGTAATACTAATGTACTTTCTCTTTTTCTACTTCACAGAATAGCTGCATGAATCCACCTACTTACCTACCTGGCTGAAGCTACTTAACCATACCTTCCATGGCTCAAGCTAACAATACCTACCTGACGCAAGCTGTCTACCTGGATGGAGATACCACAATCTACCTAATGTGAGTATTAACACACTGTTCTGAAAATGTTCATGTATGTAACTTCATAATACTAATGTACTTTCTCTTTTTCTACTTCACAGAATAGCTGCATGAATCCACCTACTTACCTACCTGGCTGAAGCTACTTAACCATACCTTCCATGGCTCAAGCTAACAATACCTACCTGACGCAAGCAAGCTGTCTACCTGGATGGAGATACCACGACCTACCTAATGTGAGTATTAACACACTGTTCTGAAAATGTTCATGTATGTAACTTCATAATACTAATGTACTTTCCTTTCTACTTCACAGAATAGCTGCATGAATCCACCTACTTACCTACCTGGCTGAAGCTACTTAACCATACCTTCCATGGCTCAAGCTAACAATACCTACCTGACGCAAGCTGTCTACCTGGATGGAGATAACACAATCTACCTAATGTGAGTATTAACACACTGTTTCTGAACTTGTTCATGTACCTTACTTCAGAATACTGATGTACTTTCTCTTTTTCTACTTCACAGAATAGCTGCATGAATCCACCTACTTACCTACCGGGCTGAAGCTACTTAACCATACCTTCCATGGCTCAAGCTAACAATACCTACCTGACGCAAGCAAGCTGTCTACCTGGATGGAGATACCACGACCTACCTAATGTGAGTATTAACACACTGTTCTGAAAATGTTCATGTATGTAACTTCAGAATACTACTAATGTACTTTCTCTCTCTCTACTTCACAGAATAGCTGCATGAATCCACCTACTTACCTACCTGCTGAAGCTACTTAACCATACCTTCCATGGCTCAAGCTAACAATACCTACCTGACGCAAGCAAGCTGTCTACCTGGATGGAGATACCACGACCTACCTAATGTGAGTATTAAACACTGTTCTGAAATGTTCATGTATGTAACTTCATAATACTAATGTACTTTCTCTTTTTCTACTTCACAGAATAGCTGCATGAATCCACCTACTTACCTACCTGGCTGAAGCTACTTAACCATACCTTCCATGGCTCAAGCTAACAATACCTACCTGACGCAAGCTGTCTACCTGGATGGAGATAACACAATCTACCTAATGTGAGTATTAACACACTGTTCTGAACTTGTTCATGTACCTTACTTCAGAATACTGATGTACTTTCTCTTTTTCTACTTCACAGAATAGCTGCATGAATCCACCTACTTACCTACCGTGCTGAAGCTACTTAACCATACCTTCCATGGCTCAAGCTAACAATACCTACCTGACGCAAGCAAGCTGTCTACCTGGATGGAGATACCACGACCTACCTAATGTGAGTATTAACACACTGTTCTGAAAATGTTCATGTATGTAACTTCAGAATACTACTAATGTACTTTCTCTCTCTCTACTTCACAGAATAGCTGCATGAATCCACCTACTTACCTACCTGGCTGAAGCTACTTAACCATACCTTCCATGGCTCAAGCTAACAATACCTACCTGACGCAAGCAAGCTGTCTACCTGGATGGAGATACCACGACCTACCTAATGTGAGTATTAACACACTGTTCTGAAATTGTTCATGTATGTAACTTCATAATACTAATGTACTTTCTCTTTCTACTTCACAGAATAGCTGCATGAATCCACTACTTACCTACCTGGCTGAAGCTACTTAACCATACCTTCCATGGCTCAAGCTAACAATACCTACCTGAGCGCAAGCTGTCTACCTGGATGGAGATAACACAATCTACCTAATGTGAGTATTAACACACTGTTCTGAACTTGTTCATGTACCTTACTTCAGAATACTGATGTACTTTCTCTTTTTCTACTTCACAGAATAGCTGCATGAATCCACCTACTTACCTACCGGGCTGAAGCTACTTAACCATACCTTCCATGGCTCAAGCTAACAATACCTACCTGACGCAAGCAAGCTGTCTACCTGGATGGAGATACCACGACCTACCTAATGTGAGTATTAACACACTGTTCTGAAAATGTTCATGTATGTAACTTCAGAATACTACTAATGTACTTTCTCTCTTCTACTTCACAGAATAGCTGCATGAATCCACCTACTTACCTACCTGGCTGAAGCTACTTAACCAACCTTACCATGGCTCAAGCTACACAATACCTACCTGACGCAAGCAGCTGTCTACCTGGATGGAGATACCACGACCTACCTAATGTGAGTATTAACACACTGTTCTGAAATGTTCATGTATGAACTTCAATACTAACTAATGTACTTTCTCTCTCTACTACTTCACAAATAGCTGCATGAATCCACCTACTACCTACCTGGCTGAAGCTACTTAACCTACCTTCCTGGCTCAAGCTAACAATACCTACCTGACGCAGCAGCTGTCTACCTGGATGGAGAAACCACGAACCTACCTAATGTGAGTATTAACACACTGTTCTGAAAATTGTTCATGTACCTTACTTCAGAATACTGATGTACTTTCTCTTTTTCTACTTCACAAATAGCTGCATGAATCCACCTACTTACCTACCTGGGCTGAAGCTACTTAACCATACCTTCCATGGCTCAAGCTACAATACCTACCTGACGCAAGCAAGCTGTCTACCTGGATGGAGATACCACGACCTACCTAATGTGAGTATTAACACCTGTTCTGAAAATGTTCATGTATGTAACTTCAAATACTACAATGTACTTTCTCTTCTCTACTTCACAGAATAGCTGCATGAACCACCTATTACCTACCTGGCTGAAGCACTTGCCAACCTACCTGGCTGAAGCCAGCAATACCTACCTGCTGAAGCCATTGCCAACCTACCTGGCTGAAGCACTTGCCAACCTACCTGGTGAGATAACCACCACCTGCTGAAGCCACTTGCCAACCTGTACCTGGCTGAAGCCACATACCTAACCTACCTGCTGAAGCCAACAAGAACCTACCTGCATGAAGCCACTTGCCAACCTACCTGGCTGAAGCTACAACAATCCTCCATGGCTCAAGCTACAACCTACCTGACAAGCAACTGTCTACCTGGATGGAATACCACGACCTACCTAATGTGAGTATTAACACACTGTTCTGAATGGTTCATGTACCTTACTTCAGAAACTACTGATGTACTTTCTCTCTCTCTACTACTTCACAGAATAGCTGCATGAATCCACCTACTTACCTACCTGCTGAAGCTACTTAACCATACCTTCCATGGCTCAAGCTAACAATACCTACCTGACGCAAGCAAGCTGTCTACCTGGATGGAGATACCACGACCTACCTAATGTGAGTATTAACACACTGTTCTGAAAATGTTCATGTATGTAACTTCAGAATACTACTAATGTACTTTCTCTCTCTCTACTTCACAGAATAGCTGCATGAATCCACCTACTTACCTACCTGGCTGAAGCTACTTAACCATACCTTCCATGGCTCAAGCTAACAATACCTACCTGACGCAAGCAAGCTGTCTACCTGGATGGAGATACCACGACCTACCTAATGTGAGTATTAACACACTGTTCTGAACTTGTTCATGTATGTAACTTCAGAATACTACTAATGTACTTGCTCTCTCTCTACTTCACAGAATAGCTGCATGAATCCACCTACTTACCTACCGGGCTGAAGCTACTTAACCATACCTTCCATGGCTGAAGCTAACGATGATTACCTACACGACGAAAAGAAGCTGCCTACCTTGAATCAACTAACACTAAATACCTATGCAAAATAAATGTTATTTAATTATTTATTGTATGTTATAAAATAAAATTTTTTAAATTCAAAAATTTGTTTCCATTATTTAATATAAGATTATATTTTTAATATAGAAGAATGTGTTAGTACCCATTATTATGTAGTCATAATAAAACATATAGTGTATGGCTGTCTGAAATGGAAATACATTGTCTATTAATGTTTTAATTCCTATTTAAACAATAATTGACAATGGATTTCCGTTTTGGAGAGACATTTACTATATAACTGTGTAATGTCCACTTTTGTGTAATTGATAAATTGTGCGCCACAGGCAGAAGTGGCCAGTATGCAAAAGAGCTGTGCAGCGCTTCAAATATAAATTTGACAGCCTTGCATATCTCGGCTAAAACACTCCGCTCCTCCTGCCCTGGCCAGGTTCAGGTAATGAAACACACCCTCTGCCAAGTGTTTGTTAAACAGGAGTAGTCATTGTCCTGCTAGGACCTTGCATGATGTTAGAATTAGATTGGCGTTAGGCGCTGTGATTGGGCCAGTCGCCGTGATGTGTTATGTGCGTAAAATATTGCATCAGTGCAAGCGGACACATGACTGCACCGAATGCAAATGTCATTTTCACATCATGCAAGGTCCTAGCAGGACACTGCCTGCTCCCGATTAACTAACACTCGCCGTAGGGTAAGCATAACAATAATTTTTTTTAATACATTTGTATTCATTTGACATGTAATTTGAGAGTATAGAATGCAGAACAAAATGAAATGTTGCTTGACAACACAAGGGTAAAGACACAGCGCGCTAAAAAACACACAAGGGGGAAAGAGTACATACAAGGTGTGAAAGACACATAGCGCACTAGGCAGAAAATAAACAGGGTCAGGCCTTGTGTCATCACCCGGGCAAGTGCTGTTGCCCGACTGCTTGTAGGGTGCCCCAGGGCTAGGTTCACACTTGCATTGTGACCCTAGCCTGACGCAAGTATTGTCCGCTGCAACGCTGAGCGTTTAATGCTATGCGCATCCAGCAACGGAGACCAGAGAAACCTGATGTTTACATTTACAAGCACTGTTTGGAAAGGTAAACATCGTGTTTTTATGGGCTCCAGCACATAGCATTAAAAGCTATGCGCTGCAGCTTAAAATAATTGCATCAGGCTAGGGTCACAATGCAAGTGTGACACTAGCCCTCATGAGCCCCTGAGCACACTGCACCCATAGCCAGGGCCATATCCATGGGGCAGCTGGGGTGTCCTTTGCATGGAGGTAATTTTCAGCCTCTTGCAGCGTCAAAGGTCTCCCTCCTCCCTCCTCTGTGGGAGCAAACAGAGCTGCACACTCTGGCCTTACAGGACCTGTGATGATGTCAATGGAGGGTGAAGTCATGGGTCACATGATCATCTCCTCAGTGTATTCAGGACTCTGCTGGGCTGCTCATCATGATGCTCAACTAGGTGAAGTTTGTGTGGGGTCTGGAGGAATTAAAGGCCACTTTACACACACCAAATTATCTGACCAACTTACTAGTTGCAGTGAAATCATGGACACATTGCTCCATTTTGTGGCTGTGTACAAATGGAACTGTGTCCATGATTTCACTGCAACCAGTAAGTTGGTCAGAAGTTGGACAGATAAGTTGGTGTGTGTAAAGTGGCCATTACAGTGTGAATGTAGCAGAAGTGGTTGTGTACTAGGTGTACGTAGCGCAGCTGAGTGTGTACTAGGTGTACGGCGCGGAGCCGTATGTGTACGAGATGTACGGAGGGGAGCCATGTGTGTACCATCGTTATGGAGTGGAGCCATGTGGGTACTAGGTTTCACGGCGCGGAGCCACGTGGGTATGAGGTGTATTAGAGCGGAGCCACGTGCAAACGAGGTGTTTGGAGAAGAGCCGCGTGTGTACGAGGTATGTGTACCAGTGGTAGCCCCCATCCCCCGTGGATTACGTTCTCGCTACTGTAGTCCCAGCCACCTTTGCCAGCAGCATTTTTCCAAATATTCTCTTCTGACGCTGTCTGCATTGTGCAGCTCAGCATAGGGGGCACGATGTTGCCATGACTGCTGATATGTGCAGAGTGACCGGGGTAGACCGGAGCGGCGAGAAGAAAAGTGAGGATAAAGAGATATCCGGATGGCCAGACACTCTCCACTTGGCTGCGGTGCCACCCATATGGCAGTGTGGCTCCATTGATCTGCTTGCATTATATAGGCGCTTCAGGATGCTTGTGTATATACAAAGCATCCTCAGACGCACAAAAATGCAACATTTTGCATTTGAAGGTTATTTTTAAAAAACGCAAGGTAACGCAAATGCATTTTAGCCCGCTAATAACAACATGTAATATAGTAACTGTCAGAAACAGCTCTTGCTGCTTTCGGCAGTCACTGTTCATGTAAGGCTTCCTTTGCATAGGCGTTTTATTTAAAATTTTTCAGTTGTGGTACTAAAAAACCCCGAATCTGCCACATTTTCCGCCAAGCGGCTGCACATTTGCCACAAGCCACATGCATTGTCTATTGGGCTTGCGGTAAGTGTGCAGCAAAATATATATTCTAGTCCGCAATATGTACTAAAGGGGGTCCACTGAGACTTTTTCGCACTGGGCCAACAGAAACCTGGAGTTGGACCTGTACAGGGTTCAAGTTGAATAATAGAACGCATACAGGGGTAGATTTTTCCTGGAAGACCGCTCAAAGAGAGAACAGAACATGAAGGAAGAAGACAGCACAGTGGGCATAGAGTAAGGAGTGAAAAAGACAGTGCAGGGGACAAATACAATGGACACATGGAGACGGATATAGCACGAAATGATCAGGATGATACCGTCAGATGCTAATGCATGGGGCCCCACATCTATGTAATAATTAATTGTGTAATGGACACTTCCATTTTAATTCGAAACATACCTTACCCACTGAAAATTGCTGTACAGACACTTAGGCCGGCTTCACACTTCGTGTGTGTGATCCGATCCGTAGCTGTCCGCTTCAGGCAGACAGCCGCGAACCATATAAGCACACAGGACTGGGTGGCTATTATGCCCTCCGATCCTGTGTTTAGCGCACGCAGCTGCAGCCGATGACAGGTCAGAACCGGTGCGCCAGCGGTCATCACCTATCAACAGCAGGAACTGCGTGCGCTAAACACAGGATTGGAGAGCATAATAACCACCCAGACCTTTGTGCTCATACGGTCCGCGGCTGTCTGCATGAAGCGGACAGCTATGGATCGGATCACACGCATTGTGAAGCCACCCTTAAAAACAAAGTGGTCGTTTGTAGGAAAAATTTAAAATTACACATAGTAGTACATAGATATGAAGAGACATAATGTGTAGTGTGTTCAAACGTACACGATGTAGGTGTGCTGTATTCCTCAATTATGTGGTCACTAGTAAAAAGGCCCGATGCAATTGCATCGTTAGCGCGGTGAAATGAATTGTGTGTATACAGGCAGGGCGCGAGGGCGGTGGCAATGGAGCGGGGCCGACGGTTGTCAGGATGGCAGCGGTGTCAGGTAGTGCGGCTGAGGATGGAGGAGGGTGAGAGGCTGGAGGAGGCTGTGAGGATGGGGAGGCTGTGAGGCTGGAGGAGACTGAGGCTGGAGGAGGCAGTGAGGATGTGGAGGCTGTGAGGCTGGAGGAGACATTTACTGTACTGAGCATGCTCAGTACAGTAAAAGGTCTCCAAACAGGAAGGCAGGGTTAAAAAAAAAACCTCTCCCCGAGCCCCCGCCGTCTCCTGCCGTCTTCCTCCAAGCTTCCGGTGGCTGCCGCAGGCTCCCAGTGTCTGCAGAGCTGTTTTAGTGCAGTTCAGGACCTGCGGAGATGTCACAGTCACGTGACACCAGGTTACCATGGAGTAACCTGGTGTCACGTGACTGTGACATCACCACAGGTCCTTGACTGCAGTAGAAGAGCTCTGCAGACACTCGGAGCCTGCGGCAGCCACCGGAAGCTTGGAGGAAGACAGCAGGAGACGGCGGGGGCTCAGGGAGAGGTGAGCATTACCTTTTTTTTTTTTTTTTTTTACAGTAGTGCGGGTCTGCGGCTCGTGATGACGATGCGCGTCATCACTCGCAGTCCCGAAAAGCATGTTGGGATTCAGTGACAACGCCCGAATTCCCAACTGCGGATTATATAAGTAGATGTGCATCTCAAAACAATACTGGCTACTCATGGCCGGCTCTACATATGTGCGACCTGTGCGAGGGCACAGGGCGCCTGCCACCAGACTTCACAGGGGGCGTCGCAGAGAAACATCAACTTTCACTTTTTACTCCTGTCGAACTGTACAGGATGCAACAGGAGAGTAAATTTTCAGAGGTAGGGAGCACATCCTCTGTGCTCTTGGCGCCCTCCCCTCCCTTGGTGCTCCATGTCCTGTGCCCTGTCTTCAACAGACAGGAGGGGGAGGGGCCCTGCAGTGTCCCGAACAGAGAAGCTGCTGACAAACACCTTACCCACCAGATCCTGGAGTCACAGTAGAAAAGTCCTCTATGTAGGTGAGGGTAATGTGTAGAGTGTGTGTGTGTGTGGCGTGCCAAATATGTATGATGTATGCCTTTGTGTGTGTGTAGGTTTGCCAGTGTGCTTGTCTGTGCCAGTGTGTGTAGTGTTACAGTGGGTGTGTGTCTGTGTTCAAGTGTGTGTGTATGTGTGTCTGTGTGTGTATGTGTGCCAGTATGTGTGTGTGCATGTCTGTGTGTGTTTGTGTCAGTGTGTGTATGTATGCCAGTGTGTGTGTCTGTCTGCAAATGTGTTTTTGTGTATGCGTATGTGTGCCAGTGTGCGTGTGTATGTGTGCCAGTGTATGTGGGTGCATGTCTGTGTGTGTTTGTGTCTGTGTTTGTATGTGTGCCAGTGTGTGTGTGTGCCAGTATGTGCCTGTCTGCATACCAGTGTGTCTGTGTGCCTGTGTGTGTGATATCTGTAATGTATTATGAATACGTTTGTGTGTACAGTATTGTGTGCTGTATATCTCTCTATCATTTATCTATCTACCTATTTATCTATCATTTATCTATCTATTCTACCTATTATCTATTAGGCTAGGGCCACACTTAACAGTGCACCCATGTTAGCCGGATCACGCTAGAGCAAAGCCCAGCCTGCTGTAACACTGACCACTAATGTCGGGTGCTTCCTGTGAATGCTGCACCATAGAAACCTGCTGTTTGCTATGGTTACAGCTTCACACTGCCTGGGACTTCCTATGAAGCTGTAACCATAGTAGACAGCGGGTTTATGTGATCTGGCTAACGTGGGTGCACTGTTAAGTATGGCCCTAGCCTTAGCTATCTATTGTCTATTCCTTCTATATATTATTTATCTATCCCTATATCTATGTATAATCTATTTTATTTTAAGAAAAAAGGAGCAGCACAATCTTTTAAAGAGAAAATGGTGCAAAGCCCTAAGGCTGGGGTCACACTTGGGCTGGGACCCACTTTTCCAGGCAGCACTAACAACGTTGGAATTTCTGCAATAACAGACACCGTTAATGGCGAGAGCTTCCTCGCAACGGGGTTCCCATAGAAAACCCATAGTTTACCTTGGATGCAGCCACACACAGAGCTCCAGGACAGTTGCTTTTCAACAGCGCACAGGAAAACACTGTCAGCAGGTCAGTGATACCAATGGAAGAGAGAGTCTGTGTCGAATGCAGAGGACAGGTCTAGAAGGAGGAGGACAGAGAACATGTCTGTTAACGTTGGCCGTGAGTAAATCGCTGGTTGATGGTTGCCAGGTTTTCAGACAGGACCGAAAACCTGGCGATGGGCGCCCGGTGGACACGCAGCATCGCTGCGTGTGACACAAGGAGACGCGCAATCAGCCAGCTCCCAGCGCCTCTCATCAAGTTCAGGGAGCTGGGAAACCATAGTAAACTGCGGGTATCTACTTAGCGCGTGCTGCCTAGATACCCGATGTATACCTTTGTTACCAGCCTTTGATCACCGGCTGTTATCCAAGGTAAACAGCAGGTAACTAGGGTCCCTAGTTACCCGCTGTTACCTTGGATAACAGCCAGTTAGCGGGAGCAGGCTGGTAACCAAGGTATACATCGGGTAACTAGGCAGCGAGCGCTGCCTAGATACCCGTAGTTTACCATGGATACCAGCCTGCTCCCGCTAACTGCAGGCGGGCAGCAGGAGCAAGACATCGTGGAAAAGATATTTACATAATTTCAACGATGTCGCTAGTCCAATGATCGCTGGTGAGTCTGTCTGTGTGTGTTGCTACGTGTTGATGTCCAAAGCAGGACAATACCCCTACCTCAGGTGCAGATCACACTAATCCAGACAGTTCAGGTTCATTGCTTTAAAAGTACACATTTGTGTACATTGCTGTGAACCTGACATGTGCAAATCCGTACCTGATGTAGGTGTGCTGTGGCTGCTGTATCCCTGAAGTACGTGTTGATGTGCAAAGCAGGACAATACCCCTACCTCAGGTGCAGATCACACTAATCCAGACAGTTCAGGTTGTAAGCTTTAAAAGTACACCTTGGTGTACATTGCTGTGAACCTGACATGTGCAAATCTGTACCTGATGTAGGTGTGCTGTGGCTGCTGTATCCCTGAAGTACGTGTTGATGTGCAAAGCAGGACAATACCCCTACCTCAGGTGCAGATCACACTAATCAAGAAAGTTCAGGTTCTAAGTACACATTTGTGTACATTGCTGTGAACCTGACATGTGCAAATCCGTACCTGATGTAGGTGTGCTGTGGCTGCTGTATCCCTGAAGTACGTGTTGATGTGCAAAGCAGGACAATACCCCTACCTCAGGTGCAGATCACACTAATCAAGAAAGTTCAGGTTCTAAGTACACATTTGTGTACATTGCTGTGAACCTGACATGTGCAAATCCGTACCTGATGTAGGTGTGCTGTGGCTGCTGTATCCCTGAAGTACGTGTTGATGTGCAAAGCAGGACAATACCCCTACCTCAGGTGCAGATCACACTAATCCAGACAGTTCAGGTTGTAAGCTTTAAAAGTACACCTTGGTGTACATTGCTGTGAACCTGACATGTGCAAATCTGTACCTGATGTAGGTGTGCTGTGGCTGCTGTATCCCTGAAGTACGTGTTGATGTGCAAAGCAGGACAATACCCCTACCTCAGGTGCAGATCACACTAATCCAGACAGTTCAGGTTGTAAGCTTTAAAAGTACACCTTGGTGTACATTGCTGTGAACCTGACATGTGCAAATCTGTACCTGATGTAGGTGTGCTGTGGCTGCTGTATCCCTGAAGTACGTGTTGATGTGCAAAGCAGGACAATACCCCTACCTCAGGTGCAGATCACACTAATCCAGACAGTTCAGGTTGTAAGCTTTAAAAGTACACCTTGGTGTACATTGCTGTGAACCTGACATGTGCAAATCTGTACCTGATGTAGGTGTGCTGTGGCTGCTGTATCCCTGAAGTACGTGTTGATGTGCAAAGCAGGACAATACCCCTACCTCAGGTGCAGATCACACTAATCAAGAAAGTTCAGGTTCTAAGTACACATTTGTGTACATTGCTGTGAACCTGACATGTGCAAATCCGTACCTGATGTAGGTGTGCTGTGGCTGCTGTATCCCTGAAGTACGTGTTGATGTGCAAAGCAGGACAATACCCCTACCTCAGGTGCAGATCACACTAATCAAGAAAGTTCAGGTTCTAAGTACACATTTGTGTACATTGCTGTGAACCTGACATGTGCAAATCCGTACCTGATGTAGGTGTGCTGTGGCTGCTGTATCCCTGAAGTACGTGTTGATGTGCAAAGCAGGACAATACCCTACCTCAGGTGCAGATCACACTAATCAGAAGTTCAGGTTCTTAAGTACACTTGTGTACATTGCTGTGAACCTGACATGTGCAAATCGTACCTGATGTAGGTGTGCTGTGGCTGCTGTATCCCTGAAGTACGTGTTGATGTGCAAAGCAGGACAATACCCTACCTCAGGTGCAGATCACACTAATCAGACAGTTCAGGTTCTTAAGTACACATTTGTGTACATTGCTGTGAACCTGACATGTGCAAATCTGTACCTGATGTAGGTGTGCTGTGGCTGCTGTATCCCTGAAGTACGTGTGATGTGCAAAGCAGGACAATACCCTACCTCAGTGCAGATCACACTAATCAGAAGTTCAGGTTCTAAGTACACTTTGTGTACATTGCTGTGAACCTGACATGTGCAATCGTACCTGATGTAGGTGTGCTGTGGCTGCTGTATCCCTGAAGTAGTGTTGATGTGCAAAGCAGGACAATACCCTACCTCAGGTGCAGATCACACTAATCAAGAAGTTCAGGTTCTAAGTACACATTTGTGTACATTGCTGTGAACCTGACATGTGCAAATCCGTACTGATGTAGGTGTGCTGTGGCTGCGTATCCCTGAAGTACGTGTTGATGTGCAAAGCAGGACAATACCCCTACCTCAGGTGCAGATCACACTAATCAGAAGTTCAGGTTCTAAGTACACATTTGTGTACATTGCTGTGAACCTGACATGTGCAAATCCGTACCTGATGTAGGTGTGCTGTGGCTGCTGTATCCCTGAAGTACGTGTTGATGTGCAAAGCAGGACAATACCCCTACCTCAGGTGCAGATCACACTAATCCAGACAGTTCAGGTTCTAAGCTTTAAAAGTACACCTTGTGTACATTGCTGTGAACCTGACATGTGCAAATCTGTACCTGATGTAGGTGTGCTGTGGCTGCTGTATCCCTGAAGTACGTGTTGATGTGCAAAGCAGGACAATACCCCTACCTCAGTGCAGATCACACTAATCAGAAGTTCAGGTTGTAAGTAAACACTTGTGTACATTGCTGTGAACCTGACATGTGCAAATCTGTACCTGATGTAGGTGTGCTGTGGCTGCTGTATCCCTGAAGTACGGTTGATGTGCAAAGCAGGACAATACCCCTACCTCAGGTGCAGATCACACTAATCAAGAAAGTTCAGGTTCAAGTACACATTTGTGTACATTGCTGTGAACCTGACATGTGCAAATCCTACCTGATGTAGGTGTGCTGTGGCTGCTGTACCCTGAAGTACGTGTTGATGTGCAAAGCAGGACAATACCCTACCTCAGGTGCAGATCACACTAATCCAGACAGTTCAGGTTTATGCTTTAAAGTACACATTGTGTACATTGCTGTGAACCTGACATGTGCAAATCTGTACCTGATGTAGGTGTGCTGTGGCTGCTGTATCCCTGAAGTACGTGTTGATGTGCAAAGCAGGACAATACCCCTACCTCAGGTGCAGATCACACTAATCAGAAGTTCAGGTGTCTTAAGTACACTTGTGTACATTGCTGTGAACCTGACATGTGCAAATCGTACCTGATGTAGGTGTGCTGTGGCTGCTGTATCCCTGAAGTACGTGTTGATGTGCAAAGCAGGACAATACCCCTACCTCAGGTGCAGATCACACTAATCAAGAAAGTTCAGGTTCTAAGTACACATTTGTGTACATTGCTGTGAACCTGACATGTGCAAATCCGTACCTGATGTAGGTGTGCTGTGGCTGCTGTATCCCTGAAGTACGTGTTGATGTGCAAAGCAGACAATACCCCTACCTCAGGTGCAGATCACACTAATCCAGACAGTTCAGGTTAAGCTTTAAAAGTACACATTTGGTGTACATTGCTGTGAACCTGACATGTGCAAATCCGTACCTGATGTAGGTGTGCTGTGGCTGCTGTATCCCTGAAGTACGTGTTGATGTGCAAAGCAGGACAATACCCCTACCTCAGGTGCAGATCACACTAATCAAGAAAGTTCAGTTTAAGTACACATTTGTGTACATTGCTGTGAACCTGACATGTGCAAATCCGTACCTGATGTAGGTGTGCTGTGGCTGCTGTATCCCTGAAGTACGTGTTGATGTGCAAAGCAGGACAATACCCCTACCTCAGGTGCAGATCACACTAATCAAGAAAGTTCAGTTCTTAAAGTACACATTTGTGTACATTGCTGTGAACCATGACATGTGCAAATCGTACCTGAATAGGTGTGCTGTGGCTCTGTATCCTGAAGTACGTTTGATGTGCAAACGCAGGACAATAACCTACCTCAGGTGCAGATCACACTACCAGACAGTTCAGGTTCATTGCTTAAAATACACATTTGTGTACATTTGCTGTGAACATGACATGTGCAAATCCGTACCATGATGTAGGTGTGCTGTGGCTGCTGTATCCCTGAAGTACGTGTTGATGTGCAAAGCAGGACAATACCCCTACCTCAGGTGCAGATCACACTAATCATGAAAGTTCAGGTTCTAAGCTTTAAAAGTACACCTTTGTGTACATTGCTGTGAACCGGAATTATGTTTAATGTGAAAATCTGTACCTGACATAGGTGTACTGTGGCTACTATATACCTAAGTTGTGTCTTAAACGCCTGTCACACACATCAATATCACTTTCAATATCGCTGCTGCACATGATGTAGCAGCGATATTGCATTGTCAATCATAAATCAATCATAAATTTATTTTTGATGGTCATAAAATTTTAGGTGCATCTATAAGACATGACGATGGTCACCCGCTGGACGCACAGCATCAATGCGTGTCACATGGGGAGACGAGATCAGCAAGTCACAGCACCTGTAAACAAGCGATGGGACATGGTAAACAAGGTAAACTGCATGTATGAAGACAGTGAACGCTGCCTAGACACCCAATGTCTACCTTGGTTACCAGACTTCGCCAGCTTAACGAACAATAACAGCCTGTAAGTGAGACAAGACTGTTAACCAAGGTGAACATCATGTTTGTAGGCATCGCGCGGTGCCTACATACCCAATGTATACCTTGATTAACAGCCTTCTCCCACTTACAAGCTGTTATCGCTTGTTAAGCATGAAAAGGTTGGTAACCAATGTAACATGCAGGGATCTAGGCAGCATGCGCTGGATACATACCCCATGTAAACCTTGGTTAACAGCCTTTTCACGCTTAACGGCTGGTATCAAGGATGGTGAAAAAGGAATACATCAGCTATAATGGCAGGGCACATTGGCTACATACACACATTGAAGGGGCCTTTTACAATTGTGTTTTTTTAATGATTTGGAAGATCGGGCAAAACCAGATTCTTACAGTATTTTGCCCATTCAGTTAAATTTTGTCAGGTAGAATGTTGTAGATTCATATTTTTTAATGAAATCATTAAAGAGAATGGGCAAAAAAATGAATTCTGTAAGAATCATTTGTTTTCAAGATCTTCAAAATCAGGAAAAAAACGCAATTGTGAAAAGGCCACCTTGTTTAACAGCTACCAGCGCTTGCTAACAGGCGCTGTGAGTGTGAGGAAATCGTTTCAACCATGTCGCTGGTCTCATGATTACTGGTAAAATCTGCCTGTGTAATGGTACCTTTACACGCGGCTACATTTCTAGGGTGGCTACAGGTAACTTACTGGCTGCAGTGAAATCATGGAGACAAGGTTCTATCTTGTTGCTGTGTACAAATGGAATAATGTCTCCATGATTTCACTGCAACCAGTAAGTTACCTGTAGCCACCCTAGAAATGTTGCCGCGTGTAAAGGTACCATGACAGATCACCAGCAATCAAACGTCAATGTCACAGCAATCTCGTTTGGTGGTTAGTTCACTGTCGACATTGACATGTGTGACAGAACCTTTAACAACCTGTTACACAACAGATAATTGTGCAGAGGTTGTTTTCACATCTTTGCTTGGAGTGAAATCATGGACACATTGTTCCAGTTGTACACTGCCACAAAATGGAGCAATGTGACTATGATTCCAATGCTATCCTACATCTGAAAACAATATCAGCACAATTATGTGTGTGTGCAACAGCGCCTTTAAGGTGTATAACACAACAATACCCCTACTTCAGGCACAATAATAACATGTCATGTTCTGAGCAAGGTTGTACAATGTGTACTTTTACAGCTCTGAACCTGAAGTATGTTACCTGCAACGCCGTACCTGATGTAGGTGTATTGTGGCTGCTCTGTACCTCCACTATATGTAGTGTTACCACATAGTTGAGGTACAGAGCACATCAGTTGAAGAAACAGACCCAAAAAACATTTTATTTAATTGGAAAATAAAAATAATCAACATTAACATTTCAAAAATACAAACAGTTAATATTCAAAATATTATAGCAATATTAAATATTTGTCATTATCAAGTTTATAAAATGAAAAAAATTAATCTACAAAATTGTCATATCACAAAGAAAAAAAATAAAAGTATACTGTGAAAGCTCAATATAAAGGGAATGCAGCATACAGGAGAGGAGGAGAGCAGGGACACCCGAGGGGGACTGGCACATGCAGCAGAGTAGGGAAGCAGAGAGGCAGGAGAAGGACTGGAGCCTGAAAGAAAGGGGGGAAGCAGGGAGACAGCAGAGTGACTGTAGCCTGAAAGAAAGGGGGGAAGCAGGGAGACAGCAGAGTGACTGTAGCCTGGACAAAAGAGGGTGGTGCAGGAGCTGTGTAATACACAATGCGTTGCAAATAACACACCATCTTGTTATTTTAAAAAGGTAAAAAAAATTATTTTTAATTAAACTTTAATTATACACATTACACGTCGCAACATTGCATGCAATTTCATTTGCAATTTGCTAGTTGCAGTGAAATCATGAACACATTATTCTATTTGTACACAGTAACAAAAATAATAAAATGTGTTCGTGATTTCACGGACACCAGCAAATTTACAGTGAAATTGCATGCAATGTTGCAACGTCTAATGGTACCCTAATAACAAATTTTTTTAATTATAACATTTTGTATTTTTTTTTTAATTTTTTTTTTTTTTTATTTGTTTTTATTTTTTAAAATATTGAAAATAATTAAAACATTTCAAACATAAATATGACAATTAAAAATATGTTCAATTATCATTTAATAATGAAAATTTTAAAACATCACTTGAAATTTGCTAGTTGCAGTGAAATCATGAACACATTATTCTATTTGTACACATCAACAAAATAAAAAAATGTGTCCGTGATTTCACTGACACAAGCAAATTTACGGTGAAATTGCATGCAATGTTGCAACGTCTAATGGTACCCTAAGAACAAATTTTTTTAACTATAACATTTTGTATTTTTTTTTAAATTTTTTTTTTTTTTAATTTGTTTTTATTTTTTAAAATATTGAAAATAATTAAAACATTTCAAACATAAATATGACAATTAAAAATATGTTAAATTATCATGTAACAATGAAAATTTTTAAACATCAACCATAAAGATGTATAACTATGTACAGCTATTATAACATTGAACTTTACAATAATAACACTTTCTACATGTCAAATAAATAATTACACATTCAGAATTTTGTACAATAAACATAACCGGCATGAAATTATAACAAATTAAACCATTTCATCCTGCCATGACACTCTTCCCTGCTCAGACACAAAATAATGGGCAAATTTGTCTCTAATTTCTGAAACAGCCAGAGTTGTTCTTACGCGACGTGTTCGGTAGTCCTGTAAAGTGGTGTCTGCAATGGCATCACGGTCCAAATGAAATTGTTCTTTGGCCAAAACATAGTTATGCAGAACCACACAGGCTTTCACAATGTCGTCCACAGACTCTGGCTGCATTTGTATGGCCTTTCCCAAAATGCGCCATTTTGCGGTTAACAGTCCAAAAGCGCATTCCACCACTCTTCTTGCCCTTGTGAGTCTGTAATTGTAAATCCGTTTTGCATGACACAATCCACGGCTGGCATAAGGCTTCAATAGGTTCTCGCACATTTGAAAAGCCTCATCTGCTACAATTACGAAGGGCATAGGCGGTCCATCTGTGTGCGGCAGAGGCCTTGGTGGTGGAATGTCAAAGTTGCTGGTATAAATCCGGCGTCCCATGGGAGATTGCTTAAAAACCTGGGAGTCATTTGATCGTCCATAAGACCCAATGTCAACGGCAACAAAGCGACATTGGGAATCCGCGATCGCCATCAGTACGATTGAAAAGTATTTCTTATAATTAAAGTATTCAGAACTGCTCCCAGCAGGTTTAAGAATCCGGATGTGCTTGCCGTCCAGAGCTCCAACGCAGTTTGGAAAATTGGTGATCTCTTCAAACTTGGCAGCAGATGACATCCACAGGTCCATCGTCGGTTCAGGGAGGAATTCCGGCTGCAACACGTCCCACAGTGCTTTGCAGGTTTCCTTCACAATTCCTGAAATCGTTGAAATTCCAAGCCGGAATTGGAAGTGAAGTGAAGACATGCTTTCTCCACTTCCGAGAAACCTGAAAAATAACAAAAACACAACAGTATCATACTTTGAAAGTTAAAAGACACACAACATTAACATTTTTGAGAAATACACCGTACACAATAAAAAGGTGAAACACAATAATTATCATGGGAATGGGAATATACATGATCAACACCACAGTTTACATAAAAGCAACAAAAGGAAGTACTCAGTCACACTACAGTTTTTTGAAAAATATTTTAAAAATATTAAAAAAATAAATATATTGCTATACTATGTAAAATGATTACTTCAAGCACAATGACACAATAAAACATTTTTGAATGAGCAGGAGGCCCACCCGCAGTGTGCATGACACACGAAATTCATAAAAAAGCAGAAAGTTACTTTTTACATCAGCAGCAAGATGAGGTTTTGAGGCAATCAAACCAATGCAGCGCCACATGCTGTATCATCAACATAACAGACGAAATTTGTGTCACATGCAACAAGACCCATGCATAGTCTATGCTGCTTACGCTCCTTTGCAGCAAGAGCGGTTCTGGCAGATGCGTCAGAAGCAGCAATTGCTTAAAGCAATAAAAAACACAAAAAAAAAAGGATTTTTATTTAAGTTTGCAAGTGACTCATCTGCTGCAACCGTCAGAAACGTCCTTAATGCAAAGAACCACAAGCACAAGACACAAAGCATGGGTATTGCTACATCCAGCATGCAACTCGGGCGTTATGTGGGCAATGCAGCACCACATGGCAGATATGCAGCAAACATCGTCTTGAAGCAGATGTGGAAACACCATAAAAAGAACAGCACAGCTGCAACAATTAAAAAAAAAAAAAATTTAAAGTAATGCACTTTGACATACAATAAAAGACACATTCCACAGCCAGTGTTCAAAGCCCAAAATACCAACACTTTCACTCATAATACAAGGATTTATAAACAGATAAATGAAAAAAAAATTCAATTTGAAATAAAAATAAAATAAAAAAAGTTAAACAGGGTTAAACTTTGTTCACATTTGCATTCCACTGTGCAACGTTCTGCGTATGGCATCCGCAATCTGAGCGCAGCCACCCAAACCCTTATGTTTATAATGGAAGCACACAGTGCTGCACTTGACTGCGCATGACCGTGCACTCCCCTTCACTGCCATATGTGATTTGTGTGCAGAAATCACATAGTCTTTTCCACACCAGGAACGCATGTTACATTCCTGTTGCGGACGACAGTGTGTGATTTGTGCGCAAACATACATCTGCACACAAATCACATATGGCAGTCAAGGGGAGTGCACGCAGTCAAGAGCAGCACTGTGCACTCCCATTATAAACATAGGGGCTTGCAGTGGCTGCACTCACATTGCAGAGCACTCTTACGCAGAACACTGCGGAGTGGTACACAAGTGTGAACCCACTCTTTACTGTTGTCAAACATTGTACTGTGAATGAAGTGAACACAGCTGCAAGATGATGTTTTATGCAGATCCAGAATGAGACACAGCATCATACAGATCATCCGCATAAAAGCTGACTTGTGGGCTACATGAAGCAAGCCCCATGCATTGTGTATGTTGCTTGAAGTCCTTTGCATCAAGTGTGGTTATGCTGGGTGCATCGGAGGATGCACTTGTGGCGGAAAAAAAAAATTTAAAATCTCTTTTTTTTGGTTTATTTTTAAATTACGACAAAGACACATCAGCCACATCTTCCAGCACAACCATGCCTGCCATAAAAGAACACAAGTAACCTACACAACACATGGCGCTTAATGCATCCAGCCCACGTCAGGCATTATGCAGCCAATTCCAAAAATGCAGCACCACATGTCGGATCAGCAGACAAATTCACCTTGATAATGATGTTAAAAGGCCAATTGCATGAACACTAGGGGGGAGCACGAGTCCCACCCACAGTGTGCATAAGACCTTACATTAATACAAATGCAGTCACTTGCACGAACACTATGGGGGGAGCATGAGTCCCACCCACAGTGTGCATGACACCTTACATTAGAAGGCTGGGTTCACATTTGAGGACCCAAACGCAGCATTCTGCAGAGGGGTCCGCAATGTCAACGCAGCGGCACCAAGCTCCTATCTTTATAATGGGAGTGCACGGTGCTGGGCTTGACAGCGCATGACCATGCGCATCCATTCACTCCAATATGTTGTCTGTGCGTAGGCGGATACCTGCGCACAAATCATACAGTCTCTTCCGCACCAGGGACGCAACATGTTGTGTCCCTGGTGTGGACGAGAGTGTGTGATCTGTGCGTAGGCGTCCGCCTGCGCACAGATCACATATGGGAGTGAATGGGTG
The DNA here is from genome assembly GCA_033576535.1 of Allobates femoralis. Taxonomy (NCBI): domain Eukaryota; kingdom Metazoa; phylum Chordata; class Amphibia; order Anura; family Aromobatidae; genus Allobates; species Allobates femoralis. The sequence continues at coordinate 467,867,065 of JARQOC010000005.1, forward strand.
CGCACGGTCATGCACTGTCAAGCGCAGCACCGTGCGCTCCCATTATAAAGATAGGAGCTTGCAGCCGCTGCGCACACATGGCGATTCCCCTCCGCTGAACACTGCGGAAGGGAACGCTAATGTGAAGGCAACCATACTAATGCAGTCACTTGCATGAACACTATGGGGGGAGCATGAGTCCCACCCACAGTGTGCATGTCGCCTTACATTAATACTAATGCAGTCACTTGCACGGACACTATGGGGGTAGCATGAGTCCCACCCACAGTGTGCATGACACCTTACATTAATACTAATGCAGTCACTTGCACGGACACTATGGGGTAGCATGAGTCCCACCCACAGTGTGCATGACACCTTACATTAATACTAATGCAGTCACTTGCACAGACACTATGGGGGTAGCATGAGTACCACCCACAGTGTGCATGCACACCTTACATTAATACTAATGCAGTCACTTGCACGGACACTATGGGGGTAGCATGAGTCCCACCCACAGTGTGCATGACACCTTACATTAATACTAATGCAGTCACTTGCACGGACACTATGGGGGTAGCATGAGTCCCACCCACAGTGTGCATGACACCTTACATTAATACTAATGCAGTCACTTGCACAGACACTATGGGGGGAGCATGAGTCCCACCCACAGTGTGCATGACGCCTTAAATTAATGATAATGCAGTAAAAGGCAATTTTTCACATCAGCAGCACAGTGATATTTTTGGCCAATAAAAGAGGTGATGCTGCATCTGCCTGACCACACACATAATGCCCAACTTATGGACTGAATACGGCAAGCCCCATACATTTTGTATGGTGCCTGCGGTCATTTACAGCAAGTCACATTCTGGCAGGTGCATCAGATGCAGCTCTTGTGTCCATAAAAAAAAAAAAAAAAAAAAATCAAAGGTATTTCCATTTTGTTATAACTACAATTGTGACACATCTGCAGCACCTGCCAGAACTACACTTGACGCGAAGGACCGCAAGCAACATACACAATGCATAGAGCCTGTGATGCAAATCAGCCATTATACAGCAAATGCAGCGCCACCTTCTCACACAAACATCATATTTCTGCAGATGTAAAAAACACAGAGCATGACTGCAAGAAAAAAAAAACATCATTTCATGTTTTAAAACATGAATTTTTAAGGCTGGCTTCAGACTTGAAGATGCATCTGCAGATTTTTGCAGATGCATCTGCATACATACCACGGCCCCTATGTTTATAATGGTGAGCACAGCGGTCTGCAGATGCTTGCGGACCGCTGTGCGCTCTCATTGCCCGCCATTATTGATCTGTGCGCACGCAGATGCCTGTGCACAAATCACACACTCTCGCCTGCACCAGGGACACGACATCTCGGGTCCATGGTGTGGCCAGGATTGTGTGATTTGTGCACAGGCATCCACGTGCGCACATATCAATAATGGCGGGCAATGAGAGCGCACGGCGGTCCGCAAGCATCAGCAGACCGCCGTGCGCACAATTATAAACATAGGGGCCGCGGTCTGCATGCAGATGCTTGCAGATGCATCTGCAAAACACTGCAGATGCATCTGCAAGTCTGAAGCCAGCCTTAGTTATAGAAAAATAACCACTGCAAACAGTCACAAAACACAACCAGTGTGCACAGCGCCAAAAACAACACGTTCATTCACAATATAATTATTTATCAACTGTTTAAAAAAAAAAACAGCTGACAAATAATTATACAGTGAATGACCAATAGATATAAAACATTGTATGTCTGCAAAAAAAAAAAAAAAAATATTGCACTATGCAAATTAAAAAAAAAAAATCAAAAACCACAACCAGTGTGAACAGCACCATAAAGCAAAACCTACATTCATAATACATTTATCAACAGTTTATATAGAAAAAAATAGAAACAAACATACTGATCAATGATAATTATACGGTGAATGACAAAATCAAAAAGCGTGGCTGCAACATAAGCAGTCAAATGCACTATGAGAATTTAAAAAAAAAAAAATTACAGTGGCCATAGCCACCAAAAACAACACATTCGTTCACAAGAACATTATTTATCAACAGTTTTGAATAAAAACATAAGATTTAAAAAAAAAAAAAAAATCTACAGTCAATGACCAATACATAGAACATGACTACAACAATAACAGCCATGAATACTTACAATAATGCATTTTAAAAAAATAAAGCCAATGAAAAAAAATAAATTATTAATAATATATATACACACAAACGCACAGTACAATAAAAAAAATCCGTTCTTTGTAAATAAACTTAGGACCAGTTTACTAAAAAAAAAATATATATCTATATTTTAAAAAAATATTTAATTAAAAATAAAAAATTCGACTCTGAATTACAACAAACATAAAAAGTCTACATTTTAAAAAATGCGCTCTATTTAAAAAGAAAAAAGTGAAAATAACTACAAAAACACGCCAATAAGCATTTAAAAAAAACAAAAAAAACTTGCATTACCTTAAAGTCACCATTAGTCGCTCCTCTGCAGAAATCGCCCGCCGGAATCTGGTGTCTTCTTTGGTGATGAGTCCTCGAACGCGTCCAAGAAGTTCGTCAAAACTTTCGATGGTCATCCGAAGATAGTCCCGGAATTTATCAGGATGGTTCCGCAGTTCTTCGTATAAAGTGCAGAACACACCACGAGTCATTCGCCTTGATGTGATGGGGTGCACCCAAAATCGCCGCCGTCTCTGTCGCAGTCTTTGTCTTCGTCGCTCATTGTGGTATGCAAGTCCCACAACGCGTGCAATTGCGAAAACCCTTTTAAAATGGGCATCCAATGCACGGAACGACATCGCCATCTTGCAGTAAAATTCCGGAGAAAGATGAAAGTCCAGGAAATGCAAAAATGCAGAAAAAAAAAATAAAAAAAAAAATAAAATCCAGGGAATAAAAGACAATCCACGGAAATCCAAGGAAAATAGGTCCACAATCCAAGCAGTGTCCACTCCAAAAACTGGCAAAGAATGCTTGGACAACAAAAAAAAAAATTTCTTTATATACCTGTGGGCGGGTACTTAAAGTGCGGGAAAAACCGCGTTTGCCGCACTTGCGGCACACTTGCGGCACACTTGCGGCAAGAATGCGGCAAGCCCCATTCATTTCCTATGGGACTTGCGGCACTTGCGGCAAGTGCGGTTTTTTTACAAATTTCAACGCCAGTTGCGGCAATGCGGATTTTACCGCATTTGTGCCGCAACTGGCAAATGCGGTTACATGCGGATTTTACCGCAAGTGACAGTTGCGGTATGAATGCGGTATTAACGGTCAATACCGCAAATGCCGCGAATTATGAAAAACGCTGATGTGAAAGGGCCCTTAGTGAAATAGGTTTTTATCATTAGACAACCCCTTCATTTGGCATTTGTTTTACTCAAAATATAGCCAATAATTCCTAAATATCAAATCTGACTTATTGTGACTTATCTATAAATATTAGTCAGCTCCCATCAACTTTAAAGATGTATTTAGTTTTAAAAGTACATCAAACTGCCATACTGTGCCAACCATAGACAACCCTAAGGAGTCATATTGGATTCCCATATGTTTTATATATTTAATTTGGATGCATACATGAATATTTTGTTTGTCAAATATATATGAAATGTAACAAAATCTGCTATGCTTACAAGTTAGAATAACTCCAGAACACTAATGAATATGAAATACTATATTGTAGCAACCAAAGTGCCTACAGCCCTTCAGTGTCTCCCATTAGAGCCTAGAGCACTTGCTGCCATTTTTCTACTTTCCAGTTCCGATGTTCTAAGCACAAATTGCATTGCAGTTGCATTGCTTTATTATAGTTCTTACACTACTGGACGGACTTCTTCAAACTGTAGATGGGTGTAGCTGGATTTCATTGGTTTTACTACCAGTATTGAGCTGATGGTACAACTGGACATCTTCCAGTTTCGAAGGGAAACATGCTTCATCTGTCTTTTATGGGTTGCACTAAATTTTCTTGACCAACTATCGCTTCTACGGTCCTTCACATTACCTATTTCTTGGAGTTTCCAGAAAAAGAGCTTGTACAACGCATCTTTAATTCATAATCTGCTGAAAGCCATGTGCCCACCTGCACCAAATCTGCATATCCAAGCAGGAGAAACGCTGCAGAAAAAAGCTCTGCAATTTTAGCATTTAGTATGCCTTTTTTGGTGCATTTTTACCATGTGTTTCTATCATATACAGTAGTCTAGGAGAAAAATACAGAAAGAATGGACATGTTGCTTTTTATCTGCATCACAATCTGCATGGAGAAAACCTGTTGGCACAGCACTTCTGAAATCTCATTGACTTTGTTGGCATGTGTTTCTTTTTACAGATTTTTACAAAATCTGCGAGGGAAAATACATAAACACAAACAAAAACCACTAGGTGAGCACATAGCCTTAATCTTTGCCTGAGAGAGACATTAATGATGAAGTATAACTACATTGTATCTTGTTGCTATGCTAAGTCTTGCCATGGTGTATGTCTGCTGATATGAAACTGTCTTTCACAACCTCACCTGTCTGAAAGCTACCCAAAAGCTCTGCTGCCTGAGCCATGTGCTGCACAGTACAATGTTTCTGCACCACTAGATGAATGGCGCCCCCTAGGGGCCCAACTACACCCTGAAATGAATAAAAAAGTGCAGAAAAGTTCTCTGTATGATGAACAAAAAACCTTTATAGATGGGATATTGGTTCATGTGTTGGCCAAGTGTCACATCGCCATTGGACTCGGTGGCTGGTGTTCCTGCCTCGGCCGCTGGGAGGAGCCGGATTCCTTCGGCTGGTGGCGCCGGTGATAGGAGGGCCTTGTCCTCATATGGAACTGCTCCCGCGACGTCTGCCTCTGTCACTGAGCGCCGCTGTGTTTCCCCTCTGGGTGGTGTTGGTCGCAGAGGAAAGGGCCCTGCAGAGGTGTCCGTTAGGCGCAGCCTGCGTTCTTCTGTCAGAGGTGGCGTGGGTGGAGCCAGTCGTGCATCTCCATCTGGCCTGGATCTAGGGGCGGTCCGGATGAGGTCATCAGGTTGTGAGCTCCAGCCTATGGGAGGTAGCCGTGCCCTTCAACTACATTGGAGCCTGGTTTGCAGGCCGCCAGATATAGTTTTGGTTCCCCAGTGATAGTGTTTGTGTGTTTAGTTTCGTGTCTGACCTTGCCTGGATTTCTGACTCTGCCTCTGCCTATTGATTTTGTACCTCAGCTGCCCTCTTGGTTTTTGCCCTTGACCTTTGCCTGGATTTTTGACTCTGCTACTGCCTGACGATTTTGTACCTTTGCTGCCCTCTCAGTTTTGACTCGGACTTCTGACTTCGTTTTTTGGGTCTTGATTTTCCCCTGGCGACCTCCCCGGCTCTGTTGCTCATATAGGCAGCTACCCCCTGGGCTCCGCTGTAATTCCAGATCCCTGTATAGGGTTAAGGGTCTCGGGGTTTCTCGGGGTGCTGCCTTCCAGCTGCTCGGCCACACGGTGGATGGTCGTCACACCAAGACACTTAAGCTGATGATCCACGACACGGATTCCCATGCTCTTCAGTCCTATCAAAAATATACAAAAACTACTAGAAAAAGCAGTATCAAAAAACTTACCATCAATGCCATAGACAAAAACCAATACTGCACTTGCAGGACGCAGTCAGACCATACTTGTGTAGCAAGCCCAGGTGCAGGCTGATAAATCACCTCAACCAAGGTATGGTTGTCTTGGCCAACACTTGAACCAATATCCCATCTATAAAGGTTTTTTGTTCATCATACAGAGAACTTTTCTGCACTTTTTTATTCATTTCAGGGTGTAGTTGGGCCCCTAGGGGGCCCCATTCATCTAGTGGTGCAGAAACATTGTACTGTGCAGCCCATGGCTCAGGCAGCAGAGCTTTTGGGTAGCTTTCAGACATTCTGCACCATATGTATCAGTGTGAATGGTGCCCTATGCAGGCCCTTAGTGTGCATGGCAAGTCGCCTCCCACACCTTGGTTGAGGTGATGTATCAGCCTGCACCTGGGCTTGCTACACAAGTGTGGTCTGACTGCATCCTGCAAGTGCAGTATTGGTTTTTGTCTATGGCATTGATGGTAAGTTTTTTGATGCTGCTTTTTCTAGTAGTTTTTGTATATGAGCTGTCACACAGGCAGACTCACCAGCGATAAATGGACCAAAAACATCGTGGAAATGATTTAAATATGTTTTCCACGATGTCTTGCTCCTGCTGACAGGCTGTAGTTAGCGGGAGCAGGCTGGTATCCATGGTAAACTGCGGGTATCTAGGCAGCGCGTGCTGCCTAAATACCCGATGTATACCTTGGTTACCAGCATTCTACGCTCACCGGCTGGTATCCAAGGTACACAGCGGGTAACTAGGCAGCGCGCTCTGCCTAGTTACCTGCAGTTTACCTTGGATACCAGCTCCCAGCGCTTGCAGAGAGGCGCTGGGAGCTGGTTTATTCGGTCGTCTCCCGGTGTCACACGCAGCGATGATGCGTGTCCACCGGGCGACCAACAATAGATTTGAGGTCCTGTCCTCAAATCAAATGATGAACGATCAGCCGACTGATCGTTCATCGTTTGTAGTGTCACACGCAACGATGTTGTTTCGACATCGTTCAAGCGTTACAGAAAACGTCACTTTTGAACGATATCGGCAACGATATCGTTACGTGTGACGTGGCCTTAAGTCATTCTACCTACTCATACATGTTCAATTACTCCAGAGAATAATTATATCTTTCAGATAATATTGTTTTAATGAATGGTCATATCACCACTTCTTTAATTCCACTATCAAATGAAAAAATCAAACCTGGCTGACTTTATTTAACCCCTTAAGGACCGAGTCACTTTGCAGCTTAATGACCGGACCATTTTTTGTAATTCTGACCACTCTCCCTTTATGAGGTAATATCTCTGGAACGCTTCAACGGATCCTAGCGATTATGAGATTGTTTTTTCGTGACATATTGGGCTTCATGTTAGTATTAAATTTAGGTCGATAATTTTTGCGTTTATTTGTGAAAAAATAAAAAATTTGGCAAAAATTGTGAAAATTTAGCAATTTTCAAATTTTTAATTTTTATTCTGCTAAACCAGAGCGTTATGTGACACAAAATAGTTAATAAATCACATTTCCCACATGTCTACTTCACATCAGCACAATTTTGGAAGAAAAAAAAAATTTGGTAGGACGTTATAAGGGTTCAAAGTTCATCAGCAATTATTCATTTTTCCAGCAAAATTTACAAAACCATTTTTTTAGTGACCACATCACAATTGAAGTCCCTTTGAGGGGTGTACATGACAGAAAACGCCCAAAAGTGACACCATTCCAAAAACTGCACCCCTCAAGCTACTCAAAACTATATTCAAGAAGATTATTAACCCTTCAGGTGCTTCACAGGAACTAAAAAAGTTGAAGGAAAAAATGGACATTTTAATTTTTGTAACAAAAATGTTCTTTTAGCCTCAATTTTTTCATTTTCACATGGGCAACAGGATAAAATGCATCCTAAAATTTGTTGGGCAATTTCTCCTGAGTACACCGATACCTCATATGTGGTCATAAACCACTGTTTTGGGCGCACGGCAGGGCTCAGAAGGGAAGGAGCGCAATTTGAATTTTAGAGCCAATTTTCCGTTCAAAAAGTGAAATGGCGCTCCTTCACTTCTGAGCCTTGCAGTGCGCCCAAACATTGGTTTAGGACCATATATGAGGTATCGGTGTACTCAGGAGAAATTGCCCAACAAATTTTGGGATGTATTTTATCCCTTTGCCCATGTGAAACTAAAAAAATGTAGGCAAAAAGAAATTTTTTGTGAAAAAAAAGTGTTTTTTTAATTTTTATGGATGAATTTGTGAAGCATCTGGGGGTTCAAAGTGCTCACTATGCATCTAGATACCTTCCTTAGGGGTCTAGTTTCCAAAATGGGGTAATTTGTGGGGAGCTCCAATGTGGAGACACACGGGGACCCTCCAAACGCGACATGGTGTCCGCTAACAATTTGAATGGAAAATGAGCTCAAGTTGTTAGCGGACATCATGTCGCGTTTGGAGGGTCCCTGTGTATCTCCACATTGGAGCTCCCCCACAAGTGACCCCATTTTGGAAACTAGACCCCCCAAGGAACGTATCTAGATGCATAGTGAGCACTTTGAACCCCCATATGCTTCAGAAATTCATCCATAAAAATGAAAAAGCACTTTTTTTTCCACTAAAAAATTATTTTTTCATTATTACGGATCAATTTGTGAAGCATCTGGGGTTCAAAGTGCTCACTATGTACCTAGATATGTTCCTTTGGGGGTCTAGTTTCCAAAATGGGGTCACTTGTGGGGGAGCTCCAATGTGGAGACACACAGGGACCCTCCAAACGCGACATGGTGTCCGCTAACAATTTGAATGGAAAATGAGCTCAAGTTGTTAGCGGACATCATGTCGCGTTTGGAGGGTCCCTGTGTATCTCCACATTGGAGCTCCCCCACAAGTGACCCCATTTTGGAAACTAGACCCCCCAAGGAACGTATCTAGATGCATAGTGAGCACTTTGAACCCCCATATGCTTCAGAAATTCATCCGTAAAAATGAAAAAGCACTTTTTTTTTCCACTAAAAAATTATTTTTTCATTATTACGGATCAATTTGTGAAGCATCTGGGGGTTCAAAGTGCTCACTATATACCTAGATATGTTCCTTTGGGGTCTAGTTTCCAAAATGGGGTCACTTGTGGGGGAGCTCCAATGTGGAGACACACAGGGACCCTCCAAACGCGACATGGTGTCCGCTAACAATTTGAGCTCATTTTCCATTCAAATTGTTAGCGAACACCATGTCGCGTTTGGATGGTCCCCGTGTGTCTCCACATTGCAGCTCCCCCACAAGTGACCCCATTTTGGAAACTAGACCCCCTAAGGAACGTATCTAGATGCATAGTGAGCACTTTGAACCCCCAGATGCTTCACAAATTCATCCATAAAAATGAAAAAGCACTTTTTTTTTCCACAAAAAGTTTCTTTTTTTCATTTTTACGGATCAATTTGTGAAGCCCCTGGGGGTTCAAAGTGCTCACTATGCATCTAGATACGTTCCTTTGGGGGTCTAGTTTCCAAAATGGGGTGACTTGTGGGGGAGGTCCAATGTGGAGACACACAGGGGCTCTCCATACGCAACATGGTGTCCACTAACAATTGGAATTGTTAGCGGACACCTTGTAGGATATAAAGAGCCCCTATGTGCCTAAACATTGGAGCTCCCCCACAAGTGACCCCATTTTGGAAACTAGACCCCCCAAGGATTATATCTAGATGACTTTGAACCCCCAGGTGCTTCACAAATTGATCCGTAAAAATGAAAAAAGAAACTTTTTTGTGGAAAAAAAAGTGCTTTTTCATTTTTATGGATGAATTTGTGAAGCATCTGGGGGTTCAAAGTGCTCACTATGCATCTAGATACGTTCCTTTGGGGGTCTAGTTTCCAAAATGGGGTCACTTGTGGGGGAGCTCCAATGTTCAGGCACACAGTTAGGGTCTCTTCATACCCGACATGGTTTCCGCTAACAATTGGAGCTAATTTTCTATTGAAATTGTTAGCGGACACCATGTCACATATGGAGAACCCGTGTGCCACCAGCACAAGGGCAACTGGTAGAGTTGGGGTACAGCACCAGAAAATGCCGCCTCTAATGAATGCGCTATTTTCTTGGGTGGCTGTGGGTTGAAATTTGCAGCGCGGGGGACCCACAACATTTGGTTCTCCACGCTGAGGATTCCAGTCAGCCAGCTACCAAGTTGTACATGGCTGGCTACAAAAAATACAGCGAAGCCCATTTTTTTTTATTTCTAGAGCTAATTCTAGAAAAAAAAAATGACGTAGGGCTCCGCCATATTTTTGGTCCAGCCAGGTACAACTTGGCAGCTACAGACTGCCAGCAACCCCCAGCTGCCTGGCTAAGTGTGGCCCTAGCCTTATCTAAGTGACAGACTTCCAGTGCAAGCCTTATTAGTGTGCTAGCAGCCGCCCCCCTCCATCTTGGAGGGTTGTGATTGGCTGCCTCATCAGCATTTTGCACCTGGGCTGCACCCATCTCTATAATGGAGGTTCTCTGCATCATGTGTGTGCATTTAGTATCAGATTTGGCAGCTTGGTGGAAAGTTTTTTTTTATTTTTGCCTTTGGTTTTCTATTTGTTCTTCAGATTTACCCAGCAAACAAAATGATCTGTTTACATGAACCAAATTCTAATGTCAGTGGGCTCCTCAGTTCTCTATACTAAGCTGATCAGTGAATAATAAAAGTTTGACAGGCATTTAGACTTTTCCATAATTGTGTGTTTCATTTCTACATTCCATTCCAATGAAATTCCATAATTTGAAAGTGTATCTGAATAGTATAAAGTATGCTAACATAAACGTCTTGAAAACTCAATATATTTGAGTACTTTCCTGCCAGTGACGAGCCGCATACTATGCAGCTTTATGTACATATTGCTAGACTGCGTCAATTCACTGCTTCCGTCTCTGCCTTGTACTCAGGGTGAAGATGTGATTGTGTGTCAAGGATTTTCACCTTTTATTGCAAGATTTCCATTCCCTCTGACTTACTTACCAGTACCTTACTGGAAACTGAAGTCATAGTGCTGGAATGTTTGAAAGGAAAGAGCAGAATGTGAGGAGTTGGCCTTACATTCCTTGGAAATGATATCTCTCAAATCTCTGTATTCTAATGAGAAAGTTGAGTTTTAACTTCTAAAAGCATGTATTGTTGATGTTTACCAACAGACTGATTTGTTAGTTTTCACAAATTACTGTTTACATACGAATCTAGAAAATTGGCTGGTTTTGTATTTCTTTTGGGATTAGAATGTACACTATGCAACATTGTGGTATGGGCTCAGTTATAACTAGGGTGTGACATTTACAGACTTGGTTTAGGTTCCCTGATATTATGAGTCATGGCCTAAGAGTACAAAAGTTCCTTTGGATCAAAAAATATTTCTGAATATAACTTTACAACAGGCTAGTTTTTATTAAAGGGATTGGCCAGTTCCCCAGCTAGATATTTGGACCTGCTGTATAAAAAGAAAAGCTCATCTTAATGCTTTCCTTAAAGATGATGTCCACTACTCAGACAACCCATTCTTAATTACTATATATCCCCACATAAAATAATAACAGCCTGTATTCATCTATGGTGTTGGCTCCATACCAACATCGGTGCAGGGTCTCTCAGGTCTTGTGTGAACTTATTGTATACAACATGAGCCCCCTGCCCCCGAAGAAGTATCTAACACAAAACATATGTATGTGTGGTCCACATTTTCAACAGCAACCTATACTGGTTGGCCACCTTTCTAGACCCACGGTACAAGGACAAATTTCCTTGTTACTGTTGCAGTTATCAAGGGGTTTCACAATTAGATCCTTCAAGAGGGCCATTGTCGATCATTTGATGGCAAAATCACCCTCATACACTGCTGCTAGCAGAGGTACCAGCTCTGTGCAACAGCATGCATCAATGGGGAGAGGCACGCCCAGCAGGTCCAAAGAGGTGGTGGTAAAACGTCCACAAACTGGGCCATCATCAATAAACCGGCTCATCAGCAAGGGCTAGCTGGACCGGTAACAATGTCAAATAGGGAGAAGTTGCACAAGATGGTCAACGACTATCTAAGTGACCATACCTGCGCTCTTCCTGATGCTTCTATTCCATTTAATTACTGGGCATCCAAGCTGCATAGTTGGACAGAAGGTTCTTTTTCCTAAATGGTCGGTGCAAATGACAGTCAGTGTAATAAAAGTCAGCACCCGTTAGAGTGTACATTGAATTTTATTGAAGAAACCTCCCAATGATAACAGTATAATCAGTATAATCTTCAAAATTAAAAAAAAACTCTAAATGCACTGTGCCAAATTATTAGGCACAGTAGAGTTTCTAAACACTTGATATGTTTGAAAGAACTGAAAATGCTCATTTGTTGAATTTGCAGCATTAGGAGGTCACATTCACTGAAATAAAAAGCTATTTAACTCCAAAACATCCTAACAGGCCAAGATACATGTTAACATAGGAACCCTTCTTTGAACTCACCTTCACAATTCTTGTATCCATTGAACTTGTGAGTTTCTGGAGAATTTCTGCTTGTATTTCTTTGCATGATGTCAGAATAGCCTCCCAGAGCTGCTGTTTTGATGTCATTTGCCTCCCACCCTCAGATCTATTGCTTAATTATACGCCAAAGGCTCTCTATAGGGTTGAGGTCAGGGAAGATGGTGGCCACCCATGAGTTTATCTTCTTTTATGCCCATAGCAGCCAATGACACAGAGGTATTCTTTGCAGCATGAGATTGTGCATTGTCATGCATGAAGATCATTTTGCTCCTGAAGGCACGTTTTTGCTTTTTGTACCATGGAAGAAAGCTCTCAGTTAGAAACTCTATATACTACCAGTTTGTTCCCAATGATTCCGGCCCAAAACATGACTTCTCCACTTCCTTGCTGACGTCGTAGCCTTGTTGGGACATGGTGGCATCCACCAACCATCCACTACACCATGCATCTGGACCTTCCAGGGTTGCTCGGCACTCATCAGTAAACAAAGACTGTTTGAAAATTAGTCTTCAGGTATGTCTGGGCCCACTGCAACTGTTTCTTCTCGTGAGCACTGTTTAGGGGTGTCCGAATAGTAGGTCTATGCACCACAGCAGGCCTTTGAAGGATTCTACACCTTGAGGTTCGAGGGACTCCAGAGGCACCAGCAGCTTCAAATATCTGTTTGTTGGTTTGTAAGGCCTTTTTAACAGCTACTTTCTTAATCCAATGAACTTGCCTGGCAGAAACTTTCCTCATTCTGCCTTTATCTGCACGAACACATCTGTGCTCAGAATCAGCCACAAATGTCTTCATAGCACGATGATCATGCTTATGTTTTTGTGCGATATCTAATGTTTTCATCCCTTGTCCAAGGCATTGCACTATTTGTTGCTTTTCAGCAGCAGAGAGATCCTTTTTCTTTCCCATGTTACTTGAAAACTGTGGTCTGCTTAATATTGTGGAACACCCAGTTTTCCTTTTATTGGGCTCACCTGCCAAACTAATTATCACAGATATCTGAGATTGATTTCAGTGATCCAAAGAACTCTGAGACACAATACCATCAATGGGTTTCATTAAAAAAAAAAAATCCTATGACACTTAAAACCAATTTTGCATAATAATTAGGAATATGGTGTATACAGTCCCTGACAAAAGTTATGTCGGTTATCCATGTTATGTAAATAAAAGCTTATAACCTGACGTTAAATTCATCCATTGGTTATATAAACTACTCTTTTGTTGCCCACAGAAAGTAATGTGATTTTCAAGCAAATAATTAACTTAAAATACAAATATATGTTCCCTATACATATACAGTAGAATAAATTCAGCTGAACTCACCGAGGATGATCTTGTGCTTTTATTTACAGTCCATTTACATTATCCACTTACAATTCAGCGGGGGAAGGGGAGTGAAGACGCGGCGGACGATGGCCTGCCGTTTCGGGGTCAATGCCGCTTCCACGGTTCCTGGTGTACACCAGGACCCATGGAAGTGGTATTGACCGTTAAACGGCAGGCCATCGTCCGCCGCCTCTTCACTCCCCCTCCCCCGTTGAATTGTCCATGTATAATGTAAATGGACTGTAAATAAAAGCACAAGATCATCCTCGGTGAGTGACGCTGACTTTATTCTACTGTATATGTATATGGATCATCATTCTGGTTTTGAAGCGTGCAACACCATTTTGAGGCTGCACTGAAAGGTCACTTAAGCAAATGGACTGACCCCAATTACACCCTGTAGTGCCCAGTATCCTCACATTTATTGACAAATATATGTTCCATAACATTGGTGAATGAAGTTGTGGTGCTATTAGACTCATATTTAATATTTTGTGTGACTTCCATGAGCTTGAAGGACTGCATCCATGTGGTTCAACAAAGATTCATGCAATTTATTAATTAAGTCATCAGGAAAAGCAAAGAATGCAGTCTTACATGCCTCCAAGAGTTCATCTAGATTCTTTGGTTTTGTCTTCCAAGCTTCTTCTTTCATTCTACCCCAAACATGCTCAATGACATTCATGTCTGGTGACTGAGCTGGCCAGTCCCTGGGCACCTTGATCTTTTTTGCCTGGAGGAACTTTGTTGTATAGATGAATGTATGAGATGGAGCACCATCCTCCTGCAGAATTTGACCCCTTTTATGATTTGGAATATAAGAGGTAGCTAATGTCTTGATATTTTAGGTAAGAGGTAGCTAATGTCTTGATATTACCTTCCACCTTGCAAATGTTTTACACACCCCCATACTGAATGTAACCCCAGACTATGATCTTTCCACCAACAAATGTATCTGTTTTCTGGATGTATTTTGGATCCATATGGGCTCCAGTAGGTCTCCTGCAGTATTTGCGCGGATGTGGTGTAATTCTACTGAAGATTCATAAGAGAAATCCACCTTCTGCCACTTTTCCAGCGTCCATCTGTTTAGCAGGCTGTGGGACTTTGCAAATGCCACATGGTTTTTTATTTGCCTTTTGTTTACTGCTGGCTTTTGGGCACTGATTCGACCATGAAGGCCATTTCGAGACAGAATCCTACAAACTGTTCAGGTGACCAGGCCTGTTGGAGCTCTGCTGCAGAGGAAGAGGGGCTTGCTTTAGATTTTCTAACCAACAAACCTTCCTCCTGAGCAGTTGTCTTGCAGGGTCTGCTGGACTTGGGCTTATCAAAAACATCTCCGGTCTCTTCAAATCTTTTTTTAATTCTTTGGACTTGACGCTGAGACACATTAAAGATGCCAGCCACCTCTGCAGTGGATCTGGTCTTCAGCCACTTGATTATCAAGGCTTTGGTGGCAGGGTGGATTTTTGGCATGTTGTCAGAGCTCTAGTTGCAGTTCAAGTGAAGGTCTGGAGTGCTGTTTTTTTTTTTATACACAACCACTAATTAACCGATCATTTACTGAGCACAAGTGAGGATGTAAACTAGGATTGGGTGCATTACATGACTAGGCGACAAAACATTTGTCTTGCCAAAATCTGACCATTCTGTATGCATGAAATGATCAATATTTCAGCATTGATGCCAATTTATTTTCTTAACCTAAACCCCATTTGGGAGGGTTTCAGCTTTCAAAAGAGTAATTTATAAAACCAATAGATGAATTTAACGTCATTGTCCACGGACAATTCAACGGGGGAGTGAAGAGGCGGCAGACGACGGCCTGCCGTTTAGCAGTCAATACCGCTTCCACGGGTCCTGGTGTACACCAGGAACCGTGGAAGCAGTATTGGCCCCGAAACGGCAGGCCGTCGTCCACCGCCTCTTCACTCCCCCTCCCCCATTAAATTGTCTGTGGATAATGTAAATAGAAGCAAAAGATCATCCTCGGTGAGTGCCGCAGACTTTATTCTACTGTATATGTATATGTAACATATATTTGTATTTTAAATTAATTACTTGTTTGAAAATCACATTACTTTCTGTGGGCGACAAAACTTTTGTCTTGGCAAAATCTGACCATTCTGTGTTCATTAAATGATCAATATCTCATAATTGATGCCATTTTATTTTCTTAACCTAAACCACATTTCGGAGGGTTTCAGCTTTCAAAAGAGTAATTTATAAAACCAGTGGATGAATTTAACGTCAGGTTATAAGCTTTTATTTACATAGCATGGATAAGTGACATAACTTTTGTCCGGGACCGTATGTCTTGGAGGTGCTCGAACAAGTAAGGAAGAAATCCAGCACCGGACTTAAGTCTTCATTTTTTCTTATCTTTTTTTCGTGCTTGAAAGACATAAAACTACAGTGTAGAGGGTGGGACTGCGTTCCCTCCAAGGCATATGTTATTTTAGGTGATCACGTCCATCCCTTCCCATACAAACCCCTTTTCTTCTTCTTACACATGTTTTCAACTCCTGCTTCTGCCACATGTACCTCATTAAGATAAAAACAATGTTCTGTTAATTGATATTTCCCATCGGAGGCACTTGTGATGAGACCCTCCTTCCTTCTTCAACCATAATACAGCCCCTTGGGCTACTTTTTGGAGACATTATGGATATGCCTGGACATTGGGCACTGAAACTACTGTGCTAGTAGTCCTAGCTTCATAATTGTTAGGCCATTGAGGCTTGCTTCCTTCATCAGCCATGGTACAGCCCCTTGGGCTAATTTTTGGAGACACTATGGCTATGCCTGCACATCGGGCACTGCAAAAACTATGCTAGGAGACTGTGTGGTCATGGATGTTTGGGTGCTGCTAGAAAATTTCGTGGAGGCCTTATCAGCCATCCAAGTCAGTATCTGATCTTGCTATTCTGGATTCCAGACCTGTTTATGCTCCAGACCATGAAATTTCGCCAGGAACATAGATGCATCAACCTTCTTCTGCTGTCTCCCAGACTCTGTGCCTTGTCGGGTACCACTGACAACCCCATGCCCACGTCCGTGTCCCTGTCCCTTCACAACAGCCTTTTTAGGAATCTGTTTTTTTTCTGACATACAGTAGCTGCAGATGTTCGGATGCAGACATTGGGGACAAGGAGCAGTAAGTGCTTTGAGGAAGGTAGCACTACAGCCTAGTGACGCACCCCAGGGCTGGGTACTCAGCTCACCAGTGCCGCTACAGCCCTCCTGTGTTGATGGTATTGCGGCCAGGTTGGTGTAGTCCCCCGCAGGTGGGACTGGACCGCCAGGGCAGCATTTCTGTAAAGAGACAGTTTATGCAGGAAAGAATGCAGCATATGCGATAACTCACTTCACCGGGCACTTTACTGGAAAACTTTCAATCAGCATTACAGTCTTTCAGTAGCAGTAGATGTTACTTGGCAAATGGGTAGGGGTGCTGCAAGTGGAATTTCTGGTTGTCAGGTGGATCCCTCACTGTGTACCATTCCTGTTCCTTTGTTTCCTTGCCTCCCAGTGGTGGTGAAGTCTGAAGCTTTCTACTACTCCTGGCTCCCCTTTCTCTGGGCTCTTCGGGAGTCAGAGGTGTACTTGTAGATACCCCTGGTCTTCAGATTTTCTGTGACCCGTATAGGTCCTAACAGGTGCGGGCTCCGGTACCCGGTCTTTCTTTAGGGCAAACTCTTGGTTACTCTATTCCCCTCTGGAGTAAACTCTGGCCTCCGAGTTTCTCTCCACCTTCTTCAGTTCTGGGATCTTTGCTTCTCCACCCTCGCTGGTCTCTCTCAAACTCCTTCCTCCCCGAGTCCTAGACTCCTCTAGACTGACTCTAGTGCCCCCCTGGAGGTCACTGTATCCCTCCCGGGGTCCCTCCCACCTACTAACCTAGTGTGTGGGTGTTGAATCTAGGGTTCCACCTTCTGGCCATAGTTCCACTTGCAGTGGGTGACTACACCACTTTTCTGGGTGTAGTACCCCTTTTGTGGCACCTACGTCGTGGGGCGCCACATACCCCCTTGATGAAATATGCTCGTCAGCGAGCATCACACCTGCCAATCGGGAAGTGAAAAATTATTTTTATATTAAATACCAACGGGTAACTATATACATTTTAAGAATATTTGGGTTTCTTCCCGTTTCCGGGAGGCACATATCTTGAAACATTGCACATATAAAGCACATACATTGCAGAAGTTACTATCTATCAGACCCCGCGGTCCTCGGGCCACCTTTCGGCAAAGTTGTTACTCTCCGGATTATCTATAACTCTGTACACAAATAAAACATTATTCACTCGACGCCTCGAGGTCAACGACAACCAGTGGCTAAGTGGAGCAAAAAAAGATGAGAGAACTTGATTGACGGCTGGAGGACTCATACCCTTTCGTGTTTCCTTCGCTTTACACTCGACTAGATAACCTGACGGAAGAAAAGACCTAAATGAAACGAACTTGGGCTACACAGCCTATGGACCCTGACACGCCCGGATGGAAGAAGAGAGAAATCCACTAACCCACTTTCGTCCTTGCCCCTCCCTCCCCCCCATGTCCTTCTCCCCCTCCCGTCCCTCTCTCCCCCCCTCCCTTCTTTTACATCTTCATCTTCCCCTTCCTTTACATTATCATTCTTCAATTTTCCCCCTTCCCTCCCCTTTTTTTCTTTTCTCTGCTTCTCATCTACAGGGACGGACATTGGCAGTTGATAATAGAAGCAGAGGGAAGTCGTAGGGGTTATTGCGAGCCCGGGATTCGCCCAGGGTGCGAATTGTTGAACCAAAATTAAGCTGAGATATGGACATGGACACCCAGGGGGCTATATTTATATTTTTGTGACCCTTTATCCTCTTAAAGGATAATTGGATTGGCGGCGGGCGGACCCCAGTGTGGTTCTAGCCATGAAGGAAAAAAGAGAAGTTACAAATGCAATAAGTTTCGAGTTGGGGGGGAGGGGGAAAAGGATTTGTTAAGTGTAGTAGAGTTGCCATTGCCTTTCTTTTGTTCTTTTGCTGCTCGTTCATTTACTAACTGCACATATATTGATTTACTGATGAATGGGCTGCCTCTTGTGTGCCTTGGGGATTCTCTAGTGTGGAATTTCGACTGCAGTTGTTCATCTAACTTAATGGACCACCATGGTTAGGTGGGTTTCCTGGAATGTGAAGGGGTTGCGTTCCCCAGCAAAACGCATGATGGTTCTCCGTCACCTCAATCGGTTACATGCGGATGTGGCATTGCTCCAGGAAACTCACCTTACCACAGTAGACTTCAACAGACTTAAAAAGCTATGGGTTGGGGAGATCTATGGTAGTGGTGCTGTGAATAAGAAAGCTGGTGTCCTGGTTTTGATTCGTAAATCCTTGGCACATACGGTCATATCCTCAGACGTGGATAATGAGGGTAGATTGATACACTTAATTTTGCAAATACAGAAAGATACCTTTAGTGTATATAATATTTATGCCCCAAATGTAACCCAGAAACCTTTTTTTCAGAAAATACAAAATAAGCTATTGATGGACCTCAGCTGTCATCGTGTTGTGGGAGGAGACTTTAACATGGTGGTTAATGAAAACGAGGACAGGGAGCACTCTAGATCTCGACCTCCCAATGGTGGGGGATGGTACCTCCCCCAGGCAATGGCTTACTGGAGGACTTATTTAATAACTGTAACGTAATTGACGTGTAGCGGGCGATGCACCCATTGGAGAGGGAGTTTTCCCATTTCTCTCATCCTCACGGTTCTTGGTCGAGACTAGATATGTTCCTGACCTCACACCTCGTCTTCCAGAGGCTAGTTGAGGTCACGATAGAAACTATGGTTATCCCTGATCACTCCCCGATAGTCATGGAAACGAGAGATAACCACCAGAAGGGTCTGACTACCTCTGGAGATTCCCCGACACTTTAACTCGGGAGGAGAATTTTGTAAAACAACTTAATGAGTGGTGGTCAGACTATTCCTCGCACAATGAAATACATCGCTCTGATCCTGCTCTATTCTGGGAAGCAGCTAAGTCGGTAATGCGAGGGCATATCATGGCATTCAGTGCGAAGCTAAAAAAAAAGGTAAAAGAACAATACTTGAAACTCAGTCTGAAAGTTAGGGACAAATACGCTCTATATAAGCGTACGATGACAGAGCGGGATAAAGAGGCATGGCTTGCAACTAAAAAAGAGTTTGATTTGTGGGCGGGTAGGCAGGAAGACCTGTACAAAAACAGGCTAGAATTAGATCTACATAAGTATGGGGATAAGGCGGGGAGGCTACTAGCTAGATTGGCAAAGGGCAGAATAACATCCACACCCATAACAGCTATCACTGACAAACATGGGAACACTTGGTCAGCTCCAAAAGATATAACCAGAGTTTTGGGAAAATATTATGCATCCCTCTACAAGGATGATGGGGGAGGAGAAATGGGGGAGGAATCATGGCTACATAACATCAACATCCCAACATTATCAGAGGATGATAGGCGGTTTTTGAATGCTCCTATATCTCTGGGTGAAATTGATCAGGCGATTAGACACTTAAACCCGGGTAAGGCTCCTGGACCTGATGGGTTCAATGGGGCCTTCTTTAAAGCTCTTCGAGAGAGGATTTCTCCTGTCCTTGCAGAATTGTTTAACAGCTTTTTGCAAGGATCTCCAATCCCAGAAAGGATGAACGTCGCCCACATTAAATTGATACCGAAGACGGGCAAACCGTCGACGGACCCCGCAAATTATAGACCAATATCACTAATTAATCAGGACCTGAAACTTCTCTCGAAGATCATGGCCGATAGATTGGCCAGCATTCTTCCCAGATTAATTCACCCACATCAAGCAGGGTTTGTGAAGGGGTGCTCGACGACCACCAATATTAGAAAGACGATGCTCCTCATTGATGTTGTTGGTCGGCAGCGTCGAGTTGGGGGGTCGGATCCAGCTGTGGTCA
Organism: Allobates femoralis; assembly: GCA_033576535.1. NCBI lineage: Eukaryota > Metazoa > Chordata > Amphibia > Anura > Aromobatidae > Allobates > Allobates femoralis. The sequence continues at coordinate 467,887,466 of JARQOC010000005.1, forward strand.
CCTTAGACGCTGAAAAGGCATTCGATAATGTGAGGTGGCCATGGCTGGAAAAGGTTCTGAACATCATTGGTCTTAGGGGACCCTTTCGTCAGTTCCTAGGCTCTTTGTATAGCAACCCCAGGGCATGTGTGAATACTCCAGGCTTTCTGTCCGACCTGTTTGTTTTGGAAAAAGGGACGAGACAGGGTTGCCCGCTTTCCCCCCTCCTATTCAATCTAGCTATAGAGCCTTTAGCACTGTACCTGGAAACATGCAATATGTATGAGGGATTGAAGGTGGGCAACAGGGAAGCGAAATTGTCTCTGTTCGCCGCCGACATAATCCTATACATGCAAAACCCGGTTAAGGAGTTAGCGGGGGTTCTGCCTACAATTGAAAAATTGGGGAAAGATTCAGGGTTACGTTTAAACAGGAAGAAATGTGAGATTCTATTCATTCAAAAGGAAAGCAAGGTGGGCAGGGGTGACTTTCTTGAAGGTATCAGAATAGTACGACATTGCATTAAATATCTGGGCATCTATCTAGCCAGGACCCCAACACATGTTTACAGGCTCAATTTCACCCCTACTATAAATAAGATCATACAGGAATTAGATAGATGGAAAGGTCTACCCCTGTCTTTGCTGGGACGATGCCATCTCATCAAAATGATTAGCTTCCCGAGACTGCTCTACCCACTTCAAACGATTCCACGATTACTCACACACATAGATGTTAGGAGACTGAATGCTGCATTCTCGAACTTCCTATGGAGGGGCAAGAGGTCTAGAATAGCCATCCATACCTTATTACAGCCCAAGGACAACGGGGGACTTCGGCTTCCTGACGTCAGAAGTTATAACATCACCTGTATAATGCGCAATGTACTGGATTGGCTTAAGGGCACAGGGAAGTTCTCAGATGTGGGTCTAGAAGGGGAAATAGCGAAACCTTGGGATTTAGCCTCTCTCTTGCACGCATCGCTTCCTCAGATACCAACCTATATCAAAAACACGACCATTTATAAAGATACCATAATGACCTGGAAGTCAGTCCGTAAGAAATTACATCTGTCTTGGAAGATATCGAGGCATCTAGTTCCATGGACCTGCCCGTCTTTTCCACTGGGTAGAGATAATGCACTGTTTAAATTGTGGAGAGTCAGGGGAATTGGATCCTTGACAGATCTCATTCATGTTGGAGAGAGGAGATGGTTGACCGGCGAGGAAGTTCTGGCTAAGTTTAATCTCCCGAGATTCCATATAATTCAATACCAGCAGATATACCATCACCTCCTGTCCAACCTGAGGGACATCTCGGGTGAATTGGATAATACCATCTGGAAGGATCTGATGGCTCTGCGAGGAGAGGACACCTCAATCTCAATATTATACAATAAGCTGCAACCAATTCTTAGTTTAGGGGGGAAGAGCAAACCTTTTTTGAGTTGGAAAAAGCATTTTAAGGATCCAGATATTACCCTGAAAATTTTAGAGGGCTGGTCTCGTATGAAGAAGGCGGTTACTAACGAAAGGTGGAGGGACACGCAATATAGAATTCTTCACAGAGCTATACGGGGTTTCAATATGCCACCCTCACAAGCCAATCAAACAAGATTGACACATTGCCCGAAATGTAGTGCTCCCATGACGGACCTGGAACATGGCCTATGGTCCTGTCCCGACTCCCAGAGGTTTTGGGAGGGGGTTGGGAGACTATCCGTGGGTTATTACACAAACGAGGATAGATTGAACCCTATGCTATGGCTGTTCCACTACCATGAAGACGGGATAGCGTCCAGGCCCCCCTATTTATTATTTCACTACATAGCCATAATAGCCAAAAGACTCCTTGTTCGACACTGGCTGGATACCTCCATCCCGGGTTTAGGAGAAATCCACATAACTTTAAGGAAAATACTCTCTTTGGAGACAATAGCAACACTACGTAACCCGAGTGCTCTTTCTCAAAAATTTTTCTCCAAGTGGCGTCGATACATAGAGAAGGAATTCTCGGAACCAGAAATTAGATCTTTCATGTATCCTTTCAGATCTACAATCTGGTACGCTCAGGAGGCTCTGGGAGGGACATTGGGTAAATTGAAATTCGCAGATTAGGATGTGGTGGTTTGGATGATGCAGCAGCTAAATCTACTACGGAATTCAGATAAGGCAATGGCGGCTATAGGAATTTGGGACATGTTTAAAGGCTTGAGATAAGAATGCATGTTTTCACATTTCAGTTACAGTTACTGGCTTCATTCGAAGGAACTTTGTTATTTTTAAAGTTTGATATAAGATTTGTTTATGATCCTTCCATGGACTGTGAAAAAATGATAACAATGGTTTTGACTTTACCCTTATGTGATTTGCAATCATCCTAAATGATAATGTCTGTAATTTCATCAAAACCTATTGTTAATTTGTTGGTTTTTTGGAAAATATTTCAATAAAAATGATGGTTCAAAAAAAACATTATTCACTCTGGCCCAACGGGACCGGTACTAAACATGCGGGCCCAGCGGTAATCTCTAGTCCAGCACAGTCCAGTCTGTGTTATCACCGCTGGGCCGCTCTTCATCACACATTATTAAAGCAAAAAGGGGACAGTTCAAATAAAGTCTTATTAGACTTAAAGGCTATATACAGGGGAAAGAACAATGTCTCACAGCGGGAGTCTATTGTTTAAAGTATCAACATTAATCAACGCGGGCAATTCTGATGGGGACCATCCCAATGGGGCAGGGTATCTCTCTTAGGTTACCTGCTCTCCACGGTACAAGGGGGTGTCCTTTTCTCAAGAATGATTCAACGTCCCACCAGGAAAAGAATATATCATCCATTACTCCGGGTTCTCTTAGAAAGCCCCAACCGTCCTCGTGGTACACTGAGACTACAGTCCCGGACTTCCGCAGCTCCATGGGTAGTGGGGGCTGAGCACGGGCCTCGTCTCTCAATCTCCTCGTGGCCTGCTCTCTCTGGTACCAGTCCTCCCATCGCCGCTGCCTCGCAACCTCTTCTCTGTCGCTCGGGGTCGGCCGGACGCTTGGTAGCGACTGGTACTTTGGGGGTGGTGATGTGCTGCTGCATGAAAGTCTGGGTGCTGCGCATGTCTCTGCGGCACCGAGGATGGCGGGAACTCCCTGCCACGCAGTCCACCAAGCAGCCTGTGGGATGCTCCCTCCAGAGGCTCCATCTGGTTCCTCGTAGTCGTCGGCGTCGAAGTCCTTGTATATCTCCTCCACCTTGACGTCTGGCGCTGTGGGTGTTGGCGCTGTCTCCAGCCGGAGACAGCTGCTGGCCCGGGATGGTGGTGGTGTCAGGAACTCTGTCTGAGTCTCCGAGTCCCAGGTCTGAGTGGGTGGGGGGAGGGAGGCGCAGTATTCCTCTACCGCTCCCGCTGCAACTGCTGCCATTCGCGCTTCGCGAGCTGTCCTCCAAGCCGACAGCTCAAATGTCCGTTCTGCGCTCCACCGCCGGCACACCCACGTTAGCGTCTGCTCCATCTCCTGCCTGAGCTGAGTAAATGCATCCCGCCAGTACTCTGCATCCCCTTCGGTGGTAAGTAGGGACGCTGCTGCTGGGTCGCCTCTCTCAGCGCGGGTCTGCTCCTCCAGCTCACGGACTACGTCTCTCCAGCGGGGTGCTGCCATGCTGCCGAATACAAAGGAGTCTAATGGCGTCTGTCCTTCTCTTACGGTTTGTACAGCCATGGGCGGACACTCCCTGGGAACTTCCTGTGGGCCGCCCCCCTGATTGATTGATGGCAATCAGGGCAGCCACACTTTTTGGCGCCTCAGTCTAGGCCCTCCTTCTTCTAGGGGCTGAGGCATTCCCCGAGCCTGCACATGTTGTTTACTTCATGGCGACGGCACCATCTTGGGTCCCTATGCGATAATGGCGGGAACCCATCTTTGGCACCATGCAAATGCAGAAACAGTCAATTTAAGTCCAAGTTCAAAGGCTCACAGTATCCAGTGGCACCGGGCACGTTATCCTGTTCGTGACCACCAGAATTGACTCACCCCAGGGCCGGGTACTCAGCTCTCAGGCGGTTTCAGTCTGTCTGGGTTGTCACGGGTGGCTGACCGAGGCTGTGGCCCTAGCAGGTCAATGAATAAGGGGTTAACTAAAGTATATACAAGTTTTGTCGTGACACCACCTGCAGTATCTAGTGATGCTCACCAGCGCCGCTACAGCCCTCCGGTGGTCGATGGTATTGCGGCCAGGTTGGTGTAGTCCCCCGCAGGTGGGACTGGACCACCGGGGCAGCATTTCTGTAAAGAGACAGTTTATGCAGGAAAGAATGCAGCAGAGGTGATAACTCACTTCACCGGGTACTTTACTGGAAAACTTTCACTCAGCATTACAGTCTTTCAGTAGCAGTAGATGTTACTTGGCAAATGGGTATGGGTGCTGCAAGTGGAATTTCTGGATGTCAGGTGGATCCCTCACTGTAGCGTTCCTGTTCCTTTCTTTCCTTGCTTCCCAGTGGTGGTGAAGTCTGATCTCCTAAAGATGAATCTGACCTCCTGCTGTTCCTTATTCTCCTCTCCCTTCTACCCATCGGTGAACCTTCTTTTGAGCTCCTTGCAGCTTTCTGCTACTCCTGGCTCCCCTTTCTCTGGGCTCTTCGGGAGTCAGAGGCGTACTTGTAGATACCCCTGGTCTTCGGATTTTCTGTGAGCCGTATAGGTCCTCACATGTGCGGGCTCCGGTACCCGGTCTTTCTTTGGGGCAAACTCCTGGTTACTCTATTCCCCTCTGGAGTAAACTCTGGCCTCCGAGTTTCTCTCTACCTTCTTCAGTTCTGGGATCTTTGCTTCTCGAACCTCGCTGGTCTCTCTCAAACTCCTTCCTCCCCAAGTCCTAGACTCCTCTAGACTGACTCTAGTGCCCCCCCTGGAGGTCACTATATCCCTCCCGTGGTCCCTCCCACCTACTAACCTAGTGTGGGGGTGTTAACTCTAGGGTTCCACCTACTGGCCATAGCTCCACTTGCAGTGGGGTGACTACACCACTTTTCTTGGTATAGAACCCGTTTTGTGGCACCTACGTCGTGGGGCGCCACACTAGTACTGTTTTGTGTTTTACACACAGCACCACAACGGCAACAAAAAAATTGCCCTGAGGTTTATGGCGATATTATTACGCATGCTAGTCACCACACAAGACAGCGCTGCTGGCTGCGTGTCAGTTGTGCAGTACCGTGCGTGCTATTCAGTATGAACACAGCACTGCAACGGCACAAAAATTGTCCTGAGGTATAAGGCTAATTATTACGCGTGCCAGTCGCCACACAAGACAGAGGTGCTGACTGCGTGTCACTTGTACAGTACCGTGCGTGATATTCGGTGTGAATACAGCACTGCAACGGCACAAACAAATTGCCCTGAGGTTTAAGGCTAAACCTGTCACCACACAAGACAGCGGTGCAGGTTGCGTGTCACTTGTGCAGTACCATGCGTGCTATTTGGTGTGAACACAGCACCACAACGGCACAAAAATTGGCCTGCAGAGGTAAATGTCAAAAATAGGGGTCAAAAATAGCTGGTAAAACTGACACTACTTCTTGACCTTATACTTTCAGCCCTGAGAAGAGCTGAAATATTGCTGTTTGTACTATGTGGTACTGTAAAGCTTCTGCCTGTCTCCCTGCACTATGGTCACCTAGTACTACAATACTAGTAGCTCTCACAAGAGCTTTTGGGTTTTACAGAGGATTTCTGTACGATTTGCACAAGAACAACTCTCCCTAGCAGCTGCTCACACTCTCCCTACACTAGCTGTGTTCTGCATGCAATGTGCAGAAAATGGCGGCGGCAGGGCTAATATAGAGCCTATGTGTCATAGGCTATGACTCAAGTATGCGCTGGGCGGCCAGCCAACCATAGTAATGCCACAACCAAGAAGGCTGTGGCATTACTGTGATTGGCTAATGCTAGGCGGGGGATAGGAATATTACAAGGGAAGTAGTGAAATACTCCTATGTTTCGAGTACAGCGAGTACCACATTACTCGCCGAATACCGAATACTTGCGAATATACTCGCTCATCCCTAATGAGGCTGCATATATGAGGCTGCAGTATATGGAGAGATATAAGGCTGCACTATATGGAGAACTGAGTCTGCATTGTACTGTATAGAGGGCTATGAGGCTGCATATATGAAGCTGCACTATATGGAGAGATATAAGGCTCCACAATATGGAAAGTTATGAGGCTGCACTATGTGGAGAGCTATGAGGCTGCATATATGAGGCTGTACTTTATGGAGAGATATAAGGCTGCACTATATGGAGAACTGAGCCTGCATTATACTGTATAGAGGGCTATGAAGCTGCATATATGAAGCTGCACTATATGGAGAGATATAAGGCTCCACTATATGGAAAGTTATGAGGCTGCACTATGTGGAGAGCTATGAGGCTGCATATATGAGGCTGCACTTTATAGAGAGATATAAGGCTGCACTATATGGAGAACTGAGCCTGCATTATACTGCACTATGTAGAGAGCTATGAGGCTGCATATATGAAGCTGCGCTATATGGAGAGCTATGAGGCTGCATATATGAAGCTGCGCTATATGGAGAGCTATGAGGCTGCATATATGAGGCTGCACTATATGGGGAGCTATGAGGCTGCATATATGAGGTTGCAATTTATGGAAGAATATAAGGCTGCACTATATGGAGAGTTTTGAGGCTGTACTATATGGAGAACTGAGCCTGCATCATACTGTATAGAGGGCTATGAGGCTATGTGCAGTACCACACCGAAGCTAGAGGCACTTTTATTTATTTCTTTTTTTAATATTTCTTCCACCCTGTCCAACAGATTAGATTTTTGAATGAGAAATATCAGCTACTTTTATTAACAACATTCTGCATATTTATTAGCCTATATATCTCACTTTACTCTTCATTTCCTCTAAATTTGCGGCAGTAGTAAAAGTTTTAATTGCTGAACTGGTACGAATAGCATATGGCCTCTATGTTATATCCCTTTAAATATCAGGATACAGCATTGGTTTTGAAAAGGGTTTGGAGCTGACAAAGGGGTTAACCATATAGGAATATTGTTTAAACTGTGGCTGTTTAAAATATTTCCAGCACAGATAAATGTGGTTTCAGCTGATTCTTTCTCTTGTAAACATATCATTCTTTCCACTTCACAGCCAATATTTCCATCACTCCTGGAGCTAAACTACAGATGGAGTATTAACATGTAGACCACCTTCATGAAATGTTATATCATTACACATGCAGCATAGTGGCAAAATGCCTGAAAAATAGTATTAATTCATTTGAAACATCATAGAAATAGTTTGAGAACACACACAAACTTCTACCACACACAAAGCATTTGCCGGATGACTAGGAAATGTTCTCACAAAGTCTACAATCTCACCAGATGACCTGAGACAAAGCCGTACTCATGTGTGCCTGCTGAATCCATCTGAAATAATATAAATTAATATCTACATAACGTGATAGGATCATTCATAAAAAATTAGTCACAATGGACACAGACGTATTAGATGGTTGGCTGGTTTTACTAAAAGCTGAGGGCTTGTGTGACTTCTCCATAGTATAGGGGTCATTAGATAAGAAGGAAATGCTTTCATTTTGCTCAGTCTTCACAGCAGGCTGTGGGATATTTCCACATCATGGGTGAAATTATAGCATGTTTCTATTAACAATAATATAATAATAATGTGTATTTACATATATAGCACCATTAATTCCACAGCACTTCATCCATTAGCCCCATTGGGGCTCACAATCTAAATTTCCTTTTCAGTATATATTCTGACCATTTAGGCTGTGTAAGAGAAAATAATTCTAGTTTTGACATTGCTTATAACCTGTAAGATGTGACATGTTATCTTGTTATGACGTTTAACACAATCTGGCAGTATTTCTCGATATCTAGGTCTCTTCTCCTTTAAGAGAGGAACAGCCCTCTGCAGCTCTGGAGATGAAGAAGCCATCTTAGATCAGTATCTGACAGGGTTCCAGGCAGGACACTTATTTCTTGCATCCTACTTCCCTCTTGTGAACTCCCAACATCCTTGTCAAACTAATCTGGTGAGAGTTATACTCCTGTCCGTGTGTTTGTTACATTAGAGTCTGTTATTAGGATTGTACAGCAATTGTTTTCACATGGGGATTAGATCTGCATAGATGTATGTGTTTCTCTTCTTCAGCCTCCATATTAGTGTAATGATCCTCTGTACTGTACACTGTCAGGGCTCTTTGTTTGATATGTGTACCCAGTGCTGATTTATGTTTTCTGCTCTGAAAATTGTCATAGTTCTTTTTGCTTTGGATACAGAGAAGGTTAAGCTGTATGCTGAAATTCACACAGCATAGAACATGAAAGAAGGCAGAACAGTAGATCTTCAGAGTGTAGGAGGAAACCAGAGAACCTGAAAGAAACCCACACAACACAGGGAGAACATACAAACTCCTTGTAGATGTTGTGCCTTGTGGGATTTGAACCCAGTACTCCGGCGCTGCCAGATTGCAGTACTAACCACTGAGCCACCATAATGCTATTGGAATATTTTTGCTGTACTACCATGTTTAAGTGAGCAATTTGTGTAAAAGGCTATTTCTGCTATTAGAATTTGAAGAAAACTAGGAAACACAAAAGGTGTGCATAGGGTTTCTCTGTGACAATTTTAAATGAATGGTAGGTAAGAAGTTCTCACCTTTAATGGTACCTTTACACGCCGCCACAACAGGATGCATACAACCCGCTACAGGCTACAAATGTAGCTTGCGGCGCCAATATCGCCCGTAGTAGCGGCGTCTGAAGACGGGACGACACAGCCGGCTACAGATACATCTGTATCCGTGCATTGCCCATAAACAGATGGCTACATCGCCGATTGTGGCGAGCTGTATCGGCGTGTAAAGAACCCACAGAAGGGAACTCTGGACACCCGGCGATGTAGCTGCAATGTAGCTAAGGCGTCACCCAGGCTCCGTGTTACCGCGCCCCATCTGCGATCATTGGTGGAAGCTCCTGCATGACGATTGGTAGTCGCTGCATAGGGAGGCATATTTAAGGAGCTGACCAGTCACACTACACAGTTGCTCGAGCGTCATGTATTAGTCAGCCTCCTGCGCTGGCCAATCATGATGTTATTGCTTTGTCCTATCAGCGTACGGAATTCTCGTAATCCACAATTGTGGCACGCCTATGTGCTGTCCCTGCTGCACCAGGTCCGCCCATATTAGCTTGTTGTAGCGTTGTGTAAATGAGGTACGCTGAGCTACAGATGGCTACTTGAGACACCCGGCGATGTAGCCAGCTGTACATGTAGCGTAGCGTACCTTGTGGCGACGTGTAAAGAGAGTGCGTTTCCCGTTTGTAACCGTTTGGCCGTGCTCGTGCACGTGAAGTAGCAGTTGGTATCCATCCTGTTGTAGCGGCGTGTAAAGGTACCTTTAGGGTTGTGTCGAGCCACGAACACTAAAATACACTGGCAATATAAATCCACTGCTTCTGAAGCTCGATGGTTAAGAGATCATACAGGATAGAGATGAAAAGAGCAAACACCACGCTGCCGAATAAAATGAAGCTAAGGAGAATAAAGTATTTAGAAATGAAAGTTAAGAATGTAACTCTTCTATTCTTTAGCTCTTTCCATATATAATATATGGAATATTTTTACTTTTCAGGGTAATAGATTTTTGAATCTTAAATTAATGATAATACCTAATACCCTCATTACCACATCACTGATATTTATTTAATTTTATCTATTTTTTTATTCATTATTTATTTTTTATATTTTATATTTTGTATTTCAAATATTGTGATATTACACTTATTGCTCTCATAATATAAATCAGTTATATCATTTTTCATGAAGATTTCAGCCATTTTCATATTACTGTATTTATTATTTTGTTCTCGTTCTTTCTAAAACTCTAATTAGTCTGGTGGCATTATTACATAATTCCAGACATTCTGAACTGTTAATTCATTAAGACTATTCATTTACTTTTGTTCATTCCCTCACCCACTTACCGTATTTTTCGCTTTATAAGACACACCCCAAATTTGGTGAAGGAAAAGAGAACATTTTTTTTAATGTTAAATGGAATCTGCATTATAATGCCAGTGTCAGTCTTACAATTAGTATATATACATGTACATGCCCCCCATCCTGGTATATATAACCCCCATCCTGGTACATGGACCCCCATCCTGGTATATATATCACCCATCCTGGTACATGGCCCCCCCATCCTGGAACCCTCATTGCTTACTGAGGAGGGGTTGCAGTGGTGGAGCAGGGGTGCAGGAGGCAGGTTTCACTGGTCCACGGAGGGTAGGGGCAAAGCTGCGGGCCTGGGGGGTGTCCCGCCAGTATGTAGTGGGGGCAAACATTTTCCTTTTGCCTGTCTGCATTGACAAGCTGCAATTTGGCCTCTAGTATCTAGATTTCCTGAAAATGGCCACAAAGGGAGCGCATGTGGAGATTGAGATGCACTGCCATTTTCTGGAAGTCTGTACATTAGAGGCTAGAGGCCCTATTGAAGCTGACTAATGCATGCAGGTCCCCATCGCATACCGACATGACAACCCCGCAGCTTTGTCCTCGCCCTCCATGGATTCATGAAACCTGCCTGCTGCACCTCCAATCCACCTACGCAACCCCCTCCCGATTAGTTTTTTATTATAAAGATTTGGATTATAATGCGCACCCTGGTTTTCCCCCCAATTTGGGGGCATTAAAGTGCGTTTTATAATCCGAAAGATACAGTACATTTTTCTTTTTATGAATATAATTTTTCTAATTCTTTTATTAATTTCTTGTTTTTTTTTCCCTTTTCCTTTTCAACTATCTTAGAGATTATTTTGTCCACATTTTTATAGTAGAAAGACTTCAACAGGACCGTTGAGTGTCTGTTTCATGTGATTATCTGCCTTTTAGCGGGCTGACGGCAATCGTGTGGGTACAGCTTATGTGTTCGCATGATTACCATGATGTACCTATACATAATTGGTCGAGAACCCCTACTCGATCATGACGTACAGGCATGTCATATGTCGTGAAGGGTTAAGACAAATCTCCTTCTATCCTTTACTATACTATATACATTTGTAGTTAACAAATCTTTGTAAAGTAGATTCACAATTCAAGCAGAAATTCTCAATAATGGTAAAATGCAAGTGGAATGTCACATCGTGACTGGAGCAGACACCAGCAACAGCAGGATTTAAAAGAGAAAAATATTAATAATAACCTAATTTACTTTGCATTAGTTCACAATGACCCGTTAGACTACTACACAATGAAAAAATCGATATGTGCTGAAAAATATGACTTCCTGAGATAGCGAGCCAACTGCCAGGACTGTATTATTCATTTATTTGTTCTGAAGTTGGTCCAAAAAGACAACGATAGCTGGGTCCAGGAAAATGTTCTCATGTCTGCATGATGGGATACGGAGTTTGGAACAAAACTATGTCAAACTGCTCACTTCTTTAGGAGGAAAATTACCAAACACTTCAAAGACTTCTTGATTGAAGTCATTAAATCATGGCATTCCAGCAGTGTTATTTCAGAGAAAAAATATATTAACTCTCTTTGACACTAGCCCATTCAGACGCTCAGGGACATCTTTCACATTAATAAATTCATGTAAAGAAATTTATATTTTGGAATATCTGATTAAATATCTTTTTTTGTACTAAAGTGTAAGTCGAAAGCTTGTTTACAGATTACGAAGTTCTATTACTATACGAACACATTAAAGGAGTTAAGCGTGGCCCCACTAAAGGTTTCTCTATATATGTACCGCATGTCACCTAAGGACCAGAATAACATAATCCCTTGCTTAACCCCTTGGCACCCCAGCCATTTTTGGCCTTTATGACATACTTTTTTTTCAGAAAGAAAAAGGAAAGGACACAGCTCCTCCAAAATAGAATAAAAAAATTATCTTCAATCTTTATTCAAAGTGTAAAGGTGGAATACATTTTTATCTAATAATAATGTAGATCAAGCAATTGTAATAAACTTTCAAATAAACTTTACAAATTAAATCCGGAAGAAAACCTTTTAAAAACCTTCTAGAAGATGGCCCCCCTACGCTGTTTCTGAACCAGACATATGCCTTATTGTCAGGGAAGTTCAGCTCCGCACACTGAATACGGCTTTGTTGCAATTAATACAATTATTAATACTGTATATTTAATTTCTGGATCTTTTTTACAAACCTACACATTTTAAAGTTTTAGCCATGGCATTAGTAAAAGCCCTTTGTAGAAATACATTTTGACCTTCTAGTCATATAAACTTGGAGAGATCATATTGACAATAGATTTAACCCTTTCTGGCTACACGTCTACTGTATTTTTCATACTATAAGATGCACTGGACCATAAGATGCACCCAGGTTTTACAGGAGGAAAATAGGGGAGATTTGAAGCAAAAAACACTGTTATTGGGGGGATCTGCTATAGACAATGTTATTGCTGTAATGACCCCAGATTCTGTACTAATGTCCCTATCCTGGGCCCCTTTCAGGTACCGTATATACTCGTGTATAAGCCGACCCGTGTATAAGCCGACCCCCGACTTTTGCCCCCAAAACCTGGGAAAACCTATTGAGACGTGTATAAGCCGAGGGTGGACCCCAGCACAGGTATACAGCCCCCAGCAGTGTGGTATACAGGCCCCTCCAGTGGTATACTGGCCTCCCCAGTGGTAGTACACAGCAGCCTCCCCAGTGGTATATACAGGCCCCAGCAGTATATACAGGCCCCACCAGTATTACAGCAGCCTCCCCACTGGTATATACAGGCCCCAGCAGTATATACAGCAGCCCCAGTGGTATACAGGCCCCAGCAGTATATACAGCAGCCCCAGTGGTATATACAGCAGCCCCAGTGGTATACAGCAGCCCCAACAGTATATACAGCAGCCCCAGTGGCATATACAGCAGCCCCAGTGGTATACAGCAGCCCCAGTGGTATATACAGCAGCCCCAGTGGTATATACAGCAGCCCCAGTGGAATATACAGCAGCCCCAGTGGTATATACAGCAGCCCCAGTGGTACACAGCAGCCCCAGTGGTATATACAGCAGCCCCAGTGGTATATACTGCAGCCCCAGTGGTACACAGCAACCCCAGCAGTATATACAGCAGACCCAGTGGTATATACAGCAGCCCCAGTGTTATATACAGCAGCCCCAGTGGTACACAGCAGCCCCAGTGGTATATACAGCAGCCCCAGTGGTATATACAGCAGCCCCAGTGGTACACAGCAGCCCCAGTGGTACACAGCAGTCCCAGCGGTATACAGCCCCCACCATCAGTGGTATACAGGGCATACAGGGTCCCCCCTTGCTGCCGCACACCTCTAAAGTAATAGATCATTATACTTATCCCTGTCACTGTCGCCGCCGCCGCCGGTCTGCACCGCGCTCCTCCGGGTCTTCATGCTTCTTCCTGCTTCTTCTTCCGGCAGGCGCAGGCAATGACATCATTGCCTGCGCCCGCCGGAGGAAGAAGCAGGAAGAAGCATGAAGACCCGGAGGAGCGCGGTGCAGAGCAGCGGTGGCGGCGACAGTGACAGGGATAAGTATAATGATCTATTACTTTACAGGTGTGCGGCAGCAAGGGGGGGCCCTGTATGCCCTGTATACCACTGATGGGGGGGCGCTGTATACCGCTATATGACTCGTGTATAAGCCGAGGGGGGGACTTTTCAGCACATTTTTTGTGCTGAAAAACTCGGCTTATACACGAGTATATACGGTATATATTTTCCCCATCCTGGTGTATGTGCTCATATCCTGGTATGTGTCAGATATGCTGGTATTTGATCCCCCCTGGTATATATGCCCTTAACCTATGTACACCATATTCTGGTATATGATGCCCATCTTAGTATATGTACTTATATCCTGGTATTTGTCCCTCCAGCTGGCATATGGCCCCCATCATGGCGCAAACTTAAAAAAATAAACAATTAACCCACCTCCCACTGGTCCCCTGCAGCACCGCCCATCCTTCTGTTTTCTTTTGTCGGCAACTGATGATCAGCGTGTGAGCGCGCAGCAATGACGTCAGTCATGCACTGTGTTCCAAACACCGCATCAGCTGACAGCACAAAAAGATAGGATGATAGGGGAGTGATGGCAGGTGAGAATTATCTTTCATCTGGGATATTCACTGCTTACTATGCCAATGATGATGCATGGGAAGCAGTGAATATCCACACACGTGATCTCTGCTGCTGCAGCTGTGGCAGTGATCATGTGGTCCTCTGTTTAAGCTAATTTAATATTCACCTCTCTCACCACCCACCTCTTAGTGAAGGCTTCAGTGCTGACAGATGATGAGAGGGAGGAAAGGGGATGATTACATTAACTTAAACAGCAGGCCCAAGTGATCACTGGCTGCAGCTGCAACCAACTCCAGCCTTCGGTGACCCACTCCAAAGCTGCTGGCTCCCCACAGAACAGACAGCACTGCCCCACAACCATATATCTGGACTATAAGATGCACCACCCCCACTTTCCTCCAAATTCTGGAGGCAAAAAAGTGCATGTAATAGTCCAAAAATACGATATATCCATTACTTAAGATTTTGCGGAGTATTGGATCATGAAAAAAGATGGGGATATATTTATTTACAACATTTTTATCCTGTTAAGTTGTGAACTATACGGACTACTGAATGTTATTTTTAGTTAAGATGCATTACTTCCGAATGTTTGACTATCTCTCCTATTACATACAGTAGAATGTCTCTTCTTTCAACCTTGCATCTTTTCTTATATGTACTTATAATTGTTGGATCATCAAACCCTCTTTTTGTTTAATCTGCCTGTGAGTATGCCACTTTCCTAGACATAAGTAGCTTCACTGGAGCAAATTCTCTTAGCCCTCATAAACTCACCATATGGGATGGACTGGGCAGTATGCGATACATGACAACTGTTGGTAATGTAAGATGAAATTGCCACTGACATGCTTCAGTACAATTTTCTGGGACACAATATTCTCTATTTTTTTTCACTTTTTTATTATGTGGTTGGCTCCTCTGTCTGCTGAGCCACCATAGTTTCACTCTTTGTGTGGGTGTTTATTGCATGTTATCCTTGCTTTAGTCTTTTTTAGACTTTTATCTGCCCAATCACCTTTTGGATGTGGCTGTTTATACCTTCCACTTACTGGTCTTTCTTGCTGGTAATATTCTGTAGTGGAGCATGCATGGAGTTTCCAGCCATACTGCAGTTTGTTATGCTAGTCAGTGAGAGACCATATAGCTCCATTTTCCTGCTCCATTTTCCTTACGTATAAATTAGAGGTCATTCCCTTACAGCAAGTGTGGCCTTATTGTTCAACCTTGTATTTGTGGTTTCTTTTAATTCTGGGATCCGATTCGATCCTGTTTTTTGCAGGATTCGTTTCTGCTGCTGTCCACGGTGCTGATCTGTCAGCCTGTTTGTGCAGTGCTGCTCTCAATGGTGCTGAATGAGCAGGGCAGCATTTCGGAGCCTGCGCTCTGGTGTACATCGGATCTGGGAAATAATCAGATTTTTTGCCGGATCCGGTGCCCATAGACTCTTATGTTATGGGCGCCGAATCGCCCGGATCGGGACTGTCCAAATTAGTTCCATTTTTGCACCAGAGCCAAATGATGCAGGCTTTGATTTTGTGCCTGGTGAAAAAACAGACAAAATCGGATCAGGGACAGAAAACAAAAAAAAATGGATGGCCAAATAGGACCAATCCGGCACTATAGGAATACATTGAAGGCAAAACTGGATCAGGTTCTGTCCGGTTCAAACCAGACAGAACCTGATGCAGAAAACCGTGGTGTGAAGCTGGCTTTAAATGTTTCCATTTGTTAGGGTGAGTATGCACAGGTGTTCTACCTGGCTCGAAAGCTAAATTAAATGCCTTTAAGGCTGGCTTCACACCACGATTTGTGTCTGGCAGGGTGGATCCTGTTTTTTGCAAGATTCCTTTTGTGCTGCTGTCCATGGTCCTGAAGTATGCCTGTGTCTGCTTTGCCGCTGTGCAAGGTGCTGAATTCACAGTTTGTGCATGAAATACTGCTATCCATGATGCTGAAATTTGGACGACAAGGATTTCTGAGCATGCTCTGTGCATAAAATCAGATCTGGGAAATAACCCGATTTTTTTCATGGATCTGGTGCCTATAGACTCCCATGCTTTGTGTGTCGGATCGCCCCGAATCTGTTTCTGTCCGATTTTGTCCGATTTTTTCACCAGAGCCAAAAAATGCTGCAGGCTCCGATTTTGGGGACGGTGAAAAAACGGACAACAACGAATCCCGGACAGAATAAAGAAAACCGGATGGCCAAATAGGACCAATCTGGCACCATAGGGAAACATGGGAGGCAAAACTGGATCAGATTCTGTCCGGTTCAAACCGGACATAACCTGATGGACATAACCATGGTGTGAAGCCAGCCTAAGGCTACAACCTACAACCACACAGCAGTATTTTGGTTAGCATTTTACATCAGTATTTGTAACCCAAAACCAGATTGGGTGAAAAAAGCCAAAGTGGAGACGTGTTTCTATTATACTTTTGCTCTGAATATTCTACTCCTGATTTTTACTTATACACCCTGATATAAATATTGGGCAAGATACTTCTGTGTGAACATAGCTTAAGCCTGATTCATCAATTATTTTTTGCCAGAAATACATTTAAATAAAATTACTTAAAATGTTGCAAAGTTCAAGACATATGGCATTTTTAAGCCAGTACCAGGCAAGCCCACCTATTTCTCCAAAAGTACACTGATCTTGGGTGGGATGGTGCATGATGACGCACACACAATTAATTAATTGGGGCCTCTGTGCCTTTCAGCTACTGGTATGGAAATGTACTAACCTTTATATACTAGTTTTTGAAAATTGTTTAATAAGCATGATGTCATAATTTAGTATTCTTTAGCCAACTTTCAATATATTATTCAATATAGCTGAATTGCCCGCACTACCTAAACTGAAGATGGGAATTGGTGCATACTAATATAGCAAATACTATCAAAATAACAGGTACACTCAACAGGGGAAGGGGGAAAGACTAAAGGATGTAAATAGTGAATATTGGAATGGAAATATGCATTACTGCCCAGGAAAAAACCTACAAAACATTTTTTGAAAAAATTAGATATTTCACAAATAAAAATGGCCAAATTTACTTGAGTCCAGTTACTACGCCAAGGTGTACCTCTTAACTGGGTCCTAACCTAGTTTATTCAACGCTTTGTGTCAAAATTGACCTCTTATATATGGGCTGGAAAGAGATCTGCAAAGAGACAAAGGGCATGACTTCATGATGCAAAAATAGATGTTGCATGTTGTCATAATATAGTATTCTTTAGCCAACTTTCAATATATTATTAAATATAGATGAATTGCCGGCACTGTCTAAACTGAAGCTGTGAATTGGTGCATACTAACGTAACAAATACTATCAAAACAACACTTGCTCTCAAACATTATATTCTATTATTTCATATAGCGCAAACATTATTATGCTACTATTTCAAAAAAAGGCTAATTTTCGCAATATAGCAACAGGACAATCTATACTTCCGGCTTTCAGCTGCAATTCATAAAGTGTATATATACATATATTTGTCTCCAGACACTCATAAGATTTATGATTTTAAATATTGAACAGAAGCCGAGACTTAACAAGCTGCTATAACCATTAAATGAAACAATAATCCCAAAGTTATAGACCACGAAAGCAGAGGAGCCTAAATTGTTTTATTTTACAGTAAGTGCTTGCATCCCCGGACGTCGAGCTGTAGCCAGTTTTTTGACAGGGAGGATAAACTGTCAGCAGTTAACAAAAGAAAGGAAGTTCAACTTGAAATAAAGAGCTTCTTCCCAGACAATTCTGTACAAGTCCGCCAATATTTGTCAACACAGACCTGATTAGCGTATGAGGATGTGAGACCTCGAAGTCCGGAAAATAGGCCTTTATAAGTACATTTTTCCAGTCGTTTAAGTTCCCACAGTGTAAAAGCACTATGGATGCTGCTGCAAATTAATTTGCGGAAACTGCTGTTTTACAGTGCTAGCAAAGTGTATGGGATTTTGCAAAAACACATGCATGTGCTGCACAATACCTCCGCAATGTAAACTGACAGGATTTGTGGGCTTGGGATCTGTTGCATGTCAATTTATGTTGCGGATAAGAGTACCAGTTTCACCTTTTCCCATGCAAAGTATCAATAGAATAGAAATAAAAAGAAAGGGAATATTGACCGCGCTACCATATATGACAATCAAAAATTCTTGATGGATTGTGATTTTTTTTTTTGTTAAATATATTTTTATTAAACATTTTAAACATTACATTTCAAAACTAATTGCACATTAAGTACATCGTAATTTTGCTTACAACGCTACTCCATTGTGTGTCACAGAAGTATATTACCTTACGCTGAAGCATTGTCTATACACTGTATCCTATTCCAGGATATTAAATATTGCCACAGGAGTCAAAGTCACTAGAGCTCCTCCAGCCAGAACAGTAACATGGCTGAGAGGAGATCTCCTCAAGCAAAACTCCGGGAGGGTAATTCTTACCAATAATCAAACCTTGGTCGTCCATGGGGTAGGGGCAATGTGGAAAGAGAAAAAAGAGAAGGAAAAGAAAAAAAAAGGGGGGGTGGTGGTGAAAAAATGTCCCCTCTCAAGTAAAAAGGTCTTCAAAGTTGAGGGCGTCTTTAAAGAGAATCCATTCTGACCACGTTAAAGTGTATTCGTGCAGTGTTTGTGTAAACCCTGCCGAAATCTCTTCCAATTTGCATATGGACTCCATTTCTGAGTACCATTCAAGAATTGATGGTAATGGTAGTCTCTGTTCTTTCCAATGACGAGGTATCACTGATCTCGCCGCAGAGAGACAGAATCGAAGGATGTCTTTCTTCTGAATTTTTACCGAACCAGGGAGCATAAATAGCAAAGCCATTTCAGGGGTACCATCTAGGTGTTTACCAGTCACCTTATTATAATTTCGGAACACTCTCCTCCAGAAATCCCTGATCAGGGAGCAGGTCCACTATATGTGAAGCAGCGTACCTTCTTCGGTCCCACATGTCCAGCAGTATTTTGAGGCAGTTGGAAAGTATCTATGAAACCTGTCTGGAGTTAGATACCATCTGTATCTCAGCTTATAGCATTGTTCCCTAGCGTTGCACGAACCAGACACTTTATGGACCATTTGGAAGCTCCTCTCCCATTCAACCCCCGAAATTGACCTCCCCAGATCTTTGTCCCAGGCCACCCGAAATTTTTGCGCATCAGTGTTCCCATCCATGGAGAGGATACGGTATAGAGTGGAGATCCCTCTAGTGGGTGGGGTTTCGTCTGTGAAAATTTTTTCCATGGGACACAGGCATATGTTAGGACCCCTAGGGAACGCGGCTGACTGAATAAAGGACCTCAATTGTAAATATTCCCACCATTTCAGTTTAAGAGGCGTCCTGTAAGACGTTAAATGAGAGTTCCCCATCTCTCAAAATGTGCCCAATGCGAATGTCATCACAAAATTTCCACACCAATAGGGATTGGCTCGTCAATCCAGGGGGGAAAGCCGGGTTACGAAACAATGGAGTCAATGAACTGTCCAGCCTCGCCCCAGATGTCCCCCCACCTATTGAGACCCGCCATGCCCTAAGCGTTTCTGAAGTAAGAAAAGCCAGGTGACTATGTAGATCAGTGATTCGTACGGAGGTCCACTGGAGGTATTGCAGGGGTGTAGATAAATCTTCCTGCTTGATTTGTACCCATTGCTTGGATGTGGCCTTATATTTCCAATCTAGGAGACGTATCAATACCGCCGCCAAACAGTATTTGTGAAAATCAGTTCCGCCCCCCCCTTGCAACGAGGTGCCGATAAGGTCTTATATCCCACTCTTGGCTTCAGACCTTTCCAAACAAACTTAGAGGTCAGGGAGCAGATTTTGTGGAAAAATGAACTATACGGCCAGATCAGGACAGCCTGGAAAATGTATAGAAATCTCGGCAGAATGTCCATCATAACAACATGAATCCTGCCGAGCCAGGACAATTTTAAAGGTCGGTACGAGTCCAACAGGGGCCCCACCTTATCCATAATGGCCTGGTGATTCAAATGAAAGGCCTTAGACATGTCATCTGGAGGTTCACTCCCAAATAGGAGATATGACCCTGTTTCAAGCGAAATGGGAAGTCTCTTGTTAAACTAGGTACATCTATTGGGGGTAGATAGACGCTCATTGCTTCTGTCTTGGAGAAGTTTACTTTAAAATTGCTAAAAGCTCCGAACGTTTCAAATTCCCTCAATAATGCTGGGAAGATAGTGACCGGTTGGGATATATATAGGAGCACGTCATCGGCAAATAAAGTCGTCTTATGGTGGGTGTCCCCCACTCGTAACCCCTTAATGCTATCTTTGTCTCTGATGGCTTTAGCTAAATGCTCTATTACGATGGTGTATAGTAAAGGGGACAATGGACACCCCTGTCTCGTCCCATTACGGATAAAGAAAGGGCCAGACAGGGACCCATTGATTCTCACTCTGGCTGACGGTTTCGAATATAGAGACTAGATTCTACCCAAGAATTTTTGGCCTAGTCCTATGTGTTCCAGAGCTTCCCTCAAAAAACCCCAATGGACTCTGTCAAAGGCCTTTTCCGCGTCTACAGACATCAGACATAGAGGGGACTTCCACACCCTAGCCCTGTCAACAATGAGCAGTGATCTAATGATGTTGTCCCGTGCCTCTTGGCCCTTAACAAAGCCCACCTGGTCCAAGTGAATAATAGGAGGCAACATCCCGGAGAGTCTGTCAGCCAAAATCTTCGCAAATAATTTCCACATTATTCCACATTTATCAAGGAAATTGGACGATAGCCTGCTGCCTCCAATAGGTCTTTATTAGGCTTAGGGATCACGCAGATATGCGCCTCTAAAGCCTGCGGGGTAAAGGGCTCACCCTCTGAGATTGCATTAAATGTTATAAGCATGTGGGGCAGCAAGCCATCGAGCATTGTTTTATAAAAGATGGGCGTGAAACCATCAGGTCCCAAGCTCTTTGAGATCTGGGTGGCCTTAACCGCTTCGCACAGTTCCACTTCTGTTACTGTATGTCACCCTCCAATAAATGTAAGTCTTCAGCAGAAAGGGTTGGGATCTATATTCTATCAATATAAGACCATATTTTAGCTTTCAAGGCAAGATGATCCATATCTGTGAATTTCCCCTTCAAGTTATACAAGTTTGTATAACATTTTTGGAAGATAGCAGAGATTTCTTCAGTACTATGAACCACCCTTCCGGACCCTGATTTTATGGAGGAAACATAAGTGGGACCCCATAGTCCTTCATATAGTATAATGCAGCCCATAGTCCTCCATACAGTATAATGCACCCTCATAGTCCTCCATATATTATAATCCCAACCCCATAGTCCTCCATTTATTATAATGCTCCTTACAGTCCTCCCTATATTATAATGTACCCCCATAGTCCTCCATATATTATAATGCATCCCTCATAAAACTCAATTTGTTATAATGCACATCAATATTCACCCGTATATTATAATGCAGTTGCCATAGTCATCCACATATTATAATGGACCTTCATAGTGTTCCATATATTATAATACACTCCTCATAGTCCTCCATATAATATAATGCACCCCATGGCCCTCCATATGGTATAATGCATTCCATAGTCCTCCACATGTTATAATACACTCCCAGTAGTCCTACATATATTATAATGCACTCATCATAGTCCTCAATATCGAATAATACACTCCATATTCCTCTACATATTATAATACACTCCCCATAGTCCTACATATATTATAATGCACCACATAGTCCTCTATATAGTATAATGCACCCCATAATCTTCCATATAATATAATCCACCCCATATTCCTACATATCATATCACCCCATAGTCCTCTGTATATTATAATATAGACAAAAAATTAAGAAGAGGTCCAGCGGTAATTCTGGTGTTATTTTTTTTTTTAACATCTTTGACATTCTGTATATGCTCACATCTACAGTTGAAACCAGAAGTTTATATAAAAAGACACATATGCATGTTTTTCTCACTACCTTTAATTAAATCAGAATAAACCTTTCCCATTTTAGGTCAATTAGGATTACCATAATTATTAATATTTACCAAATGTCAGAATAATGTCAGAAAGAGAATGTTTTTTATATTCTGCAAAGTCACAACTTTACATACATTTCATTAGTTTTTGGTACCTATGCCCTTCAACTGTATGACTTGGGTCAAACGTTTTGGATGTCCTTCCACATACTTCTCAAAATACTTGGTAGGAATTTGGGCCCATTCCTCCTGACAGAACTGGTGTAACTGAACCATGTTTGTAGGTCACCTTGCTTGCACCTGCCTTTTCAGCTTTGCTCATACATTTATAATAGGTTTGAGAATAGGGCTTTGCGATGGCCACTCCAAAACATTGACTTTGTTATTCTTAAGTCACTTTGTACCCAGTTTGGCAGTACGCCTCGGGTCATTGTACATTTGGAAGACTCATTTCCGCCCAAGCTTTTACTTCCTTACTGATGTCTTGAGATGTTGCTTCAGTATTGCCACATAATCTTCTTTCCTAATGATGCCATACAGCAACAGATGTCATACAGCAAAACATCCCGAAAACATGATGCTGCCACCCCTGTGTTTCACAGTTGGGATTGTGTTCTTAGGCTGGCTTCACACCACGGTTTTGGGGATCCGAGTCTATCCATTTTTAGACAGATAGGCAGGGATCCGGTTTTGTCTCCCATCTATCCCTATGGTGCCAGATTGGTAATATATGGCCATCCGTTTATGTGAATTCAGTCCAGGCTTTGTTTATGTCCTGTTTTGTTCCGGGACCCAGAATCGGAGACTGCACCATTTCTGGGCGCCACGGACTAAAATAGACAGAAACTAATCCAGTGCGGTCAAAAACACATAATATGGGGGTCTATGGAGCCAGGTATGGGAAAAAAGAGGATCGTTTACCGGATCCGGTTTTAGGTACTGAGCATGCTTAGAACAAATTCACTGGTCCTCCGATCCCAATTTCTGTTCAGGAGATTCTCTCTCTCTCTCTCCTGATTACCATGCACAAAACGGATCCTTCAGAAAACAGGATCCGGAAGCATAATTGCCATCCGTTTACACGAATCCATTCCTGTTCGTCTTGTCCTTCAAAAAACAGGATCCACTCGGACAGTCACAAAATGTGATGTGAACTAGGCCTTATGCTTCTAATCTTCTCCCTTTTTTCCTCCGATCTTAATGATGGTCATTATGACCAAACAGGTCAATTTTATTTTCGTCAAACCACAGGACATGTCTCCAAAAATGTAGGTCTTTGTTTTTTACTGGATGCATGTGCAAAAATGTATCTGCTTTTTTATATGTTTTTTTAATTAATGACTTCTTTCTGACAGAGTGGCCTTTCAGTCCATCTTGATACAGAATTCATTTCACTGTGGATAATGACACAATTTTACCAGCTTCTGCCATTATCATCACAAGGTCTTTTGCTTTTGTTCTTGGGTTGCTATGCACATATCGGACCAAAACATGTTCATCTCTGGAACAAAGAACCAGTCTCCTTCCTCAGTGGTATGATGGCTGGACAGTCCCATATTGCTTGCACTTGCATATAATTGTTTGTATAGATGAATGAGGCACCTTCAGGTATCTGGAAATTGCACCCAAGGATGAACCAGACTTCTGAAAGTCCATAATTCTCTTCCTGATATTTTAGGCTTTCCCATGATGCTACACAAAGAAGCAGTGTGTTTCAGGTGTGCATTAGAATATATCCACAAGTGTGTCCCTATTTAACTCAGATGTTGCCAATAAACACATGAAATCATTATATCGCCTGTCCCAAATTGATTAAAGGCATAGTAATCTTAGTGGATATAAACTTGTGACTTTGCTGAAAGTAATAAAATGCCTTAAAACATTCTCTCTCTCATTAGTCTGGCTTTTGCCAAATATTAATAATTATGGTAATCCTAATTGACCTAAAACGGGAAAGGTTAATTCTGATTTCATGTCAGATAGTGAGAAAAAAATGCATATGGGATTGCTCATAGTTTTAGAGATGGCCCACTGACACTCAGTTGACTGACCCTGTCCTTAATAGTCACTTCTGACAGGGATTGTCAGCTAGACTTCAAGACTCTCTGGCCCAATATACTGCTTCGAAGTCGTTGGAGGCCGCTATGGTCCTTGTTATCAGGATAGATAGATGCCTCATGGAAAGACTCACACTTACCCTGCCTCTTGTTATTCTCTCCAGGGAGGAGGCTCCACAGGTACATGTAGATGAACCTATGCAGTTGGGGGTGTTTCCTTTCATATTAAGTCGCCTGTGGTTTGACAAGGGAAGGGGACATGTTTCTACTGTGGTCTTAAGGGTCATTATATTGGGGTCTGTCCATTTATACCCACACATAAATCACCATCTTATAAGTCTCATCCCCCTAGTTGTATGGAGTGAGAGAACTATGGTGTGTACATTTCCTCCAATTACACATGTCAGTTGACCATTTCTGCCGAGGTGATTATTGGTGCAAAAACTGAGACTGAGTTCTTGTGGATAATGAAGCAGGAGCCAATATGGTGAATTCTCGGTTTGCTCAGACTCATAGTTAGGCCTGTATTGGCATTAGTGAGATCCATTCCCATACTGGCCATCGATTCTGCTTATCTCAGCCAGAAGAGTTTTTCTCAAGTACTACACAATGTGAACTTGTGTGAATTGACAAATAGGAGTTCCTATCCTGTTGCGTCTTGGAAGGTCTGCCTACTCCCATCGTCTTAGGCTTTCCCTGGCTGAAAAAACACAACCCAGTGATTGATTGATGCTCCAGAGAAATAGTCAGTCAGTGCTACTATCTCTGCCGTATTTGTAAAGCTCACCCCTTACTCTCCAGCGGAGGTGGCTAAGGTGCTACCAGAGAATAAGGGCAAGACTTTACCCACACTCCCGGTTAATACTAGACCTCAGTGCCCCAAGGGAAAGTTGGACTGGGGAGAGTGGTGTTTTCCACTAAGTACCCTGAGGGTAAGCGTTTTTCGACATGGAAGGATGCCTCTCTTGATTGTCCCTCAAAGTGTGTACCTATCTCCTTTCATTTGCATGTGTGGCGCCCCTGCGGTCCGGTCGCCACAGAAGGGTACTGCGCCCACTCCACCGGTATGGTACCCCCATCTGCAGCAACCGGAGTTGGTAAGTCCAGTCACCCACAAACACACCCAACACACCCGGTCCCAGGGGAAAACGGGTGAACCCAGATAGTGGGATGGCTCATTGGACGGTGGGGGGAAAAAGGTGCTGGGTGGAGTGTGAGAAGGAAGTGGTCAGGGAAAGGAAAGGGACAAAGGAAAAACAGCACAGGAAGTAGCAGGCAGTTGGTCGGAGGAGGTCAGTGAGAGAGGAAGGACAGAGACGAAGGACCCGGAGGACTTGAGCAGAGATGAGGCTCGTCCTGGGTCTCAAGGCCAGAGACCATGAGGAGACAGAGGGTGTCACGGGTATGTCAGAAGGCATGGATGAGACTGTAGAGGCCACTCGCAGAAGGTCCCAGTGTTTGGCCAGTTAAAATCCTAAGAAAATGTCTCTGTCACTTTAAGAGGCATTCCCCTTTTAGTTAAAGCTGGAGATCACTAGGACCCAGCTGATTCCTTACCTTGAGCTGCCTATATATTTCCCTTGACTCCCAGGATGCACTGCTGGTGATAGCTGTTCAGGTGTTCCTGATTGGATCTTAGTTTAAAGCAGTGTTTCCTGCAGTCTGCTGGTTTGCGGCTAGGATCTTCTCAAGCTAAGTGTATCTCTTCCCTCTTTGTTTGTTTCCCTTGTGTGTTTCTCTAGTTGCTAGCTGTGCTGACTAGTGATCACTAGGGATGAGCGAGTCTACTCGCTAGGACTCGTTACTCGGCGATTCTTAAGGGACTCGCTGGACTCGGTAATCGGCGAGTCTTTTAGCGAATACTCGCTCAGTAACGAGTCCAATGAAAGTCAATGGCAATCTTAGTTTTGTCAGAGTTTACTTTATCTCACTCGCTAGACTCGCTAGACTCGCTCTATCACATCGCTATATAGCTTGAATCTCCCCAAACAGCAGCGAGTCTGAGCGAGTCTACGAGTCCGAATCCTAGCGAGTCTGCGATTCCGAGTCCTGTATTCTCTATTCGGGACTCGCGAATCCAGAATCTTTTATGTTACTAGTCAGCATTGCGTGTTAGGTCAGAAAACTTGTGAAGAAGGACAAGCATCTTAGCCAATCATAGTCAGTAATGCCACAGCAGCTTTGGTTGTGTCAGGACTATGATTGGCTGCTGTCCATCGTGATGCCTATGTCATCTATGACAGGCAAGGCAGTATATAAGGCTTGCCCCCGCCATTTTGGGCACATTCCTGAGAAGAGCTGACCTAGTGCAGGGAGACTTGGAGCAGATCTAGGGACAGTTAGGCAGTGTAGGAGTCACATATAACCCAAAAGTTCTTTTCAGAGCTAACAGGACGGAGTGTAGGAGTCAAGATTCCTCACACATAACCCAAAAGTTCTTTTCAGAACTACCAGGACGGAGGATTGCTGTACAGGACTGTAAGGAAGGGAGATAGGAGCAGCCTTACAGTGAATACAGCACCATCCTCAGAGCTTAGTTCACCCAGCTTTCCGCAGAGCTGTAATCCTAAGCTTTTTCTTATTTTTGGCACTAGTCTACCAAATAATTTTGGTGCCATTTTTCCACAAAAAATTTCCTGTGCCAGTGCGTTGCTGTACGGTGTCCTGCCTGCAGCTCGCACGGTACTTGTAACATTTTACGCAGCCAGCACCGCAGCCTAATAGTGCCTGGTTCTGCGTACTAAACAATTTTTTTCCTGTGCCAGTGCGTTGCTGTACGGTGTCCTGCCTGCAGCTCGCACGGTACTTGTAACATTTTACGCAGCCAGCACCGCAGCCTAATAGTGCCTGGTTCTGCGTACTAAACAATTTTTTCCTGTGCCAGTGCGTTGCTGTACGGTGTCCTGCCTGCAGCTCGCACGGTACTTGTAACATTACACGCAGCCAGCACCGCAGCCTAATAGTGCCTGGTTCTGCGTACTAAACAATTTTTTGTACTAAACAATTTTGTACTAAACAATTTTCCTGTTTGCTTTTACAGCATGGTGTGTGCCCGAGAATCGCTTCCCCCTCCCATCATCGGCTCCAAATAAGAGAAAAACCTGCGAGTTTGGACTCGCACACTTTCAGAGACACATCAGCGATTTGTAAATAGCATTATTCGCTATTACACGGTTCCCTATTCATTAACATTGGACTCGCTAGACTCGCAACGAGTAGCGAGTCCTGGGCTCGGACTCGTGCGGGTCTAGCGATTCCGAGTAATTTAGGACTCGCTCATCCCTAGTGATCACCTGCTCTGATCCCTGTGTAGTGGTAGTCCAGGGACAGTCAGGGAATAGGTATCCTGGCAGCGACAGTTGCGGAAACTGTATAGGGATGTTATGGGAGCCAGATGGCAGCACTAGTTGTTCTAGGGGTCACCATCCCCCCTTTTTGCCCTTAGCATCAGGGACCTCTTTTCCCTCCCCTGTCGTCATCCAGCGCTGGGTGTCTCTCTGCACCCAGCGTGACAGAGGGAGCCCTAAGGGCACGGGCAGTGAGCGATCCACCCTGCGCCTGAATCTGAAGTGAATTGGACCTCATGACCCTGTGACCATCCAGCTGGAGCTATCACCAGTGGTACAAACCCATAACTTCTTCCGCAGATCATTGCTCAGGAGACTTATCGTGTCTCCGGTGGCTACGTCATTACCACCATCACCCATTTGCATAGTGATGAACTTGAAGGCCAGATAACCAAGGAGGTGAACACAGGTGTGTTGTTACCTCCCTGCCGTTGGTCTTTTCTGGACATGTCCGGTCTTGCAGGTCCAGAGTCCCCTCGTAGAAAGGGGGGTACTGTCATGGTTCTGTTGGAGTCTTGTGACAGCTCTGGGTCTGCTAGTTTATTCCTTTTGTGTCAGCAAGTGCTAATGTCAGTTTTACCTTGCTGGCAGCTCCAAGCTTCAGTGTTTGCAGTCAGATTGGTGACCACACCCACTTCCTATATATAGTCACGTGAACCATCATATAACAACCATGTTAGAGTTTCATTATCTACACTACATGTTGAAGTGAGAAAGTGACTTTCTATTGCAGAAGCTTTACTGCTGTTGGAGTCTTGGTTGGAACAGAGCCTCTGGAGTTTGGGCTACAGCTTTCAAGTTTGTGTTGTTTTCTTTTTAATGTTTTTGTGGGGAGTTTTCCCCACACCTGGTCCGCCCCCCGTGTGGTGGAGAGAGGGTATTAGACAAGGGCTGCCCAGTAGCAGGGCAAGGTTGGCAGCACAGACATCCTCACTTTCAGAGGTATCTTTGGGATAAGGGACAGCTAGGGTCCCTCAAGCTTGAGAGTCAATCTAGGAGACTTGGTCCCCCAGTAATTCCTAACAACTTTGTAACAACTTCCTCATATTCCTCAATATATTATAATACTCCATATAGTATAATGCACCCCATAGTCCTCCATATAATATAATGCACCCCATGGCCCTCCATATCGTATAATGCATCCCACAGTCCTCTCTATATTATAATACACTCCCCATATTCCTTCATATATTTGAATGTAGCCCCATATTCCTTTGTATATTACAATGCAGCCCCATACTCTTGTATATGGTATAATGCACCCCAAAGTCCTCCATGTATTATAATGCATCCCCATAGTTCTCCATGTATTATAATGCACCCCCATGGTCCTCTATGTCTTATAATGCATCCCATTAGTTCTTTATGTCGTATAATGAATCCCCTTTGGTCCTTCATGGCTAAGGTAGCCCCCAAAGTCCTCCACATGCTTAATTTACGGGGTGTGTTTCTCCAGAATCACAAGCTGGGAACAATGTATGAGCATTAGAATGCACTGGGCATGTTTGCAATTTTTAATAATGCAACATTCACTGTGTTTGACTCCATGGGCATTTTCCAAAGGTAAAATTGTCACAATACCCATAGATGAATTCCCAGAGGGGTGTAATTTCCATAATGTGATCACTTGAGTGGGTTTGCTGTTCTGGCACTTAGGGAGTCTGAAAATGGAATTTGCAAACTATTTTAGGAAAATCTGTGCTCCTTCCCTCCCAGCCCTGTCGTGCACCCAAGCAGTGGTTTTCCACCACATATGGGGTATCCGCTTACTCAGTTGAAATTGCACCGCTAATTTTGGGTTCCACTTTCTCCTGCTATCCTTGGGAAAATGAACATATTTGGTGCTAAAATAAAAATTTTGGGGGAAATATCATTAGTTTTTTTCGTTTTTAATTTTCATGTTTCTACACTGTAAAATTCAGTGAAGCAACTGTGGGTCTAAGGTTCTCATCACACATCTACATAAATTTCATGGGCTAGTTTCCGAAATGGGGTCATTTGTGGAGGAATTTCATTGTTTATGTACATTAAGGGCTTTTTTCAGGTTTACATTTAATCTTGTTAACCTGTGAAAATGAAAAAAAAATAAAAAATTTTGGGAAAGAAAAGTATTTTTTAATTTTTATAGCTCAACGTTCTAAAATTCTATGAAACACTTCAAGATTTAAAGTGCTCACCACAAATTTACATAAACACATAAATTCCTTGGGGGGTCTAGTTTCCAAAATGGGGTCACTTGTGGGGGGTTTCCACTGTTTAGACATATTAGGAGTTCTCCAAATGCAACATGGTGTCCGCTAATGATTACAGCCAATTCTATGTTCAAAGTCACATGACGTTGCTTCCATTCTGAGCTCTGCCATGCTCCTAAACAGTGGTTTTCCACCAAATAAACAATCTCAGAATCACTGGGATCCTTTGACGCGTTCCAGAGTTTTGACCTCATTAAGTGACACTGGTCAGAATTGTAAAAAAAATGGCCTGGTCCTTAAGGTCAAAACAGGCTGCGGGGAAGAGGTTAAAGTAAACAGAACTGTCATTAAAGGTAGACAACCCCTTTAACGCTTGAATCATTAAACCACTTCTTCCTGATGTTGACTTGCATTTTTAGTAATTAAAAAGTGGCACAAACGCAGGGTATAAAGACATCTGCACATATACTATGTTCTTGCAGCTTTCATTGTGGGCTAATATTAATTTTTTAAAATTTCAAAAAACTGGCATTTTTGGGCCATCTATAGCCATCTATAGCCCGTGGATTGGCTGTTGCTTTGCATTGGCAAATAAAGACCACAGTAACCATGATCTCCCAGTGGGTAAAAGTCTAATAAGATTTCTGAAACACTTTGTATAGATAAATAAAAAAGATTGTATTAACCACTTCATGATCTAGAACATACTGGTACGTCCTAGAAGGTGTCTGTCATGATCCCTCCGCGCAGTGCATCTTGGATGCATTGAGGGATTGTATGCTGGCTGGAATCTGGGTGTGTTACGTTGTCAATGAGTTGAATGACAGCACAGTCATCCATTCTGGTTCTGGGAGGTGCTAGGTTGTTCAGGTGTTCCATCTTACCAGTGATTGTCCAGCTACTTAGCTGAGCAGTTTCTCCAAGAACTCTACTAGTCTTACATTCTGTTAGAGTGGTGCTCTTAGAATCTGTTTCTGTGTTCTTCCTGTTCTGATCATTTTATCTGATTTCATACCATTGCCTGACTGTTGCTTTGCTTGCTCCCTGTACCTGACATGCTCTCCTGGTATTTTGAACCTGAACCATTACCTGATTATGCCTCAATTTAGTCCCTGAATTGACGACAAGCTCTCTTGGTACTAGACTTTGGATTATCTGACTACCCTGCCTTCAGACCTGCTCGTAAGTAATTAGCGTCACAGTGCCCATAGCTTTGATGCGGGCTCACACACCAAGTCTGCATCTTTCCCTGCACATATCAGCTGATCTGATCAGCGTAAATATGCCTTTAACATCCGCAGGCGGATCAGAGAGCTGCCTGTGACTGTTAAT
>JARQOC010000005.1:467918633-468039612 GCA_033576535.1 Allobates femoralis
GCACTACAGCCGGCCGCTGAGGTGATGGTGGGTGCAGCAGAGTGTGGTACAGCTCCCCACAGGTGGAGCTTTACCTCAGGGCAGCAGGGATGGATGAGGGGAGTCGTAGTTAAGTCTTTGCTGACAAAGCGGTGAATTGTGGCAGTTAGAGACACAGTGATGGCTGTTTCGGTACCTTTTACTGGTGACAGGATAACAGGTACAATCCAAAGTAATAACCAGGTCCCCGGAGCAAATTGGGACTTCCACCTTAGAAAGTTATGAGGCCTCCTCTGTCTTTGTGCTCTGTGGTGTGGGATAAGTCCTGCCTGAGCCTGAACCCACCACTTCTTCTCCCTCTCTGGGCTTTGTCCTAAACTGGCAATGAGGTCCTTCTGTGGGGTCCCTGTTTCTCCTATGGCCCCTGGTCCTATACTTGGTCAGTTTAGTGTCTCTTACTTTGTTCTCCTCAGGGCTGAACTCCTCCTGAGTCTTCCAGGCTTTTACTGTGGCGTCGGACTCCGGTGTCCGGGTGTACTAAAGGGCTGTAGTAACCGGTTCCCTTTTCTTAGCTCCCTTCTTTCTCCTCTTGCCTCCGACCCTTCCCCTAGGGTGCGCATAGCGGTCAGTGGTCCCTGGTCCTGGGCCTGGATCCTTCCAGCGACCAGCTCCTCCATCTCCTCTCTCTTCCCTCTCACTGCAGACTGACTCTTGGTACTGACTAACTTATCCCCTCAGGCTTGGATGTTCTTAAAGGGGAACTGACTTAAGGCAGCAAGTAGAGCTCCCCCTTCAGGTATGGGGTGGAAGGTGTGGTGTGCTGTGCTAACCAAGGTGTAATTCCCTCCTTGCACCGGTGGATCCTGTGGCAATCCCCCGCAGGGGTGCCACATCTTCTTTACTATAATCCAAGGTAGCGAAGGACTCTGCATATACAATGCGTACACTAAAATAATATTACAAAATGACAACTTTATTACATACACTACCATTCAAAAGTTTGGGGTCACTTAGAAATTTCCTTATTTTTGAAAGAAAAGCACTTTTTTTTTAATGAAACTAACATTAAATGAATCAGAAATACACTCTATACATTTGTAAAGAAAAGTAGGGGCACCGGGCACCAACAGGGCTAATGGTCCTTCCTATTGCTCCATAGAGACAGACCGCTGTCTTTCCCCCAGCCA
This sequence comes from Allobates femoralis, assembly GCA_033576535.1. Classification (NCBI taxonomy): domain Eukaryota; kingdom Metazoa; phylum Chordata; class Amphibia; order Anura; family Aromobatidae; genus Allobates; species Allobates femoralis. The sequence continues at coordinate 467,919,800 of JARQOC010000005.1, forward strand.
CCTGGTGGTGCAGCACCTACATAAGCCGGTCAAGCATATACAGTCCAGGTATAGAAAACAACAAGGCGGCACTCACCGTTTGTTCGTAGGTGCTTTCTTTATTGCAGAGGTGCGGGGAGGGGGTGCATGAAGGTACAGACGACAGGTCCTGTTTCGCGGTTTGCCCGCTTCTACAGCAAGTAGAAGCGGGCAAACCGCGAAACAGGACCTGTCGTCTGTACCTTCATGCACCCCCTCCCACAACCTCTGCAATAAAGAAAGCACCTACGAACAAACGGTGAGTGACGTCTTGTTGTTTTCTATACCTGGACTGTATACACTCTATACATTGTTAATGTGGTAAATGACTATTCTAGCTGCAAATGTCTGGTTTTTAATGCAATATCTACATAAGTGTATAGAGGTGTTATGAACTGATGACTCAGGAGTAACATTCAGATTCCAAAGAAGTCATTGGTAACTATACTGACCGCAATCCCAGACTACACACCGCAACTAGAAGCAGCTGTGGGATGTAACTAACCAGACCTAGACACCTCTGCACAGCCGGAGAACTAACTGCTCTTAAAGATGGATGTAGGAAAAGCTATCTTGCCTCAGAGCAGAACCCCAAAAGAATAGCAATCCCTCACAGATATTAACTGGGAAGCAAGAGAAAGAAAAACAAACACAGGCATAGTAAAGGGTTTAGCAAAAGAGGCCAAACTAGCTATATAGGAAAGACAGGATAGAATACTATTGCGGTCAGTATAAAACACTATCAAAAAACCACCAACAGCAGATAGTACAAAAATTACCCTTAGTTACTAAGACTCGGCGCCCTCTATATGTGCAGACTTCTATAAATAAAATACCAGCAGAACTGGAAATAACAGATAATAGTGAATGGTAAAATTCATAGGAAGAAAACTTCCTATCTGAGAGCAGATAAACAAATATACAGACTAAATTGCAAACCCACAACTCAGAATAAGACAAAACATAAGCAGAGCCTTAAGCACACAAAAGTGTGCCACAAAATATAAAAAAAAATCCACTTAGCTTGCAAAGAATTCCACAGAGCAGAAGAAACCAGAGAGATGTGAACTCCTCCAGGAACCAAAGACAACTGGCAAGGATTGATCCACTTCAAACCATTATATGCTCCAAGAACCAGATTGCCAATCATCACCATCACCTGTGAAGCCCACACAGTTAGCTGCATCACCAGCAACAATCACTGGAGGGAGCTCCAATGAATTCACAACATAGAGGCCCTTTTCCAACAACCATCACTCCAGTGTTTTAATGGTATCATTGTGTTTGCTAACTGTCTAAGAAGGCTAATGGATGTTTAGAAAACCCTACAAAACCCTTGTACAAGTACTGTATGTTAGCACAGCTGAAAACGGTTTGGCTGACTAGAGAAGCTATAAAATTGACCTTCCTTTGAGCTAGTTGAGAATCTGGAGCATTACATTTATTTGTTCTATGAAAATCTCAAAATAGCCAGAAAAAGAGAACTTTCATGTGAAACTCAAAAGTCTATTCTTGTTCTTAGAAATTAAGGCTATTCCATGGAGAATTTGCCAAGAAACTGAAGATGTCCTACAACGGTGTGTACTACTCCCTTCAGAGGAGAGCACAAACAGGATCTAACCAGAGTAGAAAGAGAAATGTGTGGCCCCTCTGCACAACTGAGCAACAAGATAAGTACATTAGAATCTCTAGTTTGAGAAATCGACACCTCACAGCTCCTCAACTGGCAGCTTCATGAAATAGTACCTGCAAAACACCAGTGTCAACGTCTATAGTAAAAAGGCGATTTCGGGATGCTGGCCTTCAGGGAAGAGTGGCATAGAAAATATCTGAGACTGGCTAATAAAAGGAAAAGATTAATATGGGCAAAAGAACACAGACATTGGACAGAGGAAGATTGGGGGAAAAAAAGTGTTATGGACAGATGGTTCAAAGTTTTAGGTGTTTGGATCTCACCGAAGAACATTTGTGAGACTCAGAACAACTGAAGAGAAAATTATTATTTCAAATAAAAAACATTATTTCTAACCTTGTCAATGTGTGGACTATATTTTCTATTCATTTTCCAACTCATTTGATAAATAAAAGTATGAGTTTTCATGGCAAACACAAAAATTGTCTGGATGACCCAAAATGTTTGTACAGTAGTGTATATACTAACAACACAAAAACACCAATTAAAAGCAGTTAAAACAATATTTGTCCAGACTACCATTGGAGCTTCTTATGAATGCGCCAATTTCTGGGGCGGCTTTGAGATGTTATTCTATAGCGTAGGGTGGAGCCCAATAACAATGGGCCCTCACCCCGCTGAGAATACCAACCCTCAGCTGCCTAATGTCACAAAAGTGGTTAAGTGGAGGAGGGAAAGGAAGCAGGAAGGTAATAATGGGCAAGGTTAACTGGGTAACTGGTCTGACCCTATAGACTGGGGTCCGTAGTTTGACCCTGTACCCAGAGGTACCTGTGATGGTGAGGTGGTTTGGGCCACCACCCTTGCCCTCTGCTCCTTAACCATCCCGGCGCTTCCCCTCACCTACCCACTAATCAGGACAGCAGCAGCAAATTCCCCAAGATGGCAATCTTCAAGGGTAACAATGGCAGGAAAGCTACAGTAGACCAAACAAATGAACCAATCAGTTCATTTCCCGTTCTGCGTGGTGTCCTACTGCTCCCTCCTCCTCTTCTTCCACACCTGGATTCATTTTTGGCCATTTGAATAATAAAAATTTAGAGAATGCAGGTCTGAATTGACCTTGGTCTGAAGTGATATCATTTTAAGTGATATCTTTAAGGTGGACAGAAGAAATATATCAGAAATAGTCCAGAAATTGGTCAGAAGATGAGAAATACCACTGTTTATATACACCTGCCTTTCTTTTCTCACCCTGCTCTTTCACCATTCTCATATTTTCTTTCACAGTTTTTGCTCCACTTATCCTCAATCTCCTTTGCTATTCCCAAACCCCAGCACCTTCTAACCAAATAAGTATCTCCTCCTCTCTCTTACTCCCCCCCCCCACCTCACCTCATCCACAGACCTACTCCTTAACCGCAGACCTCTCCACTGAAATATAAAACAAGCCGGCCATTCTCCTTCTCCCACTTGCTTTCCCTTTCTTTACTACTTCTCACTGATGGTGACATATCTCCCAATCCTGCCCCCCCCCCCCCCCCCCCCATACATCCCACCTATCCTCACCTCCACCAAAGCAAGATAAAGTATCGCAATCCCTCAAATGTAAAACCCATGCTCCTGACCCCCACCCCCCTGCTTCCTCTCTCTGGAGCACTTTGGAATGCCTGCTCTGTTTTCAACAAGCTCCACATGATCCATGGCCTTTTTACTTCCCAGAACCTTTCCTTCTTGGGCCTAACTGAGACCTGGCTGACACCCTCTGACACTCCTCCACTGCTGCACTGAGCTATGGCTGCCTTCATTTTACCCTAACTCCTCGCCCTGTCAACAGACATGGCGGAGGAGTGGGCTTCCTCCTTTCTGCAAACTGCTCCTTCAACCCAATTCAACCCCATCCTCCCTTATCCACCTCTCTTTCGAAGTTTACTCTGTCGTATCTAATCTCCCTCCAGTCTCCAAATGGCCATCATATACCAACCACTGGGCTCGCCACTGCCTTTATTGACCAATTCTCCATCTGACTTCTTCACTTTCTTTCTGCTGACATTCACACCATCATCATGGGTGACTTTAATATCGCTACTGACACCCGGCAGCCAGCAGCCTCTAAACTCCTTTTACTTACCTCATCCTATGGACTTACTCAGTGGTCTTCCACAGCCACCCACATAGACGGACATACAATAGACCTCATCTTCACCGACCTCTGTTCCCTATCTAATCTCACAACCTCCCCTTCCCCCCATCTGACCATCATCTACTCACCTTCTCATCCTTGTCCTACTCACCGGCCCCCAATGTCCAACCATTAGCACATCCTCGAACAAACCTTGCAGATTTACACATTCACCGACTCCAGACAGGTTATTAAACTTGGGGTTATTTAGCTTGGAGAAACGAAGGCTTAGGGGTGATCTTATAATAATGTATAAATATATGAGGTGACAGTACAGAGACCTTTTTAATGATCTTTTTACTCTTAGGCCTGAGACATGGACAAGGGGGCATCCTCTATGTCTGGAGGAAAGAAAGAAGATTTAATCATAATCACAGACGTGGATTCTTTACTGTAAGAGCAGTGAGACTATGGAACTCTCTGCCAGATGTTGTTGTAATGAGTGACTCACTACTAACATTTAAGAAGGGATATATATATACAGTTATAAAATATACTGTGTTTCCTGAAGAAGTGAGGGTCACTTACGAAACGCGTAGAGACGAAATAAAGGATACTGGGATAATATCTTGGATCAGTTGCATGTTTGGAGAGGCAGCCCACGGCAAACTCCTATTCCATCCTTGCCTCGATCCTGATGATTGGCAGTCTGCTTTGGATTGAAGCATATAGGTCAGTGATGGCGAACCTATGACACGCGTGTCAGCACTGACACGCGTAGCCATTTTCAGTGACACGCGGCCGCCGGAGAAACTAGACTCGCTATTTGGATAAAAACCACAGACACGGACACAGCAGCAAAAAACTGTTGCGAGTCGGGTTTCCGACACGGCAATGCGAGCGCTTTCCGAGACATCTGCGATTTGTAAATCTCACACTACTCGCTATTACTCGCTTCCCATTCATTAACATTGGACTCGCTAGACTAGCAACGAGTAGCGAGTCCCGGGCTCGGACTCGCTAGACTAGAGTCAAGCGATTCCGAGTTAGGACTCGCCCATCACTAACTACAGCTGAGGAAAAAAAAATGTGCTGGAGGTCTGTAGCCAGAACAGCAGAGCTCCGGCACAGAGCGTCTAGTCCTGGGACTTCCGGTAAGCGGAACTTCTGGCTGGCGCAGCAGGGAGCAGCGGAACGCTGCGGGGGACGCATATCTGAGGCCCTGTGATCGCTGTCTGGAGGTCCAGTGATTACTACAGCAACCATCCTCCAGTGAAAGGTTCTGGGCAGAATCTGGGGTGTCATGAATGTGTGATTGGCCATTACTGAGATAAGTGAGGGGGAGGCTGGAAGAGGCCTGTGCTATGGGTGCCGTTTCCCGCCATTGATTTACATAAGGAACGCCATCTTGCAGCATAGTACAGACTGCATTTCACCCTATTAATCCCTATTTCTGCTTATTAACTCTGCCCTTTCCTAAAAGACAGTTAACCCCTAATTGCCTGCAGGGCTGTCTATAAATCTTCTGTCACTGCCCCTCTTATGGAGAAGCCAAAAAAAACAAGGTTAAGTAAAGGAAGTGGTAGTAGCAGTAGCCGACCCTTTCAAGAGACATGGACTGAGATGTATGGCATTATAGAAAAAAATGGCAGATCATTTTGCGTTCTATGTAGTGAAACGGTAGTAAGCAGAACGTGGAATATAAATAGACATTTTGACAGATAACCTTAGTAGCGCTTGCTTGGCCTTGAAGTGTGCAAAATACCAACCTTCAATTGAAGATTTAGCCAATGAAATTCAGCAACAAAAAAGTCACTAAATCAGTGATGGTGAACCTGTGGCAGTCCAGCTGTTGCTGTTGCTGTTGCTGATGCTGATGCTGTTGCTGTTGCTGTTGCTGGACTGCCACAGGTTCGCCATCACTTGAAGAATTCCCCCTCCCTCTCACTTATCTTAGTTCATGACACCCCACACAGGTTAAATAACAGCAAGACCAACAAAAGAAACCAACTGACAGATTAACAAAGAAGTCACTAAGCAGGTAAATTAAAGAATTATACATATTTGTTATTTAAACTATAAATATCGTAAAATTAGGGTTTTTTTTTCTCAAGGTGACACACCTCGCGATTTATGCTCGGTTTTTTGGCGAATTTTGACACACCAAGCTCAAAAGGTTGCCCATCACTGATATAGGTGGTTGGAGCTGATCAATCTCTGACAGTTGTAATTATTCCTGGAGGTGTCCACATCTCTCCCTGGTTTCGTCCTGCTCTGCTGAATCCTTGCTAAGTGAAAGGGTATTTCATTATTTTGTGGTACACATGTTGTGTGCTTGAGGATCTGCTTATTGCTTGTCTTGCTCTGAGTTGTGGGTTGATATTTAGTCTGCATATTTGTTTACCTGCTCTCAATTAGGAAGTTTTTTTCCTAGGTATGAACTGCTATTCATTGTTGTCTGCTGCTTCCAGATCTGCTGGTGTTAGAACCTATTTATTCTAGTTTCATTCACAGACGTTCCTGCACATATAGAGGGCGCAAGCCTTAGCAGACTCAGGGTTATTTTTTGGTACTATCTGCTGTTGGAGTTATTGCTATTGACCGCAATAGTATTCCATCCTGTTCTTACTATCTAGCTAGTGTGGCCTCTTTTGCTAAACTCTATTATTTGCCTGTGGTGTGTTTTTCCTCTCCTGTTTCCCAGTATCCAATATCCATGGGGGGCTTGCTATTCTTTTGGGGTTCTGCTCTGAGGCAAGATAGACTTTCCTGTTTCCATCTTTAGGGTAGCTAGTTCTCCGGCCATGTCGAGGTGTCTAGGGCATGGTTAGTTACATCCCACGGCTACTTCTAGTTGCGGTATTTAGTCAGGGACTGCGGTCAGTACAGTTGCCAACTACTTCTGTGAAGTCTGTTTATGTTATTCCTAAGTCATTGGATCATAACAGTACAACTGGCCATAAAGACAAACATGAGTTACGTGCATCTCAGATGAAGGGAAGAGAGGTGTTGAGGTATTTTTTTTTCTGTAGTTTGCTTTTTTCTTCCCTCTTTTCCTTTGGGTGACTGTGGGGTCTTGTGCCAGTATGAGTGTCTGTCTAGGAACTAGCTTCTCGTTTAGACCAGCTTGCTGCTAGGGTACAGGGAATTTCTGATTATATTGTTCAGACTCCAGTTTTGGAACCGAAAATTTCTACTCCGGATTTGTTTTTTGGTGACAGGTCCAAATGTTTGAGCTTCAAAAATAATTGTAAATAGTTTTTTGGTCTGAGACCTCGATACTCTGGTGATTCCGTCCAGCAGGTTAAAATTGTTATCTCCCTGCTACGTGGTGATCCGTAGGATTGGACATTTTCTCTCGATTCTAGGGATCCGGTTTTACTTACTGTGGACTCCTTTTTTCAGGCTTTGGGTTTACATTATGATCAACCCAACTCTGTGGATCAAGCTGAAAAGACCTTCTTGGCCCTGTCTCAGGGTCAAGAGGCGGTGGAATTGTATTGTCAAAAATTCAGAAAATGGTCTGTGTTAACTAAATGGAATGATGATGTTTGGCTGCGCTTTTCAGAACGGGTCTTTCTGACTCCGTTAAGGATGTTATGGTTTGGGTCTGAACGATTCTATGTCTCTGGCCATTCAGATTGATCGGCATCTGCGGCAGCACAGAACTGTCCTTTCGGTAATGTTGCCCTCAGAGCAGATTCCTGAGCCGATGCAGTGTGATAGAATCCTATCTCGAACTGAAAGACAAGGCTTTAGATGCCAGAATAGGTTGCGTTTTTACTGTGGAGATGCTTCTCATGTTATTTCTGTCTGCCCCAAAGAGGATTGCTAGTTTATTTACCATCAGTACTATACAACCTAACTTTTATCGGTGTCTTTGATTTGTTCCTTGTCGTCATTTTCTGTGATGGCATTTGTGGATTAAGACACCGCCTTAAACTTGATGGATTTTGAGTTTGCCAGGTGTTGTGGCTTCCCTATGCAGCCATTGTGGGACCCTATTCCTTTAAGGGGCATCGATGCTATGCCTTTGGCTCAAAATAAGCCCCAGTTTTGGACGCAGTTGACAATGCGCATAGCACCAGCTCATCAGGAGGATTGTCGATTTCTGGTTTTGCATAAGCTGCATGATGTGGTTGTTCTGGGTTTTCCATGGTTGCAGGTCCATAATCATGTTTTGGATTGGAAGTCTATGTCTGTGACTAGCTGGGGTTGTCAGGGGGTACATGATGTCATTCCTTTGATGTCTATCTCCTCTTCGTCCTTGGAGATTCTGGAGTTTCTGTCTGATTTTCAGGATGTTTTTGATGACCCCAAGTCCAGTTCTCTTCCGCCACACAGGGAGTGCGATTGTGCGATTGATTTGTTGCCAGGCTGTAAGTTTCCTAAAGGTCGACTTTTCAACTTGTCTGTGCCTCAACATGATGCTATGCGGAGCTATATTAAGGATTCTTTGGAGAAAGGACATATTTGCCCGTCTTCTTCGCCGTTAGGGGTGGGGTTCTTTTTTGTTGCTAAGAAAGATGGCTCCCTGAGACCCTGTATTGATTATCGCCTCTTGAATAAGATAACGGTCAAGTTTCAATACCCTGTACCTTTGATTTCCGACTTGTTTTCTAGGAATAACGGGGCATGTTGGTTTACTAAGAGTGACCTTAGGGGGGTATATAATCTAGTTCATATTAAGCAGGGTCACAAATGGAAAATGACGTTTAATATGTCTGAAGGCCATTTTGAATATTTTGTGATGCCATTTGGGCTTACTAATGATCCATTCGTTTTTCAGTCCTTTATGCATGACATACTTCGGGAGTTTATTGACAAGTTCCTGTGTATTTGGATGATATTTTGATTTTTTTTTCCGACGATTGGGATTCTCATGTGGCACAGGTCAGGACTGTCTTTCAGATCCTTCATGACAATGCTTTGTATGTTAAGGGGTCTAAGTGTTTTTTTGGGGTCCAGAAGGTTTCTTTTTTGGGCTTCATTTTGTCTCCTTCGTCTACTGAGATGGATCCTGTTAAGGTTCAGGCTATTCATGATTGGGTTCAGCCCACGTCTGTAAAGGGTCTTCAGAAATTTTTGAGTTTTGCTAATTTTTATCGTCGGTTCATTGCAAAATTTTCCAACATGGTTAAACCGTTAACCAATTTGACTAAGAAGGGAGCTGAGGGGGGCGTGGCCGGATGCTGTGCTGAGCGGCGCTACAATCTGCAGCCATCGGCACCCACAGCTGCTAATATCGGGACATCACGGGCCCTAAACGGTCCCGCAACACCCAGGGAGCGGAGTGCCGGCGGACGGTGCCTAAGACTGCTCTAGATGCCTTCCTAGAGCTGGAGCAGCGGCGCGGCCTTGTCCGGGCGCCATCTTTGGGGCAGCGTGGAGAGGGAGAGGCGAGCACACAGAAAGATCTGCTCAGAGATGAGACCGAATCTGAGCAGGCTGGCAGTGGGGGAGAGCAGGCAGGGGACCCTGAGATGGAGCCAGAGCAGCTGGGCTCACAGGATGAGCGAGGAGACACGGAGGAGGAGGACTCTCAGCTACAGCAGCAGTATGAGGTAATGGAGGAGGGGGGCCCTGATCCCAGGCAGGGAGCACAACACCATACTCCCTACTATACAAGGGCCACATCTAAGCTGGGGTCAGGGGAGCCCATGATACCTAGAGATCCCATTTTCCTAGTGGCTCACAGGGAAACTATTACTCCCACCCTCCACCCCAGTTGTTCCAGCCTCAGCACTGTCCCCAACCAAGCCATGTGCAAGGTGGAAGCTCCTCATCTCCCCCCCGGACTGGCAACCTATCCTAACCTCACTGCCGTCTAAAGATGATTTCAAAAACCTTATCAATGAGGTGAAAGAGGCTTGTAGAGCTGAAATCCAGGGGGTCAGACAAGATTTGCATCATCTCCGTACCAGAATGGAGAATCTGGAAGAGGAACACGATGCTACCAGAAAGCACCTAGCTGAGCTCCATCAGGTGGTGAATTCACAACAAGCCATTATGGAGGAAATGCAGGCACACATGGAGGATCTGGACAATAGGGGATGCAGATGCAATATAAGGGTGCGGGGGATCCCGGAGTCCGCTGAAATAGAGTCTCCAGACGCCATCCTACAATCTATCTTTAAAGACATATTGGCAGGGGCGGAACTACCGTGGTGCAGCTGGTACAGCTGCACCAGGGCCCCGGCCAGCTAGGGGGCCCCTGAAGGCTCCAGCGGCGGGTCCGTTCCGCTCCCTGACAGGTCGGTGGTAGTGGCCGCAAAAGGAGAAGCAATGGAGGCGGAGGAGGATTCAATATGAGTGAGCCCTGGGGCGGGGGGGGGGTCCGGAGGGGTCCAGAGGGGCCCCCCCTCTCCTGTGAGGAATCACCGCCGCCCCGCCGCCGGGCCCCGCCCCCTGAGCTCTCTCCTGAGATGCAGGGGGGTGTCGGAGCAGCAGGCAGTGTCCCAGCCCAGGATTTATTGAATACTGCTGGGACACTGCGCCTGCACTGATTCCCCTGCGTGCTGGCACTTCCGGGATCAGTGTGTGAGCTCAGCTTGGACAGAGCAGCTGAGCTCCTCCTGACCCGGAAGCGCTGATGCTGCAGAGGTGCCGGCTGCCTGAGGACACTCTGGGAGCAGGACAAGGTAAGCGCCAATGAGCCGAAGACAGCAGGGGTGGGGAAACAGGGGCCACGAGGGAAGAAGCAGGGTGAATGGGGGGCACAAGAGGGATGAAGCAGGGTGAATGGGGGGGCACAAGGGGAGAAGCAGGGTGAATGGGGGGCAAAAGAGGGATGAAGCAGGGTGAATGGGGGCACAAGGGGAGAAGCAGGGTGAATGGGGGGGCACAAGAGGGATGAAGCAGGGTGAATGGGGGCACAAGGGGAGAAGCAGGGTGAATGGGGGGGTGCACAAGAGGGATGAAGCAGGGTGAATGGGGGGCACAAGGGGGACGAAGCAGGGTGAATGGGGGCACAAGAGGGGAGAAGCAGGCAGTATAGGGGGTCACAAGAGGGGAGAAGCAGAGTGAATGGGGGGGGCCACAAGAGAGGAGAAACAGGGAGAATGGGAGGCACAAGAGGGGAGAAGCAGGGTAAATGGGGGGGGGCACAAGTCTGAGTCCCTTCCTGTAAGTCCTGCATGCATATCTAGACTGTATGTCCCTGGCTGAGTGTGCATGTGTGTGCGCGCCTGGCTGAGTGTGCATGTGTGTGCGTGCCTGGCAGAGTGTGCATGTGTGTGCGCGCCTGGCAGAGTGTGCATGTGTGTGCGCGCCTGGCAGAGTGTGCATGTGTGTGCGCGCCTGGCAGAGTGTGCATGTGTGTGCGCGCCTGGCTGAGTGTGCATGTGTGTGCGCGCCTGGCTGAGTGTGCATGTGTGTGCGCGCCTGGCTGAGTGTGTGCGTGTGTGTGGGGGGGCCCCGAAAAATTTCTTGCACCAGGGCCCACTACAGTCTGGGTCCGCCCCTGCATATTGGGGTCCCCGCCTTCAAATAACATCAAACTGGATAGAGCTCATAGGGCTTTGCAGCCTAAATCCATGACAGGGCAGCCACGTGATATCATCTGCTGTGTGCATGATTTTGCCATCAAAGAAAGCATCATGGCCAAGGCCAGAAAAAATGAGAAAGACATTGCCTTTCAGGGAACTAAAGTGCAATTGTATCCTGATATCTCACGCATCACCCTGCAAAAAAGAAGACATCTAAGGTCCCTCCTGACAATCCTCCGTGACCATCAGATCCCCTATAGGTGGGGGTTCCCTTTCTTGCTGACAGCTCAGCTTCACTACGCACCCCTACAGATATACCAGCTTTTTGTGCAGCCCTTGACATCCCTGCGGTCCACATTCCGCACTGGACTCTGTACGTTGTCGGGGCTCCTCCGCCTCCTGTGTGGTCGAGAGCTGGAAAGCCCTGGAGAGGGGAGGGCGTAGACAACGGGGCAGAGGAAACAGAGCCTCCGCATCACCCCGCTGAGGGCTGATTTGAACACTCTTGGGCCCTATCTCTTGGATTGACTTTTGTCCCTCTAGAGTTAAGCATAGCAGCTCGTGACTTACGATACAACATAAGGGGGTTGGTGGGGGCCCCGTGTTGGACATTGTAGGCCTCGCAAGGCGTAGGGGTCCGTTCCCGCGTTTCCCCCATATTTCTGGTGACCCCGGGGAACTTCTCCCTGTCTCATGCAGGCGGGAGAGGGCCTAGTATCTTTCTTCGGGCCTCCCGGAAGGGGTCTCTTGACCGGGGGGCGGAGGGGGAGAGGACTTGTTTTTTCCCTTCTCCCTCCCCGGTTGGTTATTTTGGTTATTTTGTATTAGTATTTTTTCGTTAATTCATTTTTCTACTTACACGTCACATGATAGTGATGATTTACAAATTATGGCTTTGCATGTATTTGTTTATATGTCTCCCCTTCCCCTTTGTGTCTTTCCCTTCTGTGTCATCTCAGATCATCATTCCACCACTGAGAATAGCCGGGAGGAAGGACGGGATGCCAACATCTTCCGTCACCTGGAGAGTACATGGGAGTCATCCTCACAACAGGTATAGCACTTATAATACAGAAGAGAACCCGCCATTAATATTAAGATGACACGAATAGTTTCTCTTAACGTACGGGGCCTTAATTCCCCCGTAAAAGGGCTCTACTACTTAGGGAACTCCGTCAGTGTGGGGCAGACATAGTGTTTCTTCAGGAGACTCATTTTGATTCCACTGGTTCGTTCAAATTCGCAGCACATACATATCCACACCAATTCTCAGCTTTTTCCGACTCTAAGAAGGGTGGGGTAGCTATTTTGTTATCTGCCGCAAGCCCAGCACAAGTCATCTCTTCCCACATAGATCTGGGAGGTAGGTACGTCATCTTGGATCTGACTCTTAACGGTCGACCTCTGCGTCTAGCCAATTTATATGCTCCAAACGATGGGCAGCTGGGATTTCAGAATGGTATGTTCGACAGGCTCGCGGAGCTCCCGGATACCCCATCCATTGTGGGTGGAGACTTTAATGTTCCCTTTTCCGAGGTGTCCGACAGACTCTCCTTGGGGGGGCAGCGACCATCTCCAGCCCTACAGAAGCTTTCTTTAGGCCTACGTAGACTGATTCGTAGGGAGGCATTATTTGATGCCTGGAGGGTGGCGCACCCTGGGGAGAGATCTTTTTCCTTTTTTTCCCATCCACACCAAATCCATTCTAGAATTGACTACCTATTTGTAAATTCCCATATTCCCATAAGAAATATGGAGAGGGTTGAATTGGGTGCAATATGTGGTCGGATCATGCCCCTCTGTTCATGGACTTTCGGCTTTCCCCATCTCGCTCCTACAGGGGCCCGTGGCGACTGAACGAATCCTTGTTGAAAAATGTATCAATAAAAGCATCTTTACAGACCCGTCTGGAGGAATATTTTACACTGAATGGGGGGGTCTGTCTCTTCCCCTGGGGTGCTATGAGAGGCCCACAAAGCAGTGATAAGAGGGCATCTTATTAAGGAGGGGGCTAGGGCAAAAAAGAAGGAAAATACGCTAAAACAATCCCTTATGGCAAGTTTGGCTAAACAGGAGAGGAGACTGCTTTCCCACCCGTCGTTCCCTATCCTGAGAGAAGTAATAAAACTGAGGGAACAGCTGAAGGATCTGGCAGTTCGGGGGCCGAGAGGTTGTTAACCTTCACAAAACAAAAATTCTATGAAAGAGGCAACAAGGCCCATACCATGCTAGCTAGACAACTGAGGGAACGAGTAACGACCTCGGGTCCTCAGGCCTTGCGTGACTCTAGTGGTACCTTACAGTACCATCCAGATGCCATAGCCAATATCTTTTATGATTACTACAGCAAACTCTATAGCTTACATTCAGGTGGGGGTGGTGATCTTGGGAACCCCGAGGTGATAGATTCATACCTCTCCAAATTAGAGCTCCCCTCCCTACCCCGGGGGGCTGCAGAGACCCTCAGTGCAGTGGTGACCATGGAAGAGGTTAGTGAGATATTGAACTCTCTGCCCCAGGGCAAATCCCCGGGACCTGACGGTTTGACATACCTGTACTATAAGACTTTTGCTAAGGTACTACTCCCTCACATGACTGCTCTGTTTAATGCTTTTATGACGGGTCATCCTATTCCGACTACGATGTTGCATTCCTCCCTAAGCCACCTAGAGACCCCTTGGAGTGTGCCAATTACAGGCCGATCGCCTTGCTGAACTCCGATTTGAAGGTTTTTACCAAACTCCTGGCTACGAGACTTAATATCTGGATACCTCATCTGGTTCATAAAGACCAGGTAGGTTTCATCCCTCATAGACAGGGAGGAGATAATACCAAGAGGATTATTGATTTGGTGGATGTTCTGAATCGGAGGGAACAACAGGCCTTGGTCTTAAGCTTAGACGCGGAAAAGGCTTTTGATCGCCTTTCCTATTTGGGACCATGCGCTCCCTGGGGGTTTCGGGGGGATTCATGAGGGCACTACAGGCATTGTACAGTTACCCTTCGGTTTCCATAAAACTTCCTTTCAGTTTATCCAAACCTTTTACTATTTTGAATGGCACCAGGCAGGGGTGTCCACTCTCACCATTACTGTTTGCTCAATGCATAGAACCCCTGGCGGCAGCTATCAGACTGGATCCCAACATCTCGGGGGTGCAGCTGGGGAGTAAGCAATTTAAAATAGCGTTATTCGCGGACGATGTCCTCCTGACTCTTACGAACGTTCACATCTCTCTCCCAAACTTACTTGGAGTGTTGAGATCCTATGGAACTCTTTCAGGTTACAAACTGAATTCCAATAAAACTGAAGCTATGCCCATTGGACTCCCCCCAGAGATTTGGGATCATCTGAGAGTGAACTACAAGTTCAGATGGAAGCTGGAAGCAGTTAAATATTTGGGAGTGCAGATCACATCCTCTTATGATGCCCTGTATAAGTGTAACTTCCCACCTCTTTTCAGGGATATAAGAGCAAAATTGTCCAAATGGAAGTCTCTTCCTATGACATGGATGGGCCAAATGACGGCAGTCAAGATGTCCATTTTTTACCAAACTTATAAACTCATTTGAAACTTTGACGGTGAGAATCCCTATGTCGGAACTGAAATCTCTCCAGGCAGCAATAATGGACTTCATATGGCTTGGGAAGAGACATAGGGTAGCTAGAGAGGTTCTTCTGACCCACAAACTTAGGGGAGGACTCTCGGTACCCGACATACTGAAATATTATTGAGCTACACATTTACGGAGAATCCCGTGCTGGACCTCCCTTTGGGCTTACAATAGATGGACTGAAATAGAAAAGCTCTGGATTGCTCCTATACACCCGAATTCATTCCTCTGGCCACCGGCCCAGGCAAGCCCTCAGTCTCCTCTATTGGGCCCAATGCAGTTCACTCGTGAGCTGTGGAACTCCTGCACGAAGAGATTTCGCCTGATGTCGCCTTGCTCCCCCTTGGTGTCATTTATTTATCAACCCTTACTTCCGAGTAGCCTCGAATTGGATATGGTACACACATGGTTGAAAGCAGACCTTTTTAGATATGCAGACATAATAGACGGGAAGACCATGGAGATCCACAGTTTTGAATACTTAAAGAAAAGTTTTTCTCTGCCAAATAGGACTTTTTACCAATATCTCCAAATTAGGGATTTGGCTGGGTCTCTCTTTGGTAGGGCAGGAGTATCGGTCCCCACAGAATTTGAAAAGCTATGTAGGACATTCACAGGCATCAGGGGTCTGATCTCTGCAATCTACTCTCTGCTAGCCGATCCAGGTGTAAACTAGGGGGGAGCACTCGCCTACATGTTGAGATGGGAGACCAGTTTGGGGAGAAAAATCTCAGACCAGGACTGGTCGTATATCTGGAGCAATGCTGCCAAATCTTCCATTTGCACACTATACAAAGAAAATATTTATAAAATCTTAACTCTGTGGTACTATACCCCAGAGGTTCTCCACAGAATGGATTCATCCATTCCCTCAACGTGTTGGAGGTGTGGGTCGGGATTGGGCTCAGTATATCATATTTTTTGGACTTGCTCGGGGATTCGACCTTTCTGGAGTCAGGTAAAGATTTTAATAGACAGCGTTTTACAAGCTGACATCCCATTGGACTCTATGGTCTTCCTCTTAGGTGTGAGAGCTAGGGGGTTGAACAAGATGTCGTCTAGACTTTTTCTTCACATATCCACGGCGGCTAGATGCTTAATAGCCAAAAATTGGAAGCAGACCTCTACCCCACCATCCCTTATGAGCCTTAGGAATAGGATTCTGGATGTTAAACGTATGGAATATTTAACAGCGATGATGCACGACTCAGTGGATAAATATATGAAGATTTGGTCTTTGTGGGAGTTTTTGACGCAGCAAATGAGATTGCGCCTCCTTGAAGTGTGTCTCAAAGGATAGAGATATTCCCCTTCCTACCCTATCCCCCCCTTAACCCTGTCTGTCTGTCTTGTTCGTCTCTGGCCTGTTTGGTTACTCTTGAGTTATAGTAGTTATACAGGCCAAGTTGGTTGTTTGGGTTCAAATGCTTTCAAACATGAAGATGGTATTGTAATAAAGATACTCGCTATATATAGACACATATTGAGATTGAGGACTCTCTCTTGCGGGATCCGCCCGCTTTGCGGGGTGCAGGAACTAGGCTCGCGAGAGAGATTTTAGCCCTCTCTAATGCCGATAAGTCCTTAAGAGATTGCAATTATAACTTCTTTTCTTTTCTTCTATTACCGTATATACTCGTGTATAAGCCGACCCGTGTATAAGCCGACCCCTCTACTTTTGCCCCCAAAACCTGGGAAAACCTATTGACTCGTGTATAAGCCGAGGGTGGACCCCAGCACAGGTATACAGCCCCCAGCAGTGTTGTATACAGCAGCCCCAGAGGTATATACAGCAGCCCCAGTGGTAGTATACAGCAGCAGCCCCAGTGGTATATACAGCAGCAGCCCCAGTAGTTAGTATACAGCAGCCCCAGAGGTATATACAGCAGACCCAGTGGTAGTATACAGCAGCCCCAAGGTGTATACAGCAGCCCCAGTGGTAGTATACAGCAGCCCCAGTGGTATATACAGCCCCAGTGGTAGAATACAGCAGCCCCAGAGGTATATACAGCCCCAGTGGTAGTATACAGCAGCCCCAGTGGTATATACAGCCCCAGTGGTAGTATACAGCAGCCCCAGAGGTATATACAGCCCCAGTGGTATATACAGCCCCAGTGGTAGTATACAGCAGCCCCCAGGGGGTATATAGCAGCCCCCAAATGCTGGCACTCGCCCCCCTTGTAAGGGCCCTCCTCCCCCCCCTTGCTGCTTATCTTACCATCCCGGTCTTCTGCTCAGCGCTGCTCCTCGGTGCTCCGTTCTCCATGCTCCGTCCTCGCTGCATCCGGGATCCCCGGCTGTCGCGCGATGACGTCATATGCCTGCGACGGCCGGAAACCCCGGATCCCAGCACAGGTATACAGCCCCCAGCAGTGTGGTATACAGCAGCCCCAGAGGTATATACAGCAGCCCCAGTGGTAGTATACAGCAGCAGCCCCAGTGGTATATACAGCAGCAGCCCCAGAGGTATATACAGCAGACCCAGTGGTAGTATACAGCAGCCCCGAGGTGTATACAGCAGCCCCAATGGTAGTATACAGCAGCCCCAGTGGTATATACAGCCCCAGTGGTAGTATACAGCAGCCCCAGAGGTATATACAGCCCCAGTGGTAGTATACCGCAGCCCCAGTGGTATATACAGCCCCAGTGGTAGTATACAGCAGCCCCAGAGGTATATACAGCCCCAGTGGTATATACAGCCCCAGTGGTAGTATACAGCAGCCCCCAGGGGGTATATAGCAGCCCCCAAATCTGGCACTCGCCCCCCTTGTAAGGGCCCTCCCCCCCCTTCCCCCCGCTGCTTATCTTACCATCCCGGTCTTCTGCTCAGCACCGCTCCTCGGTGCTCTGTTCTCCATGCTCCGTCCTCGCTGCATCCGGGATCCCCGGCTGTCGCGCGATGACGTCATATGCCTGCGACGGACGGAGATCCCGGATGTAGCAGGACGGGAGCATGAAGAACGGAGTACCGAGGAGCGGCGCTGTGCAGATGACCAGGATGGTAAGATACGCAGAGGGGGGGGCCCTTACAAGGGGGGAGAGTGCCAGCATTTGGGGGCATATATGCACTGCTTCCCCCTGCCGCTGATTGACAGGGGGAAGCAGTGCATATGTAATGAGAGGCCCCGACTACCATATTGACCCGTGTATAAGCCGAGGGGGAGACTTTTCAGCCCAAATTTTGGGCTGAAAAACTCAGCTTATACATGAGTATATACGGTAATTGGTTATGCTACCCGGTTAAAAAGGCATATTTGGAATATGCTTACTGTTTTCCTGTCTTTCTGCCATTTGTAATGGTTCATTTGTATCATTTGTTTATATCTTGCTAAAATTTAATAAAAAATCTATAGCTAAAAAAAAAAGAAGGGAGCTGAGGTGGAGCATTGGTCCCCTGCGGCTGTTTTCGCCTTTCAGGAGCTTAAGAGACTGTTTACTTCTGCTCCTGTGTTGCGTAACCAGATGTCTCTCTTCCGTTTCTGGTGGAGATTGACGCCTCTGAGATTGGTGCGGGGGCCTTTTTGTCTCAGAGAGATCCTGTTGGTTCCACGATGCACCCTTGTGCCTTCTTTTCCCATAAATGTTCGCCCACTGAACGCAATAATGATGTCGGCAATCTGGAGATGCTGGCCATGAAGTGGGCATTTGAGGAGTGACGACATTGGCTGGAGGGGGCTAAGCATCGTTTTGTGGTCTTAACTGATCACAAGGATCTGGTTTATCTCGAGTCTGCCAAGAGACTGAATCCTAGGCAGGCTCGATGGTCCTTGTTTTTCACTCGTTTTGATTTTATGGTCTCGTACCTCCCTGGTTCTAAGAATGTTAAGGCTGATGCTCTCTCTCGCAGTTTTTTGGCTGATTGTCTTGAGGTCTCGGCGTCGGTCGTCATTCTGAAGGAGGGGGTTGTTCTTTCTGCTATTTCCCCCGATTTACGACTTGCTCTTCAGGAATTTCAAGTGGATAGATCTGATAGATGGCCTGTGGGGAAATTGTTTGTTCCTGCCCGGTGGACTACTAAATTTATTTCTGAGGTTCCCTGTTCTCTGTTGGCTGGTCATCCTGGCATATTTGGTACCCGGAATTTGGTCAGTGGATCTTTTTGGTGGCATTCCTTGTCCCGGGATGTGCATTCTTTTGTGCAGTCCTGTGGGACTTGTGCGCGGGCCAAGAATTGTTGTTCCCGGGCTAGTGGGTTGCTTTTGCCCTTACCTGAGCAGCCGTGGATGCATATTACTATGGATTTTGTTTTGACCTTCCTGTTTCCCAGAGGATAACTGTTATCTGGGTTATTTATGACAGGTTTTCTAAGATGGTTCATTTGGTTCCTTTGTCTAAATTGCCTTCTTCTTCAGAATTGGTTCCGTTGTTTTTTCAGCATGTTATTCGTTTGCATGGTATTCCGGAGAATATTGTGTCTGACAGTGGTACCCAGTTTGTTTCTCGGTTTTGGAGGACCTTCTGTGCTAAGCTGGGTATTGATTTGTCTTTTTCTTCTGCGTTTCTGGCTGTCCGGGTGTGGATTTTGTGGTTGAGCGGCTTCAGCAGATATGGGATTGCGTGGTGGACAATTTACATCAGTCTCAGGAGACCACTGAACGTTTTGCTAACCGTCGTCGGTGTGTTGGTTCTCGGCTTCATGTTGGGGATTTGGTTTGTTTGTTTTCCTGCCATGTTCCTCTGAAGGTTTCTTCTCCTAAATTCAAGCCTTGGTTCATTGGTTGTTACAGGATTTCTGAGATTATTAATCCTGTCTCCTTTCGGTTGGCGCTTCCGGACTCCTTTGTAATTCATAATGTCTTCCATAAATCCTAGTTGAGGAAATATGTTGTGCCCGTGGTTCCCGCTGTGGCTCCTCTGGATCCAGTCGTGATTGATGGTGAGTTGGAGTATTAGGTTGAGAAGATTTTGGATACCCATCGACGTAGGCTCTAGTACCCTGTTAAATGGTGGGGTTATGGCCAGGAGGATAATTCTTGGATTTTTGCCTCGGGGGTCCATGCCCCTGACTTGGTTGGTGCTTTTCATCTGGCTCATCCTGGTAAGCCTGGGGGCTCTGGTGAGGGTTCGGCGACCACTCCTCAAGGAGGGAACACTGTTGTGAATTCATTAATGAAGAATTCTGGTTGTGAGCTCCCTCCTGTGGTTGTTGTTGGTGATGCAGCTGGCTGTGATTTGGAGAGTTACTCAGCTGATCCTGATGATTGGCAGTCTGCTTTGGATTGAAGTATATAGGTGGTTGGAGCTGATCTATTTCTGTAATTATTCTGGAGGTGTCCACATCTCTCCCTGGTTTCTTCCTGCTCTGCTGAATCCTTGCAAGCTAAGTGAATAGGTTTTTGTTATTTTGTAGTACACATGTTGATGTAGGTTGATGTAGGAAAACACAGGCAAAGTCACTTTCTCCCGGGTACTTTACTGTCAACCTTTAGCAGCATCATACAAAGTTTACAGTTCAGCATCTGATGTTAAAATAACAGGTAGCTTTACGGATGGCTGAAAGTGGATCCCAGGTTGTATGGTGGAACCCGTGGTGTACCTTCATGAAGGAACCCGTGTCCTTTCTTCCCCGCCTAGGATGGGCCTATACCCAATAGCTCCGTGTAGGTAGTACCGGGGGTCCTCTCCCTCGTGGTGAGGAAGCAGGCAGACCACTTTGTCTGGCAGGGTGCTGTGGCGATATACGGACCACAGCAGCCGGTTGCCGACTGCAAAGCTGAACTTTGGCCAGATCCTCGGGCCCGGCGTTCCCGTGGTGGACTGGAGAATCCCCTGGAGTATGGTCACTCCACTCTGGGGATCTCCCTTTCTCTCTAGGGCCCGGACTTCTCGCGTAGGGCATCCTCTTTCAGGACCTCCTCAAGGTCCCTTCTTCTTCCCACAGGTTTGGCTTGAAACCGACCGGGTAAACCTTCCGCCTCGTTCCAATTAGCCAAAGACCTCCTTGAACCCTCTAGAAGTGAATATATCCACTCCCGGGTATTCTCCCACCACTCAACTAATGTGGGAGTGCTGGGAATGGGTCCCACCCACCAGCCTAGGGTCCACCTGCAGCTGGGGCAATTACACCTCTTTTACGGGTGCAATACCCCTCTGTGACGCCTGCACATGCGGGGCGCCACATTACTCCTAGGTCATCGGATCATAACAGTCCACACTCTCTGTACACATGCTGACATCATACCCTGGCTGTGCAGAAGTTAAAACATTGTTTATATCAAAGCCACAAATTGTCGGGTATTTGAAATTATCACTAAATGCCGGCGGCTCCTGTCAGGAGCTGTCCAGGGTACTGTACGCAATTTGCATAGAGTACATACTCGGCGGCTCCTGTCAGGAGCTCTCCGAGGTACTGTATGCTAATAGCGTAAAGTACATGCCGGGCGGCTCTGTCATCAGCTGCCCATCATGTACTGTACGCTATTAGCGTTCAGTATCTCGGACAGCTCCTGACTTCAGGAGACTGTCCGCAAGGTACTGTACGTTATTAGCGTACAGTACCTCAGAGAGCTCCTGTCAGGAGCCACCGGCATTTAGTGATAATACCCGACAATTACGGCTTTGATTTAAACAATGTATTGACCCCTGACAGCCAGGGTGTGATATTAGCATGTGTCCAGGGAGTGTGGACACTCCCTGGACAGAAGCTGCCACCACACCAACATCGACTTAACCCTTCAAACACCAGATTATTAGCCGCATTTGTAGCCTCTGTGCTGACATGCCGCACAGAGGCTGCAGATGGGGTTAATATGCAGCGAAACCCCAGGATTTTTAAAATTTGGACATCGGCTGTGTTTTTACTAATCATCTATCACCGCTGCTGTCACAGCGGTGACAGATGATTGGTTACTGTACCGGGAAACCGGCAAATTCAAACTCTGCGGCTTTGACAGCCATGCAGTTTAAATTCACCATTAAATGCTGTCCGCAGTTCTGCAGTTTGCTTCAGGACCGCGGACAGCATCACACTGACATGCAGCATACACACACTCACTCAGCACACTCGCAGCACACTCACATGCATATAGCCATGCACACACTCACCCACACGCACCACTCACAGCAAACACACACAACACTCGCATCACTGTCATGCATCAAACATGCTCCGTGTTTGATGCATGACAGTGTGGCTTCAGCCTAAACAACACACTGTGGGCACATGGCCTAAGAGGTGTGGGTGGGTTGTAGTGTCTTGCAGTTCCATACCTCACAACTTCAGGCCAGAGGTCTGTGGCTTGTTGACCAGTCTCTGTAGGGCAGTATCAAAGCATCTGTCTGCATAACAGTACAGCACACAAGGAGTGAACTAAAAAAAACTTATTTTTATAACTTAGCCACATACACCACAGGGAGGTGGGGGGCACATACAGCCCAGTGAGGTGGGGGGCCACATACAGCACAGGGAAGCAGGGGGGGTGCCACATGCAGCACAGGAAGGCAGGGGACCACATACAACTTGAACCTATGATCATTTGATCAATTGTACAATACAGGGCATTACATCTATATTGCTGTGTACTTTTATTTTACAACTCTGCTATGAAGTCCTACGAGTAATTGATGTCAACAAGGAGTTGGTCCTCCATGTTGTCAGATTTGTTAGAATTTCTGGGGAAAAAAGTTATTTTATAAAATTGCTCATACTGTGAAATATGGCTTCTTGAAGGGCCACAGCAAGTCTGCACTGAAGACGGGAGGAACAGATACAGGTGCATCCATAAATTAGAATATTATCAAAATATTTATTTCAAGTAGATCAATACAAACAGTGAATGCATAGTATATAAACGCTCTGAACATGGCAATTCTTCATTACTTTTCGTATTATATCCTAATTCATTGGAGATGCACTAGTAATGATCTCTATCCCCTCTGAACCATTTCGCTACCCTTCGGTGTAAAGGTTTTGGGCATGACAGGAGGCAATGATGAAAGGGGACTGTTTGCGCACAGTCATAGTAAGTAAGATGCAGCCCCATTGTTGTTTATGTGCCCACTGGGCATTTGTGCGCCATTTAAGTGATCTGTTTTTATTGATTTCTGCAGCCAAAACAAATCTCTTTTCTTTTTTTGCAAAGTATCATAATACGCATCATCCTTTTGTGTTGCTTTTTGCTCCATATTTTCTTGTCTGCGCTTGTGCTTTTTCAAGCAAAGTGCAGTCTACAATCCCATAAGCAGCATGGGTGTTCAATAACACAGAAAACAACAAACAAACCCATTCATCCCAGATTCAAGGCTGGTTTCACATCAGTGTTTCACGCAGATTTGCACTTTTGCTGCATCTGCCTAGCGTAAGGATCACTTGGCGCAAAACTATTCGGTCTAATGCAATTCCTATGTGACTTGTGGACATGTGCAGTACTTGCAGTTAGTACTTGCGGCGAGTCAAAAGCCACTAGCCGCAAAAACCATAGTACCGACATGCCGCAAGTCTCCATAGCTATGATTGGTCCAAATGCTGTTTTTGCCGTTTTGCATTCCGACGGCAGATGCAGCAAAGTGTACGGAACTGCCTGATGCGAGAAGATTGCATGTTGAAGCAGTCTTACCTTCTCCAAGTTTCTGTTGGCCTGTCAGTGTGTCTGGGAATCGCAGAACACAGGTCATCTGATGCACATGGCCAGGTCCTTTAACTTCTCAAGGTACATTGACCCAAATGCCCTGAAGAAAGATTGCCGGAGCTGTGCAACTGATCCCAGGGAGGTAAGATATGCACGTGGTACCGAGTGAATGATAGTCTGGAAAGCGCAGCACAACCTGTGTGAATACAGTTTGTTTGTTTTTTTTAATTCACAATGGAGTTAATGAAGAAAGTAAAGCAAAAAACAAAGCAAAATGACATGCTCAATTATTTTCTTGATGTTTTCTGCACATTAACACAGCATAAAAAACGCTGAACTACACAGCAATTGAAATCCCATTCACTTGACTGCAGATTCCAGTGACTGATCCGTTTTGTGCAGTTTTTCAAAAAAAACAAAACCCTAAAAACAGATACAAACACATCCAAAACTCCCAGTGTGCACATAGCCTTAAGGTCCAGGCAGCGATCACACTGTCAATATGAGACAGGGAACTGCTCAATATGCAAATTTGGAGGCAAATAACTGCACCAAAGCCCCTCATTTGCATTTGTTATATCAGGAGTTTTAAAACTAACTTCAACTGTTAATTGTATACTGCCAATATGATTTTATATAAACTAAACCAATATAAACCTGTTTAATTAGTTCAGTTTGCATTTCAGAGGTGAAAGACTTCCTTTAAAATATACTGCTCACTCTCTTTAATGTAATGCCAATTTATAAAGACAGAGTTCTAGTACCCTCTAGTGGTAGATGTAATATCAGCAACTAAATATGATTTTATCTCTACGGAGCATTTCTTACCAACTGTTCAGACTAACATTTATCTTATAGCTACTATATTCTGCATTGCACATTATCACCTTCATGGCAAAACCCACTTTTTAAATTCTGACCAGTGTCACTTTATGTGGAAATAAAGTGTCCCCAAGCTGCTCATTCTCCTGTCCCAATCTGGCAGTCAATAACTTAAATGACTCTCTCAGACGCTCCCTGGACCAAGTAGCGCCCCTCACCCTCAGAACCTCCAAACATAGAACAAAACAGCCCGTCTCACAACACAAACTCAATTCCTCCAGCAAATCTCTAGCAGTGCTGAACTTTTATGGAGGAAAACCCGCACTCCAGAAAACTTAATTCACTATAAATGTATGTTGAGAACTTACAACTCTGCCCTTCACCTCGCCAAACAGACCTACTTCACCACCCTGGTCTCCTCACTATTCAACAACCCAAAAAAACTCTTTGACACCTTTCACTCTCTCCTCAGTCCTAAAGTGCAGGCCCCTATCACTGACCTTTTGTGCTCATAGTAACATAGTATTTAAGGTTGAAGGGAAGACCTTAAAGGGAACCTGTCAGGTGATTTATGCCCCTCCACTATCACTGTCTGTAGCTGCAGCTTTATAATACTATTCTACATCCCTGTCTGAGCTCAGAGTGTAATTGAAAGGTAGAATAAAAAGCATTTCTACACGTACATTTCATCTCACACCTTGGAGGAGGGGTACTGTCGGCAGATAATATTAACTCACTTTCTAACTTGGATGGCTAAAGACCTGTTGCGAGTAAATGATCATGTGACCATAGTAGGCGGAGCTATGCCAGCAAACATATGTCTGTGAGAACTTAGCTCCGCCTATTTTAGTCACATGGTTGTGACATCACATCAGGTCTCCCAACATGTTCTAGCACAAGGCTGAAATGTTAACTATTAACCTGCCAAACAGTCCCCGTCCTCCAAGTTGGGGACTGGCTGCCTCATTACATAAGAAAATGTAAGTGTATAAATGCTTTTCTGTCACCTTTCACATTACACTCTGAGCTCAGACAGGGATGATTAGACTGGCATTATAAAGCTGCAGGTACAGAGAATGATAGCTGGGGAGGCATAAACTAGCTGACAGGTTCCCTTTAAGTCCATCTATTTCAACCCATAGCCTAACATGTTGATCCAGAGGAAGGCAAAAAAAAAACATGTGGCAAACACTAAGCTCCACATTGGGGAAAAAAATTCCTTCCTGACTCCACATAAGGCAATCAGACTAGTTCCCTGGATCAACGCCCTATCGAAGAATCTAGTATATATAACTGGTATAATATTATATTTTTTAAGTAAGGCATCCAGGCCCTTCTTAAATGTTAGTAGTGACTCACTCATTACAACATCATGTGGCAGAGAGTTCCATAGTCTCACTGCTCTTACAGTAAAGAATCCGCGTCTGTGATTATGATTTAACCTTCTTTCCTCCAGACGTAGAGCATGCCCCCTTGTCCCTGTCTCAGGCCTAAGAGTAAAAAGATCATTAAAAAGGTCTCTGTACTGTCTCCTTATATACTTACTAGCTGGGTGCCCGATGCAGATGCATCGGGATTCTAGCAGAGCGAGTCTCTGACTCGCAATGGCCGCTTCGCGGCCAATGCTTCGCGCTGCTAAGGCGACTCGCCATGCCCGCTGCGCGGGCATAGCAGTCGCCTTAGAACTGCTCGCAATGGCCGCTGCGCGGCCAATGCTTCGGGCGTATCCACATGACGACATTGACTCGCAGCGTGAGCGGACTCAAAAGGGGCAAAAATCCCATTCGTGATTATATAATAGATACATTACTAGATGGTGGCCCGATTCTAATGCATTGGGTATTCTAGAATATGTATGTAGTTTATTTATGAAGATTTAAGAATAATGCAAAGCGAAGCTGGGTTTAAATTCTGCGCCAATATCGCTAATTGCTGGCAACTGGCCGGGCGCATCCAATCAGCGAAGCGTGGTTGAAATTGCATGCCAATTTGCGGGCGGACTGTCCCTGTTGCTGATTGGTTGTGGGCGGCTGGCCTAACCAATCAGCAACGCAGGATTTGCGTTACAGACAAACAGACAGAAGTAGACAATTATATAGTAGATACCTACAGCAGTACCGGTATGCAGCAGTGCCAGTGTGCAGCGGTGCCTGAGTCCAGGAGGGGGCCGGGGGACAGCGGCCAGGTGCGGGCAGGAAGGGACCGGGGAACAGCTGGCAGGAGGGGCCGGGTAAGAGCGACCGGGTGCGGGCAGGAAGGGGCCGGGGAAGAGCGGCTGGGTGCAGGCAGGAGGGGGCCGGGGAAGAGCGGGCGGGTGCAGGCAGGAGGGGGCTGGGGAAGAGCGGGCGGGTGCGGGCAGGAGGGGGCCAAGGGGACAGCGACCGGGTGCGGGCAGGAGGGGGCCGGGGAACAGCGTCCAGGTGCAGGCAGGAGGGGGCTGGGAACAGCGCAGCAGAGTGCTTAGCAGAGTATACAGCGGCTCAGTGGTTAGCAGAGTATATGGGGGCTCAGTGGTTAGCAGACTTTATGGCAGCTCAGTGGTTAGCAGAGTATATGGCTGCTCAATGGTTAGCAGAGTATACAGGGGCTCAGTGGTTAGCAGAGTATACAGGGGCTCAGTGGTTAGCACAGTATAAACTGGCTCAGTAGTTAACACTGTATACGGAGCCTAAGTGGTTAGCACTGTATAGTGGCTCAGTGGTTGGCACTGTATATGGTGGCTCAATAATTAGAACAGTAATGTGGCTCAATGGTTAGCACTGTGTATGGTGACTCAGTGGTTAGCACTGTATACGGTGACTCAGTGATTAGCACTCTGTGGTGGCTCAGTGGTTGGCACTGTATATGGTGGCACAGTGGTTAGCACAGTATGGTGGCTGAGTGATTAGCACAGTATGGTGGCTCAGTGGTTAGCACTCTATATGGTGGCTCAGTGGTTAGCACTCTATATGGTGGCTCAGTGGTTAGCACAGTATGGTGGCTCAGTGGCTAGCACAGTATGGTGGCTCAGTGGTTAGCACAGTATGGTGGCTCAGTGGTTAGCACTGTATATGGTGGCTCAGTGGTTAGCACTGTATATGGTGGCTCAGTGGTTAGTACAGTATGGTGGCTCAGTGGCTAGCACTGTATGGTGGCTCTGTGGTTAGCACAGTACGGTGGCTCAGTGGTTAGCACTGTACGGTGGCTCAGTGGTTAGCACTGTACGGTGGCTCAGTGGTTAGCACTGTACGGTGGCTCAGTGGCTAGCACAGTATGGTGGCTCAGTGGTTAGCACAGTATGGTGGCTCAGTGGTTAGCACTGTATATGGTGGCTCAGTGGTTAGCACTGTATATGGTGGCTCAGTGGTTAGTACAGTATGGTGGCTCAGTGGCTAGCACTGTATGGTGGCTCAGTGGTTAGCACTGTACGGTGGCTCAGTGGTTAGCACTGTGCGGTGGCTTAGTGGTTAGCACTGTATGGTGGCTCAGTGGTTAGCACTGCACAGTGGCTCAGTGGTTAGCACTGTACGGTGGCTCAGTGGTTAACACTGTATGGTGGCTCAATGGATAGCACTGTATGGTGGCTCAATGGTTAGCACTGCGCGGTGGCTCAGTGGTTAGCACAGTATGGTGGCTCAGTGGTTAGCACTGCATGGTGGTTCAGTGTTTAGCAAAGTATGTTGACTCAGTGGTTAGCACAGTATATGGTCGCTCAGTGGTTAGCACTGTACGGTGGCTCAGTGTTTAGCACTGTATGGTGGCTCAGTGGTTAGCACTATATGGAGGCAGAGTGGTTAACTCTGTATGGAGGCTCAGGGGTTAGCACTGTACACGGTGACTCAGTGATTAGCACTCTATGGTGGATGAGTGGTTAGCACTGTATACGGTGGCTCAGTGGTTAGCACAGTATACACTGGCTCAGTAGTTAGCACTGTATACGGTGGCTCAGTGGTTAGCACAGTATGGTGGCTCAGTGGTTAGCAGTGTATATGGTGGCTCAGTGGTTAGCACTGTACGGTGGCAGTTAGCACTGTACGGTGGCTCAGTGGTTAGCACAGTGCGGTGAGTGGTCAGCGCAGGATGGAGGCACAGTGGTCAGCGCAGGATAGAGGCACAGTGGTCAGCGCAGGATGGAGGTACAGTGGTCAGCGCAGGATGGAGGCACAGTGGTCAGCGCAAGATGGAGGTTCGGTGGTCAGCGCAGGATGGAGGCTCGGTGGTCAGCGCAGGATGGAGGCTCAGTGGTCAGCGCAGGATGGAGGCTCGGTGGTCAGCCCTGGATGGATTCAACCTGTAAACGTGAGATAAATGCGCATAGGGTCTTATCCTTTTTACAAAGGGTTATAGCGGTGTATATTAGGAACTGCTCACCTGGCTCAGTTGTGTCACCCACAACCGGTATAATCGCCTGTAAGATGGCTTGTAGAGAATGGCTGCTGCAGGGCCGCACCTTCAAGATAACCGTGGAAACAGGAATGCTGTAATGGGACAAAATGCCGAATTGCCCGCGCTGCCACCAGGAATCACCAGGAAACAAGGAGTTAACTGGGCAGATGTTTCTTTATTCTATCCTACGCGTTTCAGAGCCTCTATCCGAGTGATGTTCCCTGAGGAAGGAGCTCGGATAGAGGCTCTGAAACGCGTAGCAGAATAAAGAAACATCTGCCCAGTTAACTCCTTGTTTCCTGGTGATTCCTGGTGGCAGCGCGGGCAATTCGGCATTTTGTCCCATTACAGCAGCCCTGGATGGAGGCTCGGTGGTCAGCGCCGGATGGAGGCTCAGTGGTCAGCGCAGGATGAAGGCTCGGTTGGTCAGCGCAGGATGGAGGCTCAGTGGTCAGGGCAGGATGAAGGCTCGGTGGTCAGCGCAGGATGGAGGCTCAGTGGTCAGCGCAGGATAGAGGCTCAGTGGTCAGCACAGGATGGAGTGGTCAGCACAGGATGGAGGCAAGGTGGTCAGCGCCAGATGGAGGCTCGGTGGTCAGCGCAGGATGGAGGCTCGGTGGTCAGCCCAGGATGGAGGCTCGGTGGTCAGCGCCAGATGGAGGCTCGGTGGTCAGCGCAGGATGAAGGCTCGGTGGTCAGCGCAGGATGGAGGCTCAGTGGTCAGCGCAGGATAGAGGCTCAGTGGTCAGCACAGGATGGAGTGGTCAGCACAGGATGGAGGCAGAGTGGTCAGCGCAGGATGGAGGCACAGTGGTCAGAGCAGAATAGAGGCAGAGTGGTCAGCGCAGGATGGAGGCTTCGTGGTCAGCGCAGGATGGAGGCTCCATGGTCAGTGCAGGATGGAGGTTCGGTGGGCAGCGCAGTATGGAGGCTCGGTGTTCAGCGCAGGATGGAGGCTCGGTGGTGAGCGCAGGATGGAGGCTCAGTGGTCAGTGCAGGATGGAGGCTCGGTGGTCAGCACGGGATGGAGGCTCAGTGGTCAGCACAGGATGAAGGCTCATTGGTCAGCACAGGATTGAGTGGTCAGCGCAGGATGGATGTAGAGTGGTCAGCGCAGGATGGAGGCAGAGTGGTCAGCACAGGATGGAGGCAGAGTGGTCAGCGCAGGATGGAGGCAGAGTGATCAGCGCAGGATGGAGGCAGAGTGGTCAGCGCAGGATGGAGGCAGAGTGGTCAGAGCAGGATGGAGGCAGAGTGGTCAGCGCAGGATGAAGGCAGAGTGGTCAGCACAGGATGGAGGGCCAGTGGTCAGCGCAGGATGGAAGGTCAGTGGTCAGTGCAGGATGGGGCTCAGTGGTCAGCACAGGATGGAGGGCCAGTGGTCAGTGCAGGATGGAGGGCCAGTGGTCAGCTCAGGATGGAGGGCCAGTGGTCAGTGCAAGATGGAGGGCCAGTGGTCAGCACAGGATGGGGCTCAGTGGTCAGCGCAGGATGGAGGGCCAGTGGTCAGCACAGGATGGAGGACCAGTGGTCAGCACAGGATGGAGGGCCCGTGGTCAGCGCAAGATGGAGGCTTAGTCGTCAGCGCAGAATGGAGCCTCCGGCGGCCACCAATGAGCGGCCTCTGTCTGGCGCGCGATTTCGGCTTCAGACAGACGCCTTAGACAATTATATAGTAGATTATAAGATCACCCCTAAGCCTTTGCTTTTCCAAACTAAATAACCCCAAGTTTAATAACCTGTCTTGGTATTGCAGACCCCTCAGTCCTCTAATAACCTTGGTCGCTCTTCTCTGCACCCGCTCTAGTTCAGCTATGTCTTTCATATACACCGGAGACCAGAATTGTACACAGTATTCTAAGTGTTGTCGCACTAGTGACTTGTATAGAGGTATAACTATGTTTTCCTCATGAGCATCTATGCCTCTTTTAAAGCATCCCATTATTTTATTTGCCTTTGCAGCAGCTGCCTGTCACTGGGCACTAAATGTGAGTTTATCATCTACACATACACCCAGGTCTTTTTCAGTTTTAGTTTTGCCCAGTGTTTTACAATTAAGCACATAATTTTTCATGTTATTTCCTCTGCCCAAGTACATGACTTTACATTTATCCCTATTAAAGCTCATTTGCCATTTATCAGCCCACGCTTCTAGTTTACATAAATCCTTCTGTAATATAAAATTGTCCTCCTCTGTATTGATTACTCTGCAGAGTTTAGTGTCATCTGCAAATATTGAGATTCTACTCTGTATGCTCCCTACAAGGTCATTAATAAATATGTTAAAAAGAAGCGGGCCCAATACTGACCCCCGTGGTACCCCACTATTAACTGTGACCCATTCTGAGTGTGTTCCATTAATAACCACCCTTTCTTTCCTATCACTGAGCCAGTTCTTAACCCACTTACAAATATTTTCCCCCATCCCCATTGCTCTCATTTTATGTATCAGCCTTTTGTGTGGCACATATCAAAAGGTTTTGAAAAGTCCATATACACCACGTCCACTGCATTTCTTTGGTCCACTCCAGAACTTACCTCTTCATAGAAGTTTATCAGGTTAATTTGACAACAACAGTCCCTCGTAAACCCATGTTGACATTGGGTCATGAGGTTATTTTTCTTCAGGTACTCCAGTATAGCATCTCTTAGAAAACCCTCTAGGATTTTACCCACAGTAGAGGTTAAGCTTACTTTCCAAGTTCAGTTTTTGTCCCCTTTTTGAATATTGGCACCACATTTGATATACGCCAGTCCTGTGGTACAAACCCTGTTATTATGGAATCTTTAAAGGCCACGTCACATGCATCAATCTAATGAATGATTTTGTTAGCAATCACATGCACGCGCGATCGCTAACAAAATCGTTCAGACCGCTGGTGAGCTGTCACACAGGCAGACTAACCAGCGATTAGTGGAACAGCGACATCATGGAAATTATTTAAATATCGTTTCCACAATGTCTTGCTCCCATTGCCAGGCTGCGGTAAGCGGGAGCAGGCTGGTCTCCAAGGTAAACAGCGGGTATCTACGCAGCGGTCTCTGCCTAGATACCTGATATATACCTTGGTTACCAGCCTTCTCCGCTCACCGGCTGGTATCCAAGGTACACAGCGAGTAACTAGGGTCCCTAGTTACCCACTGTGTACATTGGATACCAGTCCGTGACCAGAGAAGGCTGGTAACGAAGGTATACTTCGGGTATCTAGGCAGAGCGCGCTGCCTAGTTACCCGCTGTTTACCTTGGAGATCAGCTCCCAGCACTTGCAGAGAGGCGCTGGGAGCTGGCTTATCGGTTGTTTCCCGGTGTCACATGCAGCGATCATGCGTGTCCACCAGGCGACCAACGATAGATTTGAGATCCTGTCCTCAAATCAAACGATGAACGATCAGCCGATCGTGTAGTGTCACACGCAACTATGTCGTTTCGACATCGTTCAAGCGTCATAAAACACGTGACTTTTGAACGATATCGGCAACGATATCGTTACGTGTGACGGTACCTTAAAGATTTAAAATAATGTTCTATTTATGACGGTACTTAACTCCTGCAGTACTCTGGGTTGTACCCCATCCGGACCTGGGGATTTGTCAACTTTAGTGATTTTTAGATGGTGCTGTACTTCCTGTTGGGTTAAGCAGGTTACATTTAATGGAGAGTTTTTGTTATCACTGATCATGTTGTCTGTCATGGGATTTTCTTGTGAAAATACTGTTGCAAAAAAGACATTTAGCATATTGGCATTTTCCTCATCCTCATCCACCATTTCACCCAGACTATTTTTAAGGGGGCCAACACAATCATTTTTTAGTTTCTTTCTATTTATGTAGTTAAAGAATATTTTGTAATTTTTTTTACTTTCTCTGGCAATGAGTCCCTCTGTCTCAAGCTTTGCTACCTTGATTTGCTTTTTACAGATGTTATTTAATTTTCTGTATTTATTTAATGCCTCATCACTACCTACTTGCTTTAATTCCCTAAATGCTTTCTTTTTGTCACTTATTGCGCCCCTTACAGCCTTATTAAGCCATAATGGTTTCCTCCAATTTCTAGCATGTTTATTCCCATAGGGTATATATTGTGCACAGGTCCTATTCAGGATGCTAATAAATGTCTTCCATTTGCTTTGTGTACTTTTATGTCTCAGGACATCGTCCCAGTTTATTGCACTAAGATCATTTCTCAACTGTTGGAAATCTGCCTTCCTGAAGTTTAGTGTCCTTGTAGCCCCTCACACCTACTTCAGTGTCTCTCTCCGGTGGTCACCACTCACCTATCCAAAATCTTTAATCTCTCCCTCTCTTCTGGCATCTTCCCCTATTCCTTCAAACATTCTATCATTACTCCATTACTAAAGAACACATCTTTCGACCCATCCTGCACAAACAACTACAGACCAGTCTCCAATCTCCCCTTCATCTCTAAACTCCTGGAGTGCCTGGTCTAATCCCGCCTCACTCTCCACTCACTCTCTTGTAGACCCATTACTGTCTGGTTTCCGCCCCCTACATTCTACAGAAACTGCTCTCACCAAGGTGACTAATGACCTTCTGACAGCAAAACGTAATGGTGACCCCACTCTGCTTATTCTTCTTGATCTCTCTGCAGCCTTTTACACTATTGACCACCATCTTCTACTCTCCATGCTGTCCTTGGTCCTGTTCTCTTCTCTCTCTAAACGGCCCCGATTGGACAGACCATCAGCAGATTTGGCTTTCAGTAACATCTTTATGCTGATGACACACAACTATACACTTCTTCCCCTGACCTTACTCCCACTCTAATAAAGAACACCAATGACTGTCTAACCCACTCTCTATCTGAAACTCAACCTTTCCAAAACTGAACTTCTTCTGCTCCCGCCCTCCACTAACCTCCCTAAATATGACATATCTCTCTCAGTGTGTGGCACCACAATAACGCCTAGGCAGCAGACTCGCTCTCTGGGTGTTATGTTTGACTCTGATCTTTCCTTTGTGTCACCTGGGGCAGTGGGGACTCAGGTATCCAGGCCCTTCTTCGCTGTGGTCGGGGGGATTTCACTGGTATAATGTAGTTCTTGTGATGCCACCCGCAGCTTCTGGTGATTGAGCCCCATCTCCACTTCAGTCCTCCGGAGGGTGGTGGTATAGTGGCCTTGATGGTACAGCTCCCTGCAGGTGATGGTAAGGGTGCTGGTAATGGATGGATAGATGGATGAGCCGGGGTCTGGCCAGATGACAGAGGCACGGGGAAGGAACTGATACACACACACCGCTGGTCGCTCTTTACCTTTTTACTGGTGTTGAAGCAGGTAAATCGTCCAGAGTACCACCGGGTGTTCAGGATGCACTTCTGGGTCTCCACAGCGAGTGGGTATAAGGCCTCCTCTTTACTTTCCCCGTGTGTGTGTGAAGCCCCCGCCTGTGTAGAACTTGGCTAGCCTCCTCTGCTTTCTCGTTCTCCTCCTGTGCTGTCATCGGGATACCCTCTGCTGACTACCACTGGTTCTCCCCGCGGTGCCTGGCTCCCCAGTATGTAACTGCGCAGGGATCCGGGAGACTAAAGTCTCCACGGTTTTCCGGTGTTCTCCACTGGGCCTGGTGCACTCCAGCAGACGTGGACTCCGGTGTCCGGTGGTTGCTCGGGGGTGAACCTAACACTGGCTTCACGGTTCCCCACTGTTCTGCCTCTTCTCCTTGCCTCTCGACCCCACTCTTGGGCCTTGCAGGGCTACCGGAGACTGGTAAGGGTGATTGGCTCGGGTCTAACGCAGCATCAAATACCAGCACTTCTTTGCAGCTCTTGTAGCGTCTGCCACACTCTACCTAACTCCGCCCCCAGCACCAGTATTTATTGGGGATCCTGCCTAAAAGGAGCAGGTTGAGCTCCCCCTACTGTGCTGGGGTGGAAGGTGTTGCTTGTAGCTGTGTACCCGCTGTGGAAACCCATCCAATGTGTGGGTGAGTCTGTGGGTACCTGTGGTTAGCATGGCGCATATTCACCCCTAGGTAAGGACAGTACTCCTGGACTGAGGAACAATTTGTGGTTAACAACATAAATAACATTTTCAACAGGTAACATATTTACAGAGTCTGAAAATTCAAAAATTTACAAAAACCACTGAAAAATGTTTTAAACAGGTACAGCCCACACGGTGCTAGTACATTCACCGCAGGCTGGAAAAAGAAGTTATTTGTCACACCAGTCCTGTGACTATGGTCCTTTGTTTAAGTTGGACAAGGGTTTTTAAAGAGTCTTTACAGTAGTCTCGGTAAGCTCCAGTGGAAAGGGGTAAAGTTTTCAAAGTTCAACAAGTCCTTACAGGTAAAGTCTCTGTAGGCTTTAAAAGTTTAAATACACAACAACACTTAATACGGGTTCTTCGGTGTAGGAGTCCTAGGTACTACAGGGGTCTCTACTGGTCATAAGTGCTGTAGGCCTCCTGGTCCTGGGGTCACCTATTGGCCAAGGTTTTGCTCTCCCTAGACAGCTCCTCCTCACACCCCTCTAGGTGTTGTGTACCTCATGCGACCTATTTTTGGACTACTCTTCACCCTTTTTGTGCACTACTATTTACATTTTTACAAAAGTTGCTATTTACAGGTTACTTTTCATTGATTCTATATCACATTTATAGTACCCAATCTGCATACCTGTATGGGGCTTGCCCACGTGTGCTACAACTGGATTTACGCACTACGAGTGTGGCTATCTCAGGTGAGGTGTCTGGAGAATGCAATGTGGGTGTATCAGGTAAGCATCTGCGTGACCTTAGTCTCACTGCAGGACTAGCAGATGTACTGATTGCAGGATCCTCTGGTTCTCTGGCAATGGGTATTTCTTCCTGATCTACTGGTGGTTGATAGAAGTTAATGACAGGCACAATAATTGCTCCTTCATGTTGGGGCCAATCTTCTGGAATGTCTCCAAGTATAGTGGACATGACTTTTTATTTGGTCTTTGCGCATGGAGGTTCAAAAGGTCAATAGGACTCTGGTTTCTCTTCTGGAAAATCTGGGTAGTGTTGATTTTTCCATTCTTCTTCATTTCTTTAAATGATCCCGGGATACCGTTTGTGTGGTTTTTCCTCCATCTTTACTTATAAGGCAGACTTTAGTATTGTCAAAGTTGGAACTCAAAACGGTGTAAGGTTCTCTTTCCCACTGATCATCAAGTTTGTGTTTCCTTCTTTTTCTCTTTAAGACAGTACTTCCAGGTAGTATGGGTTGTGCTGGTGAACTTCTAGATCTACAAGGAGTCTTCCTGTACGGGCTCTCATTAGATAGGCGGGTGTACAGTTTGTAGAACTCACTGGAATGTGATTACACATGTCTACCAGATCAGGCAGTTTTTCTGGCCATTGGTTCTTTCTTCAAGAGGTAGTACCTTGAGCATGTCAATCACGATGTTATTCATCTTTTCACTTAAGACATTGGATTGGGGATGATATGGCGTAGTCCTTATCTTCTTACAACCATAAAGATGACAAAACTCTTGAAAGATCTCTGCTTCAAATGCTGAGCCTCTATCCGTTAAAACATGTTCTGAATAGCCAAGTGGTCTACAGAAGACATTCTAGAATGTCTTTGCGGCTGTTGCAGCTGTCAAGTCTTTTACGGGTACGACCATTAAGAATTTGGAGTAATGGTCTACGATTGTGAAGGCATAGGTGTAGCCGGTTCTACTTGAAGCTAACTTCACATGGTCCAAGGCTACAATTTGGAGTGGTTGCTTTGTTACAATAGGTTGAAGTGGTGCTCTTTGACTCTGCTGGTCCTTTCTGCGTAGGCTACACAGTCCACAGTTCTTACACTATCTTACTATGGATCCTCGCATGCCAACCCAGTAGAATCTGTCCTTGAGCAACATTTCCAATTTCTTCCACCCAAAGTGTCCAGCTTGGTTGTGGTACGCGTTCAATATAATTTAAACTTCTGTCCGGGGTACGATGATTTTCCAGACTATCTCGTGGGTTCTGAGATTGATGTACCATCTGCAGAGCTTCTCCTGGTAAATGAACAGTTTGCTTTTTTCGCTCCACAGGTGTTTGGCTTTTGGCGAAGGATTTGAAGGTAACTTTGCAGACGCCTGAGTTATCAGTTCTTTGATTAAGCTGATAGCCGGGTCACTGTCTTGAGCTTCCCTCCAGCTGAAGTTTGATAACAGGTTCACTACTCTCTCAGGTAGTTCTGTGTGGACTTGCTGACAATGGGACACTTTCAACTGATCAAAGGTGGGTAGCTCTATCTCTTCCAGCTCGTCCTCCTTGATAAGGCATCTGCATTGCCGTTGTTATGCCCAGCCTGGTACTTGATGGTAAACTGGTAATTGGATAATCTTGCCATCCATCTCTGTTCCATGGCTCCCAATTTCACAGATTCCAGGTGGGTCAAGGGGTTGTTATCTGTAAAGGCAGTAAACTTGTTTGATGCCAGATAATGCTTAAATCTTTCTGTGACGGCCCAGACTAAGGCCAGAAACTCCAACTTGAACGGGCTGTAGTTGTCAGGGTTCCTCTCGGTAGGGCGGAACGTCCGGCTAGCATAGGCAATCACTCTCTCTTTGCCTTCCTGGTTCTGGGAAAGTACCGCTCATAACCCCACGTTACTGGCATGGATGTTCAGTAGGAATGGTAGGTTGTAGTCAGGGTAAGCCAGGATCTCTTCACCTGTTAGGGCCTGTTTCCTCTGTTGGAACAACTCTTCTTGTTCCTTGCCCCTCTCCAAGGGTGGATCTCTGGACTTGCCTTTCTTGGGTTGGCCTACTAGGAGGTTCTGCAGTGGAGCAGCCTTCTTCATGTACTCCTTTATGAATCTCCGGTAGTATTCCACTAGTGATGGGCGAATCCTAAATTACTCGGAATCGCTTGACTCTAGCGAGTCCGAGCCCAGGACTCGCTACTCGTTGTGAGTCTAGCGAGTCCAATGTTAATGAATGGGGAAGCGAGTAATAGCGAGTAGTGTGAGATTTACAAATCGCAGATGTGTGTCGGAAGCTTCAGCCTGAAGCAATCCTAGTTTTGTCATTTATTTGCATTGCTCGTTTACTTTGTAAGTAATCGCTGGGAAACTCGCACAGATAAGAGTCCTGTCTCCTCTGTGCTGGCTGCCAGCTCCAGGGTCCTAGAGCCCGCCTGCTGCCTGATGTAGCAGTGTTGAGATTGTTCTCAGTCTGCTCATTCCCTGTGTACAGACATGAATGTCTGTGCACAGAGATGATGTAGCAGAGCTGAGATTGTTCTCAGTCTGCTCATTCCCTGTGCATAGAGATCTATATCTATACACAGGGGATGTAGCAGAGAGGACATCGCGTTTTGGACTGCGTCGGACGGAAGAGGATTTTTTTAATTAAAGATGGAGTCCCTAATGACTTTTTTTTTTATTTCTAATAAAAAATTTTCTTTGTGTTGTGTTTTTTTTAAAACAATTTAATAGAAATTCATGGCGGTCATGTCTAATATTGGCGTGACCACCATAAATTTCGGGCTTAGGGCCAGCTGATAATACAAAGCTGGTATTAACCCCTTTATTACCCAGCGTGCTACCGCCACCAGGGCCGCTGGAAGAGCGGGGTTCAGCGCCAGAGGATGGCGCTTCAATGAACGCGCCATCTTCTGGGGCGGCTGCGGGCTGCAATTTGCAGCGGGGGGTGCCCAGAAAGCTTGGGCATCCCTGCGCTGCGGATTCCAGCCCCCAGCTGCTTAGCTGTACCTGGCTAGACATAGAAATTGCGCGGAGCCCCACGCATTTTTTTAAAATTATTTCATGAAATTCTGAGATTCTGACTCTGACTCTGAGACTCTGACTCTGAAATTCATTAAATAATTTTAAAAAAATGCGTGGGGCTCCGCGCAATTTCTATGTCTAGCCAGGTACAGCTAAGCAGCTGAGGGCTGGAATCCGCAGCGCAGGGATGCCCAAGCTTTCTGGGCACCCCCCGCTGCAAATTGCAGCCCGCAGCCGCCCCAGAAGATGGCGCGTTCATTGAAGCGCCATCCTCTGGCGCTGAACCCCGCTCTTCCAGCGGCCCTGGTGGCGGTAGCACGCTGGGTAATAAAGGGGTTAATACCAGCTTTGTTATACAAGCTGGTATTAAGCCCGAGATTCTTAATGTCAGGCCACGTTTGACCCAGCCACTAAGAATCTCCAATAAAGGGTTAAAAAAACACAGAGAAAATTTTTTATTTGAAATAAAAAAAAAAGCCATTAGGGACTCCATCTTTAATTAAAAAAATCCTCTTCCGTCCGACGTAGTCCAAAACGCGATGTCCTCTCTGCTACATGCACAGGGAATGAGCAGACTGAGAATAATCTCAGCACTGCTACATCATCTCTGTGAGCAGGCGGGCTCTAGGACCCTGGAGCTGCACAGAGAAGACAGCTGGACTCGGCTCGCAAAGAAACAGCAGTTACTTTGCGAGTTTCCCTGCTATCACTGGCACAGTAGCCAGTGATGACTCGCACGAGTCTAATGCAAACAATGGCAATCCTAGTTTTGTCAGCGTTTCTGACAAAACTAGGATTGATATTGATTTGCATTGGACTCGTGCGAGTCATCACTGGGAAACTCGCCGAGTACCGAGTCCTGCGAGTCCCTTACTACTCGCCGAGTAACGAGTCCTAGCGAGTAGATTCGCCCATCCCTATATTCCACCAATCCCAGGAACTGATGTACCTCCTTGAAGGTTTTTGGTTTTGGCCATTCCTTGATGACAGTGACCTTGTCTGGATCTGGGGCCACTCCTTCGGAACTGACTATGTGTCCCAAGTACTGTACCTTTGGTTTTAACAGGTGGCATTTGGATGGCTTCAGCTTCATCCCGTACTTGGACAAGGATTCAAATACCTCAGCTAGATGGGTCAGGTGTTCTTCATAAGACTTAGAATACACGATGATGTCATCCAGGTAAAGTTGTACCATCTCGAAGTTCTTGTGCCCCAGGCAACACTCCATCAGCCTCTGGAACATTCTGGGTGCATTACAAAGTCTGAAGGGCATGCTGTTGAATTCACATAGGCCCATGGGCGTGGTAAATGCCGTCTTCTCACAGTCTTCTTCTGCATCGGAGACTAGAGATGAGTGATGTTCGATTCGAAATGTTCGCCAATCTCAAATTTGAGCTGTTTTGGGCGGTGTTCGAGTCATTCGCCGAATGCGAACAATTAGCTTCAAATTCGGCAGTTCGAGGTTATGTTCGATAATGCTTCGATCACCAAAAGGACCCTATAAAGTGGTCTGGAGGCAGAGGAAAAGGCTGAAATAAGGGCATGATTGTTTAAAAGCCGGCGGTAAAAAGCCACCGGCTTTTAAACAATAATTCAGCCTGATCCTTTGCCCCCCGCAGCCTCCTATCCCCATCCTCCGCTCCTCCCGCTGCCTCCCATCCCAATCCTAGGTCAGGATCAGGCGGGAGCGCAGCACCAGGGAGCAGGGAGCGAAGGAGCAGGGCAGGAAAGCTGGCGGCGGTAAGAAGACTGCTCCACCGACTTTCCTGCTGTGTTCTGCACTCCCCACTCCCTGATGCCCCCTCATCGCCCCCCCCCGCCGCCTCCCCACCTGATCCTAAGTTAGGATCAGGCGGGGGTAGCAGCTCCAGGGAGCGGGGAGGGGGCATCAGGGAGTGGGGAGCGAAGGAGCAGGGTGGGGAAGCCGGCGGCAGTAAGAATAAAAATAACAATTCTTCACCATAATTGGAGTGCCTTGTTCAACCTCTAAATATTAATGGCAATAAGCTGACAGCAGAGACCAGTGATGTCAACTTCAGGGTTGTGCTAACTTCCTGCATCGCTATTGAACAGTGCAGGGAAGGAGAACACAGCGCACATGCACAGGAGAAGAGAGCACATGGAGCAAAAAACAGCATATGAGAGAGTGCACACAAGCGGGGAGACATCCCACAGGGAGAGAGAACACATGGAAGGGGAAGAGAAGAGCGCAGGAGGGAAGAGAACAGAGTGCACGGAATGAAGACCGTGCACAAAGAGAGGATTGCACAGAGGAGAAGACAGCGCACAAGGGAGAAGACAGCACACATGGAAGAAGACAGTGCACAGGTTGAGATCGCACAAGGGAAAAAGAGAGTGCAAATGGAAGAGATCGCACAAGGGGAGAAGAAAGTGCATAGGGGAGAAGACATCTCACAAGGGAAAGATTGCACAAGGAAAGAAGAGGGTGCAAAGGGAGAAATCACACTAGGGGAGAAGAGAGTGCACAAGGGAGAAGAGAGCATAAAGGGGAGAAGAGAGCGCACAGGGGGAGATTGCACAGGGGAGAAGACAGCACAAAGGGAGGAGATTGCACAAAGGAAGATGAGAGTGCATGGAGAGAAGAGAGCGCACAGGGAGAGATTGCACAATGGACACATTGGATACATCACACTAGGGGAGAAGAGAGCGCAGAGATGACAACACAGCATACAGGAGAGAAGAGAGTGCACAGAGGAGAAGAGATCTCACAGGGGGAGATCACACAGGGGAGAAGACAGCACACAGGGAAGAGATTGCACAATGGAAGAAGAGAGTGCATAGGGGAGAAGAAAGCGCACAGGGAGAGATTCCACATTGGAGAAGAAAGAGCACAGGGAGAAGACAGAACACAGGGAGATTGCACAGAGGGAGATAAGCACACAAGGGGTGAAGAGAGTGCACAGGGAAGAAGAGAGTGCACTGGACAGAAGACAGCTCATGGAGGAGATTGCACAGGGGAGAAGAGAGTGCACAGGGTGGACAAACAGCACACAGGGGGAGAGACACAGAGCATAGTTGGGAGAGAGACAGGGTGCACAGGGAGAGAATAGTACATGGGGGAGAAAAGTGCACAGTGGGGAATGGGGCACAGGGGGAGAGAGACAGCGCGCAAGGGGAAAGGGACAGTGCATGGGGGAAGAGCACATGAGGGGGAGAAGACAGCACACAAGGGGGAGAGAGACAGCACACATTAGGGTGAGAGCGCAATTGGGAGAGAGACACAGTAGACAGGGGGATAGAGACAGCACATGGGGGAAAGAAACAGTGCACAGAGGGAGAAGAGTGCACAAGGGGGATTATCTTTACATGGATTGTATTATATATAAATAGCCCAAAGCCTCTATATTATAATCATGAATTGTGGTATGTGTTAAAGGGGCTGAAGAAAACCTAGAGCCAGCCATGCCTTAACTCCTAACTATCTGGCACAAGATAATCTACACATACTATCTGGCCACTAGATGGTGACATTGTTACTTTAAAACACTTATCTCTATATTTCTTACATACTAAAAGCCCTATATCTACTTGACTAAGGATAGTTTCATACTCGTGTTCCGTTTCTATAAGGCAGAAAACACATCCGACCGCATCCGTTGTTTTTTTTTTGTGAAACCAGATGCAACTCCACCAGCATTATGAAGTAGAAAACACCGATGCTTGTCTTCTTGAAATTCTCTTTATTATTTGAAAATTATAAAATCATTCAGCGTGCTAGCTGGGCGCTAGACGCGTTTCGGAAGATCAACTTCCTTAATCATTAGCATTATGCCAGATCAGAGTGACATGATTACCATGGTGACACGGTCACAACTTACCATGTCTCCATGGTAATCGCGTCAGCTGACCGCAGACAGATACAAAGATTGACAGACATACAGATATAGATAGACCATAGAAAGGGGGAAGAGGGGAGAGAGGCTGCTTCAACCACAATAGCTCTCCAGACTCCCAGGCTACCAAGTATCGGTTCAGCTTCCACCAATTAAGTGTAAGAAAGGAACTTCTTGGATCCACATCTCGAATCTTCTGTCATTTATTAGTGTAAAAAGATTAAAATCATCACAAAGTCCCACGCAGGGGACCGAACGCCCAGACACGTTTTGGGGGGAACCCCTTAATCGTTGGTGTTTGTTCATTACAAAACTCTGTACATATATACACATTTAAAACCCATTACACCTGTTACTCATTTGCAAAGGACACTTAACTATTTAACCGCTGAGTACTCAAGACACCAGTGATACATTTAATAGTGCAATATTAAGAATATAATCATTGCCCCAATTTTACATCACCAGAAAATTTTACATACACAAATATAAGTGAGGAATGGTGCGAAGTACACATACTAATGCACGCTTTTTTGTATATATATACATATATATGTATATATATGCATGTAGCAATCCGCGCCATTCCTGTATTCTGTACACATACATTGCAATTTCGATAATTTTTATATTTCAATATCATCGGTATTTTCCGCTCAAATGATCATGTTCTTTCTTTTTTCATATTTATTTATTATTTTTATATTTTTTATATGCACTCAATAAAAATACAAGTGATCCGATTTCAAATTTAAACCCTTTGGATTACGTGCATCTAACTGCAATATCCAGTACATTTCGCGACCATTAATTTCCTTGAAATCCTGACTGTAAGCAGTTGTAAATATGGGCACATTATCCAGATCTTTCTTTCTCCTATTGTTCCCAACATCCACAACTGCAACACAATCTTTAACTGCCAT
Organism: Allobates femoralis; assembly: GCA_033576535.1. NCBI lineage: Eukaryota > Metazoa > Chordata > Amphibia > Anura > Aromobatidae > Allobates > Allobates femoralis. Next base: position 467,962,911 of record JARQOC010000005.1, read on the forward strand.
GTTATTGTTTGAACTTACACCCTCCAAATCAGGACTATCAAACAATAATGAATCCCTTATTTTATTCTCAGTAATTTTAGAGGCTCTATCAATCATCCAGTTTTTGTAACCTCTTTGATGTAATCTATTCATGATTTTAATTTCTGAGCTGTAGTCACTCACACTTGAGCAACTTCTTTTTGCTCTTACAAATTCACCTAATTGTAAATTTTTAATCATATGATCGGCAACTATCCACTCTAAGTAAGGAGTTGCCGCTGGGTATTCTATACAATCTCGTATGTATTTGTCGTGGGCCAAGCCAGCCAGGAGCAGGAAAAGAAGATCCGCCCCTGCCATCCTTCGCTTCGGGGGATCGCAATGCCAATCAACTTGATGTAGCCCCACCTGGGGGCGGGTCGGCCGACAGCGCGGCAAAAATTGGCGACGCCCCAGGAAAGGGAGGAGAGAGTGCACAACGTGGTGAGCGGTGGCCATTACTGCATGTAGACCTCCGGACAGAAGCAGAAGAGTACCCGGAGATGGATACTGGGGGAAGGGATATTGAGGCTGACCCCGACGGGCCCACGGCAGCGAAGAGCGGGGGAGCAACCCGGGCGCAGAGCGCAGCAAGAGTCCCAGAGAGAGCGCGGCAACCGGACTGGTGGTCGCAGCCCAGAATTCCGGCCTGCAGGAGAGTGCGCAGAGCCGATGCAGATGAGTGACCTATTGGGGGCTTTGGAAGAGAGTTGCCCAGGCCTGCCAGAACTGATGATTCCAGCGCCGCCAACCCAAGAGGAGAGAGAGGCGAGGTACTTGTTATGAAGGTCAAAAGACTTGTCTTAAGAGAGTCTGCAATGACTAAAGCACTAGATGAGAACCCAGATCCTGTAACAGCCCCAGAACCGCCTGTAGCAGTCCCAGAGCAACGACCCGCAGAGGCAGCATCAATCCCGGCAAGGATGCAGACTTCAAGTCAAGAAACTCAGACGTCCTTACATGGATGGCCAGAGTGTTCAGCACCCATTGTGAATGTTGCATGTGCGCGGCAGGAGACTTTGCCGTGGAAAATGCCAAAGAAGGAGGAAAAGATGAAGAAGGACTGAGCTGTACTTGGACAGCTGAACCGTAAGTGATGTTTTCCTTGGTGTACCCATCCTTTTCCTGAATGTGTGTGTAGATTTTCCCCCATTGCTTGATAATGTTTTGAAAGACTTTGATGCCATGGACAATGTATGGTATGAACTGTGAGATGTATATAGTTGAGTACCCTGAGTGCTCTCTATTGGTTTTATATGCAGAGATTTTAATAAGAGAATAAATGTGAACTACCCAGGAGAAGTTAGTGTACACACGGGTGGAGGAACCGGATTAACCCCCATGCATATTAAGTTAGGGACAGAAAGTGCCTGGGGGTGGTAAGAGTAAAGCCAGGCCTTCTAAGCCGAGACACCCGTAGGTACAGTGGACTTGTGCACTTTTTGAGAACTGGACTCACGCAAATTTTTGTATTTTTATAGATGTGGTTTTTGTTAGGTAACGCTCAAGATCGTGCCAGCGGAAGGGCAGAAATGTTAAAAATGTTATTGTGCTGCATAAAAATAATTGAGTTTACTGTGGTACTGCTCAGTACGAGGACACGCAGAGATTTAGCTCCGGGGGAATGTGGCGGCCCTGTGACCAGGAGGCCACAAAGGGAAGTGCAGCCAGGTAAGGCAAGACGATTGACAAAACACCCACACAGATGCACACACCGACCCTACGCCTAGGACTCTAGGTTGGGCAAGGGGTGGCAGGTGTTAAGAGTAGTGAGGGTGGAACGTAGAGCAGCATTGACAAAGTGGATGGAGAGACCAACACAAGAAAAACCCGGGAACACACAGTTAGAGAACAGAACAGACAGTGAGAGAGAGAACAGTGAGGAGTTTCCCAGGAGGAGTGGTTCCCTAGAGGATGCAGAATCTTGAGTGGCACAGACACTAGAAGAGAAAGCTCGCTCCATAGTCAGAGGCGAGGGAGACTACAGCCGCAAGCAGAGACACCCCACAGCTGAAGGTAGGTGGGAGGACAAGGGCCTGGCAGCCACACACATCTTAGCTGACCAGAGGAACCCTGAGCTGACACAGTGACAGGCAGAATGAGCCTGGTGATCCCACAGCCATACCTGGGACACTGGAGGCTAGGCCGCTACAGCCAGAGAGCCGGCTCTGTAGAAGTGACCAGGGGCACTTTAGGACCCTAATCACAGGACACACCAGCATGGGGCAGGTGCTTTATGACCTGCAGCCTAACTTTCCACCACGGTCTAAGAACACAGTCGTCATACTAGGACTGGTGACCCTGACTGAGAGGGAAACATTCACCCAAAAGCCCGCGACGACCAGACTGAACCCATGGGTGAGGTAGTAAAGGAGAGACTAACAGGGCCTGAACAGACTTAGAGGGAGCAACGCAGAGAAGCCACCTGAGCTGCACAGTCTAGTAACACGGAGCAGTGCCGAAGTATTTAGGTGTGACTAAAAAGAAATGTAAACTGTGTAAACTGCTGTTGAAAGACCAAGTAAAGTACCCAGTAAACTCATCCCTGCCTAAGACTGTTCCTTTCTAGCGCTGCATACCAGAACAACCAGCACTGTGGAGAGCTGCAGCTTTGAAGTAAGTGCACTACACTTAGTGCAATCCCTCAACAGGCCCATCCATCACATCTACTCCTGCAATGGGGACCCTCAGCCCTACCCGAGGAGTGATTACCATCTACACTGCCCCAAGCACCGTCCCCAGCAGGAATACGTTAGTGGTGTTTCTACTAACCACATACAACGGGTGGCATCACGACAAATCCCTTGTAAATAACCCCTTTTTGGACTGATCCCAGGCCACGGGACAGGATCACGACTACTGTGATTCCCAGAGAGACAGCACTGGCCCAGTTCCCAAGTACCCCATAGCCTGGGGGTGCATCATATATATGTACTTAGTTTTGTAATGAATGAACACCAACGATTAAGGGGTTCCCCCCTGAAATGCGTCTGAGCGTTCGGTCCCCTGTGTGGGACGTTGTGATGATTTTAATTTATTTACACTAATAAAAGACGGAAGATTTGAAATGTGGCTCCAAGAAATTCCTTTCTTAGATATAGATAGAGCTTACCAGTCTTCTGCCCTCCCGCTGCTTGCTTCTAGAGCCACCATTAAGCTTCATGAATATTCACTGCACTGAATGGCAACAGCCAATCACAGAGGCTCTCTGTGAGACCATAGATCATCACAGAAAGGGACATATCTATCTTGTGGGGGTCACTGAGACCTGGGATCTTATGAGATCTTTGAGTTCAACATAGAACATGCCAACCTTCCCATTTTGGGAACCTACAAGCTTTTCTCAATCACAAAATGGAAATATGTGTTGCTTATATGCCTCTGACACATGGCTTTTGAGCACCTAAAATCCTATTCAAATCCCACAGAAAGCCTGTCAATACATATTTTTTTTCATGCTGTATAACATCTGAAATGATTTTTCATGAAATTGACTTCAATAAACTTTTAGGATCACACAATAATATGAATTCATTAAAGTTTTTATTACTTAATACACAAACTGCACACCCTTAATAAGTAATTTTTACTGATATATTAGTATTGTCATTTAAGACAACTTGGAAAAAATGATTTATCACATGTTGCCAAATTGCGAACGTTGAACGGTAAAAGATTAATAGAGTGACAGGATACCTTTAAGCCAGCCCTTTGTGACATTAGACGTACTCGTATGGTCATTTGGCTCCCAAGGTCAGAAGGGTCACTACTCCCTGCTGATTCTCCTGGATCTCTTCGCTGCATTCGTTACTGTTGATCACCAGCTCTTCCTCTCTATGCTTCGCTCTGTTGGGTTCAAGGACACCTCCTACCATGTTCTCCTAGCCTACCTCTCTGACCGCTCCTTGACTGTCTCTTTTGCTGGCTCCTCTTACTCTCCGCTTCCCCTCACAGTTGGGGTTACTCAAAATTCAGTCCTAGGTCCCCTTCTCGTCTCTCTATACACTGCCCCTATTGGACAAACCAACAGTAGATTTAGTTTTCAGTACCATCTCTATGCTGACGACACCCAATTACATACCTCTTCGCCTGACATCACCTCTGCATTCCTACAAAACACCAGGGATTGTGTCATGGGACTGGCTTTGCTTATACTCCCATGTGGCCAGGCCAACGGCGATGCAGAGCATGCATCCCAGGTGGTATTAGTGTGGCGCCCCTGTGGATCCAGTCACCACAGAGGTACTGCATCCCTGTTAGGGTGTAGTATGCCACTCACTGGTAAGGGGGTACAGACCAGTACCAGGACACCCAGACCACACTAGGAATGATTGTAGTGGAGTTGGGTGGTGAAGGAAGTAGTTAGAGGGAGCACATGACAAAGGGTATAAAAAGAGGGAGGAACATCTAGAATGTAGGAGACGACAGTGAGAAGAAAGATAGTTGAACAGAGGTGGAGAGTGACCAACTGTGGAGAGGTGGTAGAACAGCTGAGGAAAGGCCATTAAACACCAAGGTCGAGTTGGAGGGAAGCTAGAGAATACACGCCTGAGAAGTGTTTAGAGGACTGGAGCAAGTGGGAGCTCTTCCTACGGCCGAACCTTAGAGCAGAACATCACCCAAGTGGCTTCAGGAGGAAGAGGAGTCTCAGAGGCATGGGAAGTGAGCAATCCACCTGTGGGTCTTGTATCCATTGTCAGGCACAGACAAGTGGAGGGACTAGGCCGCAAGGGGCACCCGGAACCCAAAAGACTAGTGGAGAAGACCAGGTTCAGCTAGCAACCTGGAGACTGTGTGACACTTTCACGGTGACACGGTCGACAACCACGCACATCTGCTGAAAAGGTGGCAACCATAGGGCTAAGGGGAGACACTGCAGGTTAACCCCTAGGATAAGCCCACAGTCACTGGCTCAGAGCTCTGTGTGGCGAGGCACAAGGCAGGACGGGCAAGGCAAGCGCTGTGTAAGATGACCTGGAAAGGACAGAGAAGGGGTGCCGGTTACATACCATCTACTACCAGTGAGTAGCTGGATCCCTGCCTCCGAGAACCGAGTGCTCAGCGGGCTGCTGCACAAAGACTGTGAGTAAGAGAACTAAAGACTGCAGCCCACTGCGTCTGTGAACTTTCTTAATGTGTCTATAGCACCAGAAACACAACTACCAACTCACTCAGGTACCTTTGGCCACCTAAAGGTACCGTCACACACGGCAATATTGCTGTCAATTTCACGGGCAATTTGCTGGATGCAGTGAAATCATGGACACATTGTTTCATTTGTACACGGCAAGAAAATAGAACAATGTGTCCATGATTTCACAGCAACCAGCAAATTGCCAGTGAAATTACTAGCAATATTGCCTCGTGTGATGGTACCTTTAGGGGTCAGCCCTACCCGTAGAGGGTAAAGAGCATTGCTGCCTCCCGACTATCGACCCCTAGGTAGACTGTTGAGGGGTGCATCCAGCCTCCCTTCCGCCTGAGCCTCCACACAGCCAAAGGGAGGAGCGAGAGGGGGGGGGAGATCGGGGTGCTGTCGGGGTCCAGCACCGCTGACCTCCTGCAGCCTTTAGTGAGGAGCGGGGGGCGGGTGCTGGCGGCGCCAATCACACAGGAAGCCGATGTGTGATGCTGGCGCCGCCACCTTCTCCACTGCCGCTCCCCCTGGCTGCTGCCGCTTCATACACAGGGCTCACACTGTCCAATGGACGGTGCGGCACTGCCTGCAGGTGGCATCATGTATAAATTAACAAGTATCCCTAGCTCTAGTCATCCCTGCCCAGAATGAACTCTCCATGCCAGATCCCTATCCCTAAGAGAGAGCCACCCACACCGAACTTTTAATGACACTGCCAGGGTCAAGGAGCAGGTCTTGGTCCCTGTGATCCCTGCGGTGAACCTCAAGAAAGCCCGGTTCCGAGTATCCTAAGGCCCTGGAGGGGCGTGCCACTATGGCATCACAAACAGGATCCACCTGCCCGATGCAGCAGGCTTTGTGCGCCTTAGTAACGGTGTTTGAGAACTTTGAACTGTGCCCTGTTAAAAGAACAAGTGACATGACTAACAAGGAGGGAGTGGTACAGCCTCCCTTCATAGGCCGGTTCACAAAGAAGCGCAAAAAGCCGTGCACGCCCACCAAAGGAAGTGCAGCAGAACTTGCCAGTCAGCCAAAAAGATCCACCCACATCAAGAACCGCCCAGAGAAAGGAGCAGGAGATCAAGGGAGTTGTGAACACCGGAGCAAGATGGCAGCCAAGTACCCAGACGTCCTGGTGGAGGAAGAGTACTACTCCAACAAGATGGAGGAGGACATGGGAAAGCTGTCGCTTCTGGACCCAGGATTCCTGCAGAGCAAGGTGAAGAACCTGGGTCAGCAACTGAGAAAAACCCAGGTGTAGGCGGTGGAGGTGTGGAAGGACAATCTGCTAAACATGATGACTCGGAGGTGGATGCCGCCACAACCACCATTGCCAGCTCCAGAAGAAGAAATGCAGGTCGGTGCCGAGGAGAGCAAAGGTACTGGTGTTCCCCCGGGAGGCTGATGACACCCTGGTTGGGCTCCTAGACACTGGTCCACCCTAGCACCAGGCTGGGATAGTAAGAACTAGAAGTGGGACCAGTCTGTAGTCCAACACAGATGGGTGGCCCCACTAGAGAATGAGCTGGCCATGGAGGAAGTGTATGTGGAGCGGGAGGTCATCAGATGGGTCGACCAGGGGGACTCGCTAATGGGCTTGCCGGGAGAGACCAGAGAGGGAAGGCCCACAGTAGAGACTTTTAGTTGGGCCGAATACTGCCGCCAGCAGTGGGCTAAGCAGGAGGCCCAGAGGGAAGCTGAATAAGTGGAGCAACAGTTTAAATGGCTTGCCATGGAGGAGTGGAACCTGCAAGAATAGCAGAGGGTCCGCCGATGCAAGTCAGCAGAGCGGGGCCCGATTTGTCAAGGCTCCGTAGTCTGGTTCAACCAGGACATAGGCTGGGGATTCGTTAAGGAGTGGAGAAGCAGCAGAGAACTTTTTGTGACTCGGCGGGACGTAGAATCCCTCCTGCTGGAAGGCCACCCTGGTCACGATCTGCAATCTGGCAACAGAGTTACCTTCACCCAGCACCTACAAGAGCAGAGGTGGTATGCCCTGGATATCCATCTAGTAAGGGATGAGCCACCCTCTTATACAGCTGAGCCCCAGGTATTTGAGCCAGCAGCCATGTCTGTGCAGCCCCAGACGTTACATCAGCCGTCCAATCCAGTACAAGAGCCCCGTCCCAGAGCCATACATGTTGCTACACAGACTGTGCTGGGAGGAACCACATTAGTAGTAGTCAGTGTAAGGGAGGTGGCTACGCAGACTGAGCCCGTGCCATCGGCAGCAGAAGCTGTAGAAAACCTGACTGCGCTGTGTAGTGCACACAAACTTGAGACTGCTGTGGGCTGAATACACAATAGCTGTATATACAATAGAGAATACACAATAGAGACGGCTGCTAGCTGTATGCACAATAGAGATGACTTCAGGCCATATACACAATGGAGACTGCTGCTAGCTATACACACAATAGAGAATACACAATAGAGACTGCTGGCTGTACACAATAGAGAATACACAATAGAGACTGCTGCTGGACATACACAATAGAGAATACACAATAGAGACGGCTGCGGGCTGTATAGATAATGAAAATAGCTACGGGCCGTATAGACAATGGAAACAGCTGCTGGCTCTACACATTAGTAGAGAGTACACAGTAGAGACTGCTGCTGGCCGTACACAAAAGAGAATACACAATAGAGGTGGCTGTGGGCCATATAGACAACATCTCAACAGCTTTCCTCCATTCCGACAGCCTCCCTCCATCCCGACAGTTTCCCTCCGTCCTTCCTCCTTTCCGACAGCCTCCCTCCATCCCGACAGCCTCCCTCCATCCTTCCTCCATCCCGACAGTCTCCCTCCATCCTTCCTCCATTCCGACAGTCTCCCCCCATCCCGACAGCCTCGCTCCATCCTTCCTCCATCCTGACAGCCTCACTCCATCCTTCTTTCACCCCAACAGCGTCCCTCCATCCTGACAGCCTCCCTCTATCCTTCCTCCATTCTGACAGCTTCCCTCCATCCTTCCTCCATCCCGACAACCTCCCTCAATCCGAACAGCCTCCCTCCATCTTTCTTCCATCGCAATAGCCTCCCTCCATCCTGACAACCTCCCTCCATCCTTTCAACCTCCCTCAATCCTTCTTCAATCCCAACAGCTCCCTCAATCCTTCCTCCAACCATCCCGACAGCCTCCCTCCCTAGATATGGCCCCCCATTCTATATATATGGCCCCCATCCCTTCCCCGGACCTCCCCTTGTCTTACCGTCGGGGGGAGCCGCAGCTGCGGAGCAGGGAAGCCAGAGGCAGGTCTCAGAGTGTGATGGCACATATGCAGGACTGGACCTGTGGGGGAGCAGCTGCGGGCCTGCGGCAGGGAGCAGTGGGCGCCGCCATATTCTTTGTGGCTGGCTGCATTCACTAACTGTGCAGCCGGTCGGTAGAAGTTGAGACTTCAACAAAATGGCCACCGCCAAATGGAGATCCGTGGCCACTGTGTAGAAGTCTCTACCTCTACTGATAGGCTGCACAGTTAGTGAATGCAGCTGGCTACAAAAAACATGGTGGTGCCCACCGATCACTGCTGCAGCTACTGCCTCGCAGCTCCGGGACCCGGCGGTGATTGATAGGAGAGGGGGACCCATGCAAGATGTGGGGGGTGGGACCTGGAGGAGCCTGCTCCCTGCTCAAAATGGCCACACCCCCTAGAGCCATGGCCGGGTCCCCCTGCCCCTGATCCAATGGCCAAGGCCCTGCAGTGAGGCCCCTGACTCCAGGCAGAGCTGTCACCCCCTGGTGGCGGCCATGGGGCTAAGGGGAGACACTGCAGGTTAACTCCTAGGAAAAGCTCACAGTCACTGGCTCAGAGCTCTGTGTGGCGAGGCGCAAGGCAGGACGGGCGAGGCATGCGCTGTGTGAGATGACCTGGAAAGGACAGAGAAGGAGCTGGATCCCTGCCTCCGAGAACCTATTGCTGCACAAAGACTGTGAGTAAAAGAACTAAAGACTACATCGCACTGTGTCTGTGAACTTTCTTAAAGCACCAGAAACACAACTACCAACTCACTCAGGTACCTTTGGCCACCTAAATGTACCGTCACACACGGCAATATTGCTTACAATTTCATGGGCAATTTGCTGGTTGCAGTGAAATCATGGACACATTGTTCCATTTGTACACGGCAACAAAATAGAACAATGTGTCCATGATTTCACAGCAACCAGCAAATTGCCAGTGAAATTACTAGCAATATTGCCGCATGTGATAGTACCTTTAGGAGTCAGCCCTACCCATAGAGGGCTAAAGAACATTGCTGCCTCCCAACCATCGACCCCTAGGGAGACTGTCGAGCAGCGGCGGCCATCTATAGCCGCAACCTGCGGGTGACGACATGTATAAATTAACAAGTATCCCAAGGTCCAGTCATCCCTGCCCAGAATTAACCCTCCACACCAGATCCTTATCCCTAAGGGTACCTTTACACGCGGCTACATTTCTAGGGTGGCTACAGGTAACTTACTGGTTGCAGTGAAATCATGGAGAGATTATTCCATTTGTACACAGCAACAAGATAGAACCTTGTCTCCATGATTTCACTGCAACCAGTAAGTTACCTGTAGCCACCCTAGAAATGTAGCCGCGTGTAAAGGTACCCTAAGAGAGCGAGCCACCCACACAGAACTTTTAAAGACACTACCAGGGTCACGGAATCGGGTCTCGGTCCCTGTGATCCCTGTGATGAAGTCTCAAGAAAGCCCGCCTCCGAGTATCCTAAGGCCCTGGAGTGGCATGTCATTAGTATGTGGACTCACTGGACCACAGGAGGGACATGGGCCTTGCCCAGACTAGGGAAGGGCAGCAACAGGGGTCTGTGGCTGCTGAGCAAGTGGGCAAGGTACTAAGAGTCAGGATTTGAAGACAGTGCACTACTTCGGGTATAAAGAAGATAAAGTTTACTAACAAAGTCATAAAATACAAGGCAACAGGAAAAGGTAACATAAATGCAAGGCCTCCAATTCCACACATCCAATAAGGGGAACATCACAGGTTGGCAGACGTCTGGTGATGGCATGACAGGAGATCATCAGACACCAGCCTCAGGAAGACGTTATCACTGGATGACGCCAGGAAGCAGGCCGGACATCAGGACACAGACGGAACACAGAGAGCACAAGTCCAAGAACACCAACAGAGCAACTTAGGACACTGGCTGGTCAAATCCAGGAAACTCAAACAGAGCCATCACCGGAATGCTAGACTGGAGACTTCCAAGGAACACAGAGGAAGACCTCATCCAGGATCATGGACGGGACCAACTCTGGAACACAGGCTAGACAACCAGGACCTCAGACTGTAATATATGGTTATCCGCTGTACACTAAACACTATGAAAAACATGGTATAGCATAATGGCTAAAGGAGGAATTGCAAAGCAATGTGTAAAGCTAATACAAATTTGAGTGAGGAAAAAGGACATTGCAGAAACTGCTTCAGAATACAACAGAAAAAATTAGAAACTTAGCTGATGCACTGGCCATTGCATGTGAAACCAATAACCAACATCAAGGTGATCTGATATTTATCGAGTACCTAACCTTGTACCTCTGCTTGCGGTATAGAACTGCATGTATGGGTGTATATATGCCTCTAAGTGCAATTAAAACCTGCATGTATGGGTGTGACTAGAAACCTGGGTATGAGAACACTTTTATGTTGGTTATCAGGCTTACATGCAATGGCCAGTGCATCAGCTAAATTTCTGTCAACAGGACCTCAAACTGGACATCTGGGACACTGGCCGGACATCTGGGACACAGACATTGGTCATCAAGCTCCAGACTTCGGAAAAGCTCCAGGAAGCGGTCATCAGGTTCCGGACATTGGACACTGACTGGAAAGGACCCAAGCCAGATGGTGCAAGCAGCACAGGAGCGGACCAGAGCTGTATGACATGGGCGCTACAGGAGTGAACCGGAGCTAAGTAGTGCGAGCAAGGTAGAACAGTGCAAGCACAACTAGCATGGACCGGAGCTGAGTGACACAAGCACCGCAGAATGGACAGGTGATGGACAGTGCGAGCCCAGAACAGTAGCATGAGCATAGCAAAGTACACGCGCAGCAGGAACACCGGACTCCAACTTGAAAAGATGAACAGAGGTTTATTTACAAGACACAAGATACAGGAAATTCAAACTCTCTAGGTTCAGGGTACAAGGCACAGAAGGATTCCAGGAATATCAGCAGGATTCCACATTCAAGGCAAGGACACTGTGGGACCAGGGTAGACACATGGGAAGGACGAGTCCAGGGACAAAGACAGGAACAATAACAGACAGCAGGACAACAATGATAACTAGAGATGAGCGATTTTCGATTCGAAATGTTCGCCAATCTCAAATTCGAGCTGTTTTGAGCGGTGTTAGAGTCATTCGACGAATGAAAACAATTAGCTTCAAATTCAGCTCCCTGATTCCCCCTCCCCGCTCCCTGGATTTGCTCCCCCCGCCTGGTCCTAACTTAGGATTGGGCGGGGAGGCGGCGGGGGAGTGATGAGGGGGCATCAGGGAGCGGGGAGTACAAAACAGAGCAGGAAATCCGGTGGTGAAGTCCCACCGCTGGCTTTCCCGCCGGTTATTTCAAATGATCAGCTGATACAGATCAGCTGTTCATTTGAAGTAGCCGCGGTGATGTCAGGGAAAGGTTCATGTGAGTTCATGCAGCATGAACTCACATGAACTTTCCCACAGCTGCACAGCTCAACTACATCTCTGGTAGAGGTTCTCTACCAGAGATGTAGCCGAGCTAAAGAAGAAGACTCCACTGGACTATGTCGGACAGAAGAGGAATTTCTTAATAAAGGTGGAGTCTCTAAGTGTATTTTTTGTTTTATTTCCAATAAAATATTTTTTTTTCTCTGTGTTGTGTTTTTTTAAAAAAAAATCACTAGGAATTCATGGCGGTCATGTCTAATATTGACGTGACCCCATGAATTTCGGGCTTAGTGCCAGCTGATAGCACAAAGTTGGCTCTAGTGCCTTTAATACCCAGTGAGCCACGGCACCAGGGCCCTTGATGAGCTTGGTTCAGCGCCAGAAGATGGCACTTCTCTGAACGCGCCATTATCTGGGGTGGCTGCAGGCTGCAATTCACAGCGGGGGGTGCCCAGAAAGCTTGGTCCTCCCTGCACTGGGGATTCCAGCCCCCAGCTGCCTAGTTGTACCTGGCTGGACATGTAAATAGCGCGGAGCCCCACATATTTCTTTTATCATTATTTCATGAAATTCATGAAATAATAAAAAAAAATGGCTTCCTTCTATTTCTGTTTCCAGGCAGATACAAATGAGGCACCTGAGGGTTGGAGGCAGCCCGCTCCTGCATGCTGTACCTGGCTGGACCAAAAAAATACAGTGAAGCCCACATCAAATTCCAGCTCACTGGGTAGTAAAGAGGTTAGGGCCAGCTTTGTGTTATCAGCTGGCCCTAATCCCGAAATTCATGGGGTCACGCCAATATTGGACATGACCGCCATGAATTTCTAGTGAATTTTAAAAAAAAAAACACAACAGAAAAAAAAATATTTTATTGGAAATAAAACAAAAAAGACACTTAGAGACTTCATCTTTATTAAAAAATTCCTCTTCTGTCCAACGTAGTCCAGTGGAGTCTTCTTCTTTAGCTCAGCTACATCTCTGGTAGAGAACCTCTACCAGAGATGTAGCTGAGCTGTGCAGCTTTGGGAAAGTTCATGTGAGTTCATGCCGTATGAACTCACATGAACCTTTCCCTGACATCACCTCAGCTACTTCAAATGAACAGCCTCTCTGAATCAGCTGATCATTTGAAATAACTGGCGGGAAAGCCAGCGGTGAGACTTCACCGCCAGCTTTCATGCTCTGTTCTGCGCTCCCCGCTCCCTGATGCCCCCTCATCACACCCCCCACTGCCTCCCGGCCTGATCCTAAGTTAGGACCAGGTGGGGGGAGCAGATCCAGGGAGCGGGGAGGGGACATCAAGGAGCGGAGAGCGCAGAACAGAGCAGGAAAGCCGGCGGTGAAGTCCTCTTCTCACCGACGACTTCCCCGCCTGTGTTTTTCGCTCCCTGCTTCCGGTGCTGCGCTCCCCCCCTCCCTATAGTTGCTCTCCCCAACCGGTACAAACATTATAACACATTTTACATTGATTTTCAATTGTGTTCAACGGTGTTCGATGAACATTAGACGAACATTCGACGAACACACAGCAAATTCGACTAATCGAATTCGAACACCGGGGTGGTAGCTCATCTCTAATGATAACACACAGCATTGGAGCTATTGACAGGCAGACCAAAAAGCATGAAATTGTTATTGTCTTTTCCCTGTCTGTCTCCCCTTTCTCTTGTTAGTATTAGTGCAGTGGTTGGGACAAGTGCTATCTCCCTATTTAGGGTTAACATCAGGGCCAGTGAGGGACTAGGTATCCTGCTCGGCAATGGGGTGAAAGAAACCTTATAAAAGGATATTAGGGATATCAGGGCACAGACGCAGGTGAGTGCAGGAGGTCTCCTTTCCCCTGTTCCCTAGAAGCAGGACCCTCCATTGTATTTGTCCCCCCCTCCCGGTGTCCTTCCCCACTGTTGGTCTGTGCGCCGCATTTTATCTGAATGTACCTCAGTCTTTGGCATGGCATTATCACCAGCCATATACTTTTTTTCTACGGATCCTGCTGCCGTTCTTGTACACCTTAAGCAAACTCTTTGATAGGAGGTGACAGATTTGCGTGTACAGGTGGTGCAGCAGCTGCAGCATATCAAGGGTCTACGGGTCACAGCTCACGCTCAGAGATAGCCAGAACCCAAGATACTCCTACCATATGTTTTTTGTGGGGCGCAATAATTTTTAAGCGTTTCAAGAGGCCTGCAAGTGGCACTTCAGACTCCGCCCTCGTTCTTCGGGGAGTGAAAAACAGAGAGTGGAGATTGTTATCTCCTCGCTGGGGAGATCCCAAGTCCTGGGCCTTTTCTCTAACTACTGAATCTTCATCAATGCGGTCAGTAGATGAGTTTTTTGGCCCTTGTCTATAGGATCCCTGATGGCATCTCCCTGCCAGAATTGAAACTCCGTAAACTCCAGCAATATGCACGGCAAGCGAGGCGTACTGTTCAGAGTTACAGAGATGGGCCACGGACACCCAATTAAATGAACCGGCTCTTAGGAGCCATTTCTGTCATGGGTAGTCTGGTAGGCTTAAGGGTCACTTCATTGGGGTTTGTCCATCCATACCCAGACAAACATCTAAAAAACCATCTTCCACAGGTCGTTTGGAGGATGTCAACCTGGGCGTGTATGCTTCCTCCGTTTTTCCCTCTTTTCCTGCTGGTATCCCTCCAAGACAAAAAAAGGATTCCATTCCCACTCTTCAGGATTATGCTAGGCCTCGGTCTTTCCTCCAGAGTTTTGTGAGTGTAGTTGTCCATACTGGGGACCCGGTCTTGAATGTACAATTGCTAAGTTGGGTGTGTCTGAGGTGTCTACTCCCAATATCTGAAGAGTGCCCCCCCAGGTTGTTTTGAGGAAGGCGACCTGGGTGTATATGTTTTCTGTGTACTTCCCTCTCTTCCGGCTAATGTCAATAAATTGCAACTGAAGAGACGATACACAATTTACAATTGACAATACAAGTCTGTAAGCCCACCTCAAAGACATCTCTAGAATTTGAGCTTTCCTTACCATTGACTCTGCAAAAACTCTTTCAACCTTATTCCTTCTTGTCTGGATTATTGGAATTCTCTACTAATTGGTCTTCCATTTACTAAACTCTCCCCTCTCCAATCCAAGATGCCAAGATGGAGCAGCCAGGATAACATTACTCTGAAACCTCTTCATGCCTCTGTTCTTTGCTAGTCATTTTATTGGTTGTCCATTTGCTACAGAGTACAATATAAAATTGCTCAGTTCTGCAGCAGCTTACATCTCCTCCCTCCCCTCCTTCTATCGCTCTACACGTGCCCTCCGATCCACAGATGACCTAAGACATCATCTACAATCAGAACCTCACACTCCTGTCTTAAAGACTTCTCAAAAGCTGCGTCAATCTTCTGAAATGTACCACAATCAATTAAATTGATTCTCAATACCCATGGTTTTAAGCGGGCCCTAAAAATGCGTCACTTAAGATTAGCCTCTCACCTCACCTCACTTATCTGACTATTGCGATTCTGCCCCTCTTCAAATCTGGCCTCTTCGGTCATCTGTCTATACCCTTCATGCACTTAATAGCTCTTTATTTGTACTTGTACAGATTCTGGTTGGTGACAGGTTCACGCAGCAGTACATATTTATTTATTATATTAATGGCTAGACCATCTATGACGGCACGTTTTACCATTTACCTTTTGTGTCTCCCCTATTTCTTCGTAGATTATAAGTTTGCAAGCAGGGCCCTCACTCCTCTTGGCATATGTTGAATTATGTTACTCTGTAATGTCTCATTGTCTGTACATGTCCCCTCTGAATTGTAAAGTGCTGCGTAATATGTTTAGCGGTATATAAATAAAATTATATAGACCATGGGGCTTCCAGAAAGCCCCAAACATACTTCAAGAAGCACCCAGAAATGGATGGAAACAAAGCACTAGAGAGTTCTGAAGTGTCAGCAATGAGTCCGGACCTAAATTGCATTGATCGCCTGTGGACAGACCTTAAAATTGCTGTTGGAAGAAGACACCTTCACATATGAGAGACCAGGAGCAGTTTGCAAAAGAAGAGTGGTCCAAAATTCCAGCTGAGACATGTAAGAAGCTTGTTGATGGCTATAGGGAGTGACTGAACCCAATTAATTTTTCCAAAGGGCATGCAACCAAATATTAAGTTAAAAATGCCAATAATTTTGTTTGGCCTAATTTGGAGGGTTTGTTTAAAATTATGTTTAGTTTGCCTTTTTCTCAGTTATTTTGTTTCTATACACACAAAGGAAATAAATACGTATCACAAACATGTGTTTGTATTTGCAATAAAATTCTGGGAGAATATTTTCATTTCCTGGAACAATTTCTCTGGTGCCAACACTTTTGGCCATGACAGTACATGACTGTTTACTACAGTGTGTAGTATATAAATAATGTATATACAGGGTGGTCCAAAAGTAGGTGGACAGAAAATAATAACATTTATTTTGATTTATATATAAAATTATGTTTACTAACCCAAACATAACATTGACAATTATCTGTGAAACTGCCCTTAGCAACGAATAAGATTCCACCTTTCATTTTCCAAAGAGTCTGTGAGGAATGAAAAGTGGAATCTGATTGGTTGATAAGGGCAACTGAGCCCGTTTCACTTTACACCATGTTTGATAAATCTACTTTTGGACCACCCTGTATATGCAGCATGTATGTAACCATACCTATACTTCTGACTGTCCCCCCTCCCACCCCCCAAAAAAATCCTGAACCTGCCCCCTGAATCTACATCTGAAGGAAAAGAGCTAATTTATTCTACTGCCAACAGTTCATGAAAGAGGAAATGTAGAAAAAACAACAAGATGAAAACATAAGCAAAGGGATATAACTATAGTATGCAGATCAAAAGAGAGGACTAGACATTCCGGAAAAACGCTATATGGTCACCATGATTCAATCACTAACTGGTGACACCAAGTAATAATAATAGTAATAATTATAGGTTCAAAGCAGAGACATTATCTACAGTAGTCAGATTGCTGGATGATTTTCTAATTTCAGCTAGGGATAATGATAGATGTAGTCTAATTAGTTGCTGCTGGCAACATCATGACTTATTTATACACATATTTCTTGAATGCGGTTAGTATAAATTGAGCTGGTTTTTCTCATGTGGCTACGCATGGGCTACCCAAAGTCACTCATCTTATAAAAAGAGATCCATGCTATTCTGTGCATTATACTTTTCATTAAGATTTTTTTTTCATAGTGAAATGTGCAACATTCATGAAACAGAACAAGTGAGAGCAAAAATATTCAATCTGAATCAATGACCACAGATATGAAGAAAGTGTATCAATAATTTACTTCACTCTGTCAGTATATTCTAAGTAATTTATGGTAAAGCAAGCAAAAATCTCCTGACATCCCTTGTGGCATATTGACAAGATCCAAATCATACAGACTGTGTTAATACTGTGTAATATTTGTGTGGTCTATGAATTAACGCTCTGCATTATCTGTTATATCTCTGCGTTGATATTAAGTGAAAATAAAAAATCTACTATGTAAAAGCCCAATCCAGTCTGTCTATGTATCTGTAAGTTTGTCCTGAAAACAGCACCACCTATAGGACATCATTTAAATGACAGTTAAACTGAGATGCGAATAAGCCAATAAGTTGGTTGATCAGTCAAAGAAAACAATGCCACCAATAGGACATCTGTGACATGGGGCCTAAACACCATCAGGGACACTGGCCACAGTGCAGGCATTCATTATCACCTGCGCCTGGGTCTGCTCCATCATACCCTTGGGGCGGACCCATCCTAATGCTGCCACGGCTCCTCAGCGCTCAACGGGAAAGAGAGTGCTCACAAGGGGGAAAGAAAGTGTGCCCAAGGGTGGGAGACTGCACAAAGGGAGAGATAGCACACAGGGGGATGGCGAGCAGCAAGCCACGGTCACCCTATGCAGCAGTGGGCTACCCCCATCCTCCACAGTGGCACTGCGATTAGTAGCGGGAGTAGTTGAACTAATATATAATCACACATGTTCTAGAATTGCCAGATGCAATAGAATTGGACCCCAGTGTATTTATATCCCTAAATGTACTTAAGACCATGGTTGATGATTATACCAGTCCGATGTGGGATAAACTTACCCAAAGTAGACGCCACTTGGTAGCCATTGTTGCTGTAACAGGACAAATACATGGTCAGATGGAGCTAAGAAACTATTAGAGAAGAACTATAAGTTCTAGGATTGATATCAGACAGACAAGTTACAGCAGGCAAATCCAAACGTGATAGGCAATTGGAAGAGTCCAGGATCAGAGCTAGGTCTGCTAAAGGCCGTGAAACAAGACTATAACAGGCTAGAGGCACACACTGATTTGATTTGAAACTTAAGTAGCCACTATTCAACTTCCTGGGATTGTAGTTACTAGCCTGGAGAATTCAAAGAAGCATAAAATGTAGCAATAACATTATGTTTTATCATTGGAACTAAATATGTGCAGAGCGAGAAGGATGTTGTAAAAAGATACAAGGGCAGAGTGCTCGATTGAGAAGATGGTCTCTCTTACTTATGAGATTTGTGACAGATTTTGGACCTGTTTCTCATTCCTTTATTGAGACTATATATTAAACGTGTTTCTTTCCTTTGGCAGTGCTAGTGTTAATGTCAATTTCTGTTGCTAGCAAAGCTCCTAGGTGCTCATCAGGTGAGACTGCTTTTTAACCACTCCCATCTCCTTTATATGGTTACCTGATCCAGCATTCCTTGCTGGTGATTGAACTTGATTCCTAGCCAAGCTCCTGGAAGGAGCTATTCTGGAGAGCTGATTTGTTGCCAAGCTGTCTGCTGCCTAGGAGAGTGGCAGCAGCTGTGAAGTCATGTTTGTGTTTCCCCTGTCTGTCTTCCTTATCTTTTTGTTGGTTTTAGTGCAGCGGTTGGGACTAGTGCTCCCGCTAGCCATCTCCCTAGTGAGGGTCAACATCAGGGCCAGCGAGGGACTAGGTATCTTGCTCAATGACGAGGTGAAAGAACCCGTATAGGGACAGTAGGAAGATTGGGGTACAGCCGCAGGTGAGTGTAGGATTTCTCCTTTCCTCATCCACTATGAGCAGGGCCCTCCCTGTTGTATTTGCCCCTGCATTCCTCCTGTTTTGTAGTTTAGTGTTGTGCGCCATACACCATTGATCCGGGTGCCACTGTCACACACTGTATCCGGATGCACCCTAGTCCGAAGCGTGACAATTACAGTGCAATCAGTGATATTTGTAACACAAACAATAGTGCTTTTTTAGGGTCAGGCTTATGAGAGATTTTACCTATTTTTAAAAAAGTAGGCAAAATCCACAGCCTTTCTGTGGGTGGTCCATAGAGAAATAGAGCAAACTGTGAATTAAAACAAAAAGAATATCCAAAAATCTAAGGGATTTTCTATAAACAAGTTTCACTGAACTTTAAGGAAGATTTACAAAAAATTCACAATAAAATCATAATCTTAGAAATTCTAAATGCATACGTGGAACTGCAAAACAGGTTGTTCATAGATTCCTACCCTGTTCACTTAGTGGCTACCCATTCTTATGATATTAAATGGATAGCCCCAGATTGGTGACAGCTACAAAAGCATTTTGAGCTCAGCTTCACAAGTACATTTCTTATCAACAGGACCTCATTATATCATATTTGCACTGATTGTGAAAGACCATAATACTAGTCACATCTATGTGGAAGCAGGTTTAGACCAATTAGAGAACAACCTAGATTGGAGATCTTGGGGAAAAATGTTGTATTATTGCTTGACTGCACTTTGAGAAACTACAGAGACTGACAGCTAAGTTCAAAGAGAAAAAACATAAGAGTGGTCCATAGAACAAGTGAAGGTCAAAAGTGAAGAGTATGAGATCAGAGCTGCAAGCATGAAAGGATCATCAGAACATAAGACTGATTCAGAACTAGGACATCCAATTAAGGGCCCTTTCACATCAGCGTTTTTTTAAATTTGCGGCAGATGCGGTGAAAAAACCGCATCTGCCGCAACTGCCGCATAACGGTTCCACTTGCGGCACGGTTGCGGTTTTTTCCATAGAAAGTATAGGGGGACTTGCGGCAGATGCGGCAAGTGCGGTATTGCACTTGCGGCAGGTGCGGCAGAGAAAAAAACCGCGGCTTACTGCGGTTTTTTTCTCTGCCGCACCTGCCGCAAGTGCAATACCGCACTTGCCGCATCTGCCGCAAGTCCCCCTATACTTCCTATGGAAAAAACCGCAACCGTGCCGCAAGTGGAACCGTTATGCGGCAGTTGCGGCAGATGCGGTTTTTTCACCGCATCTGCCGCAAATTTAAAAAAACGCTGATGTGAAAGGGCCCTAAGCAGACAGTAGCTTTGACCCATAAGAATGAATTACAAAGAACCGTTGTCTTGGCAATTCCGACTCAAAGATTTATACATAAATACTGGAAACATACCAGATTCTGCAAATGCTGCTCTGCATGGATACCAAAGTCATCCAATTACATAGGAGATAACGGGATCACAATGACTAGTGGAATCGGAAAAATGGCTGGTAAGTATAAAAGCATCTTGTCCCTGTCTGTCGGGAATTCTGGTCTTCGCTATTCGCATTGATCAATTTTATTGAACTTTTCATATTATTAATCAAAAAAGTTTCAAAAGTCCTACAACACATGTCATGAAAACATGGACACAATAGCCTATTTATCAACCCTTTTGCACCCATTTGTCACATTTTGTTCCAAAATAAATGTCTCATCTGTTCAGTGCCATATTTTTACCATTTGCTATATGCACATCTTTTTGTAGAACTGGAGAGAAAATGTGCATTGCTTACTAATTGCCTGAATTGAAACAGATATATGAAAAAGTCACGATTTTTTCACAACTGTCCTCCAGCGATGAAGTGGTGTAGATTAATTATCATACCCTGACTGAATGTTATAGAAAATGAGTTGAAGTTGTCCCTTGTGTAAAATGTATCAAGCATCCTATATACATTAGGTTTAAAAAGCATTAGCATGAGAAAGATGCATCTAAAAACTATTAAAAGAAAAAAAAGATTATAAAAGTCAACTTCTGAAATTTGTTCCCAAGTTCCAGTACCCCTGTAGCCTACAACTGTATTCATAACAGAGGCCTCTTGTGCTTTCCTGATGGAGTGCACATGACACCTTATGACTTGTTACAAATTTGTACATAGGGGTCCTCTGTATCCTCTGTATTAAAACAGTTTGTAATATTTGAAGATTATTGCTAAAAGCTTTAATTTATTTCAGATTTCTAAAATAAGTTCAGTTGCCATCGGCAAGAAAGTTGACAAACCATATTAAAGTGTTTTTTACAAAACTAACCAACCATGTGGTTGAATGTTAAAATAAAGCTAAAAACATGGAGGTTCCAATGGATCCCATAGTCTAGATAATACAATATCTGGGAAAGGCAGACACCCAACTTTACCACACATTATTGCTGGCAGCAAGAATGATTATCTTAAGACGATGGTTGGTGGCTTCGCATCCAACGATCCCAGAGGTAATAGAGGTAATGAAGAGAGCCTTAACGAATGAAAGGGTCGAAACGGAAAAAACAGATGGAGAGGGATACAGGTACATTTTTTACAAAGTGGAGAAAATTTATAGTTTCACAACTATCCTCGGCAGAGATTCAGAGATAGTTATACCATTCTGTGGGTCGAGCTGGCACCTTCTGGAGGACTTACAGGACACATTAGGCAAGCTGAAGGTGGTACTGTAACCTGACAGGACACAGGTAGATACGACGAACTGGAAATTCAAGGGGCTGGGGGACACAGAGACAAAAACTACAAATCCACTCTAATATCGAGAATAACTATGAAGTCGGCATGGGGGTAGGGAAAAAGGAGGGGGATTGTTCGTTTTTGAGTAATAATATGGCTTTAAAGACAATATCTGTTAACGTTTGTATCTTTTGAGATAATTTGTCATTTCTGTCATTTATGCCTAAAATCTAATAAAAAATGATTTTTGAAAAAAAAAAAAAAAAGTTAAATAATAGTTACAACAAGTTTACTGTATATTTTAAATGTCGGTATAACCCTGCCTTACACTATACGAACTATAGCTATATTCAGCTGATCAATGCAAGTCCACTCCAAAGTCCCTAGCTAGATAGCGGATAGCAGTCTTCTGCTCTGGCTCATTTAGAGTATGGGTATTATGTTCATGTGTCCTTGTAGAGTGTGCCCCACAGCACAAAAAGATAAACCAATGAACATGGTAAGAGAGACCATTAGCTAGAAGAATTCTGTACTTACCAAACCACGTATGGTGGTTAACATGTTCTGGTGGAGGCAGCTCAGAGGTGGAGGAGTTGGCCCTTGTGAGCGGGAAGGAGATCCAATCCGACCATCCATCAACAGCTCTGCTGCACTCTAACAGAGGAGTGGTACAACAGAGTCATTTTTCGTATAAGACTAGGATCACATTGCGTCTGTACTGTCCGTTTAACAGATCCGTTAGACAGCAGCAGAAACGCAATGTAACAGACAGTGTAACGCATCCATAGCCCTCCATTCTACAAACACATACTAATGCGTGCCAAAAAAGCATGCATTTGCAAATATGCGTTTGTTGAAACACACATGAAAACGTGGACTGCAGCGTTTTTCAGTCTGTCGAAAATCAAACGCAATATACCGTCATGCTACAGATTTGTACAAATCTGCAGCATTGTGTTATATTGTGTTTGCAATAGATGATAGGGTAGATAGAATGAGAGATGATAGGATAGAAAGAATAGAAGATAGAATAGATCGAAAGATAGCTTGATGCTAGAATAGTTAGTTTACCAGTGTCTCCCTGCTGTCTCTCTGCTATTTCCGATGCCGCTCATTAAGCTCATGAATATTCAGTCAGCAACCCGGAAGCAGCAGAGAGAGTGCAGGGAGACACTGGTAATGGTATTCTAACATCAATCTCTTCTTCTATCTATTCTATCATCTATCCTTTCGATCCTATCATCGATCTTACTGTCTCTATGTAGTACATACATTTTTAAGATAACAAAAACGTAAGCGTTCAAAAATGATTCAAAATGTTACTCATGCTATCACAATGGAAACACTTAACGTTCCTTTTGTTACAGACAGCACTACACAAATTTGAACCTAGCCTTAGTGAGGAGTCAGGCATATGCAGCACAAAAAAGTGTGCAGTGATAAATACTAGACAAATTGTTCAGGATGTAGGTATTTACCAACATGTACCATGAACAGTATGTGCTGACCAAGAGCCTAGTGCCACAGTTCCCGGATAGGAGCAGTGCTGTAGCAAGCAGAAAGTAATAGGAAGGCATTACAGGAGGCCACACTAGTGCTCAAAAAGAGAGTGTTATATGTGGGAGGTCAATAGGTAGCTGAAGGAGGAAAACGTTCACCACAGGGTTAGTCTACAAAAGAGCCAAAAGAGACAGCTGATCAACAAAGAGAAAAGCTTACAGAAAGTCATAGGACTGTGTGCATCTTGGACCCGTGACTATCCCTAGAAAGACTTTAATGGGTCTTACCACTGGTACCCACACCAGTCAGAACAGGGCACTTTAATGTGTATTAGGGTACCTTTACACGCCGCAATTTTTGTTGGCGATAGGAGGCAATCTAACGTGTGCATGCACGTTTTTCATGGTCGCCTCGGATCGCCGATGGCGCTTTTACACAAAGCAATTTCGCCCTCAACCTAAGGCGATGTGTCGCCCCGGAATTAGCCACACCAACAGCTACAACATCCGGTCGACTCCCTTCTCCACTTCACACACCGCAAACCCCAAAGGAATGTGGGTGTACATGTTCAGTGCGGCGAGAATATAGGCGTGCCAAATTGTTTTACACCGCACCCCAAACACGTTCATTGGACAACGCAATAGCATTATGATTGGCCAGCCTGCGCTGGAAGGCTGGCTAATACCTGACGCCATTGTCTCGCAGTTTGTGATGAATACACGCTCGTGTCGTCGAAAGTGGCTGCTGCGACACACTTTCGGGCCGCTCAAGCGTCACACTGGAGCAGTTTTGTGCAGGACAGTGGCTTACACTACACAATGGCTTGCTATGTGTGCGTCTGTAGCTGATGGCGGGAACATACAAACAACACTATGCCCATATGTGCCTTACATTGGTCCATGCCATGGCAGAACTGAACTATGTGTGTGTACACATGTTTGTAAGTGTGTACTGGACTGTACCTACATCCCCCACAAATACCATTGCTTGCTCCATGTGTGTGGACACGTTCCCATGTGGCCCAAACACATCATAATCTGTACACACAGTCGCGCCATACAGTGTGGGCCAAAGGGCTGGACCTGTGTACTGGATATTACAACACAATGCTGCACGGACTCCTCAATACCATTTTACAGATCACATACCTCTGTGCACAGCATAAAGCTATGTGCAACAGTCCTGGATTCAAAAGTAACGACACACACAGGTTATTTTTTTGTAAATTTTGTTTTAGTTTGTATTTTTGTGCACACAAAAAATAAGTAGAAAACCACTCACAAAATAAAATAAAACACAAGTGTTCCCATCACACAAAGAAATGCAACATGATGCGAAATAATGGGCAAAAAAAATCATTTCACAGTACAAAACCCAAAAATACTAACTAACTAATGTTCACACACCAAAACACAAAAAGAATCTTTATGGTGCAGCCACTCTGGTGACTCCACCCTCCTCATAAAGTTGCTGCCTCACACCAGCCACCCTACACCTGCTGGTGCTGCCAGGCCACTGCCCCAGGGCCATTAAAGTAGGAGCAGTATGCATCTCTGCTGCTCCTGGCATCCTGATCACTCAGACCGTGGCTCAGCGGCTGGAGTGGCGCCACACCATGCTCGGTAGCATGCCAATCCCCGGGACGGACCTCCCCTGTTGTGGGGTCCACTGAATCCACATAACTTGCCGGCATGTATGTTGACCGATCCCTACGACGCAGGAAGTTATGCAGCACACAACAGGCCAGCACTACCACATCAATATATTCCAGTTTCATATGCAGATGTGTATGAAAAACCCGGAATGTAATTGTGGCACCCCGCAACTAGTGCATCACAGGAGGGTATTGCAGCCATAAATGCAGCAGCAATATTCTCTGACCCAGCAGTCATCTGGTTAACTTAGCGATCCATACTCTGCATGCCTCACTTAGCATAGAGGGCCAATCAAGGTCCTGGTGGGCGGAGTGCAAGGGTAGTGTGTAGTGGAAGTTTAAGTTCAGACTTAGTGTAGTCTGGAGGAGTCAGTCTGCAAGGAACAGCAACCTAGAAGACCTCTGCAGAACTCCAGCTCTGCAACGTAGGAGGGGGCTCGCACAGTCCCGTGCGGCCCCCTGGCCACCTTCTACCGGCCATTTCCCTACCAATCACGGGCATCATTATGCGGGCTAAAAACCATCCCGTGCCCTTATACAGCCGGTTTGCTGGTACCGAAGCTAGCAGCAGTTCAGCTCTGCTATGCGAACCAGAATCGTGGAGGAGCAGCTTTATAGGAGCACCCCACCACCGACAAATCCAGTCGTCTAACCAGCGGTGTACCCACCAAGGGACCCAAGGCTCCCAAAACATCCGGAACGTATACCTCGGATAGGGCATTCAAGCAGCCTCCCTGTACCCGACCTGGTATTCCCGGGCGACAACGGCAACTTACTTAGTTAGAATGGAGGAACACCGCGGATCTCTGAGGGACACCTATCACTGCTGAGTCCACCCGGTCTGCTATCTACAAACTGTATGCCATGTACTGCTTGCTGGTTACAGTAAAGACCCGTTACAGAGACTTACAGTGTCCGTGCTTCCTTATGAACTGTCTGTCCGCACTTCAAGGTAACCGCAGCTGCAGCACAACATCTTAAGCAGCTCCAGCCTCCGGGGATCACAGCTCAGCCTGTGGGGAGCGTTCCATCTTGCTGCTATCCATCCCCTGGAGGCCCCGCAGCGTCGGTAAGACTTACCGAACTACTCATAGGTGGCGTCACGAATAAATTAACCCCTTAATCTGTTCCCACAAGACGTCTTCAACTCTTTGATCTGCACTCAACCGGGCCCCACTACCGGCAGGCGCAGTCCACCCGTGACAAGGAGGAAGGAGCTAC
This sequence comes from Allobates femoralis, assembly GCA_033576535.1. NCBI lineage: Eukaryota > Metazoa > Chordata > Amphibia > Anura > Aromobatidae > Allobates > Allobates femoralis. The sequence goes on from JARQOC010000005.1 coordinate 467,988,842, forward strand.
TGCCTGTCTAAACCGGAGTCCCGGCCACGGTGAGTCATAAAATGGCGTCACGAACAGGATACGAGCAGGCCCGTTCCCTAACGGGTATCATGTGCTTAAAAAGGACTTTAATGTCTACAATTTGGACTTTGTTCGTCCCTAAAAGAACTTTCCCGCCTTTTCACCGTTGGGCCAAGATGGCGCCCAAGATGGCGTCCCCGCCATGAGGATCCGCCACGTGCAAGCCCAGGGGTGAGCCACCGCCCCTCATCGTGGGAGGGCTAAAGGCAAAAGGCGCCAAACTCTTTGTCCGCCCTGATTGCTCGAATCAACCGTGGGGGCGGACCCCAAAGACTTTTCCCACAATTGGACTACAAAAGCCCAAAGGAAATGGGAGTGTCAGACAGACCGTTGTTCACCAGCTCTTCACCAGTACAGCTACAGGGTAGAGACGTGTGTGGTTCCTCCAAGAAACATGGCCAGCTTAAGACTGAGAGACCTGATGCAAGAAGTGGAAGCCGAGGCCAGAGCAGCAATAGGCCATCCGGGTCCGGGTCCTGTCCTTAATATCGACGGCAGCCCCGACTTCTGGCAAGAAGCTCTGCAAGACCTCCGGGTACGGCTCCTAGAAACCGTTGAATGGACGATCCGCAGTTGGAGCGCGAGCTTGGGCAGCAGACTACATCGTGCGATGCAGCAGAGCCGCTCGGGTAGAACCACTCCAGGGCCGGATGACATCTCAAGTTTCAGCACCGCCTCGCCCACGCTGACCACTTGTCCAGCCTCGTCTCCAGAACCAATAGACTGTGTCATTCCGGCAGAGACCACCGCTTATCCCGCTCCAAAGCCTGGAACTGCGACCGTGTTTGAGCCGGAGCTTTCAACTCGCTCCAAGGAAGAACCGAATACTTACCTGGTTCCACTTGCGGAACCCACGACTAGTTTCACCACTACCGACACTGTCGCCTGTTTCTCCCCTGATCCGGAGGTCTCCTCTGCAATTAACGAGGCCTACCTGGTGACCGGGATTGAAACACCACTTCCCGCTGCTACAGAAGAAGAGGCAGGCAGCCTGGAAGCCCTGCAAGACAACCTTGAGGAGAACTTTGCAGCACAGCCACCCATCGACCCAGAGGACCTCATTCCAACATCTCCGTCAGCTGAGCAGCCCGACGTGGTCATCGAGGGAGAGATCGAGGATGATGACGACGAGACCTACAGCCCAGCTGAGGACCTCTACACCGGGTTCGCCTGGGGAGATACCAAGGATCCTTCTGCCGGGCGATCTGCTCGGGTACGCTGGTCGGGTGCCGCCGCAGCAACATCTTCTCCGGTTTCGTTCAACCGGGTTCCACTCCAGACTGCCCACCAGACGCCAGCCGTTCAACAACCATCACGCCGTAGTGACTGTATCCACACGCCGCACCGCTCCGACGAAGAAGTACGTCGCATCCGAAAGGAGAAGTGGCACGCTCAGCTGCGCGCCAACATGCAGGCCCGCACTGAAGCCCACCGCCAATCTCCATTGCCTGATGAGTTCCGCAAAACCGGACGGGTGAGCACCTTCAACTTATCCACCGGGTGGGGATTCGTAAGGGAGGAGGTTGTGTGTGTACAGAAGTGTTTGTGGGGCGCAGTGATGTGAAATCGCACCTACCGCGAGGGCATCCTAACCGAGACTTATATAGAGGGGACATTGTAACCTATGAGCGATATGTATGCTGTGACGGGTGGTTCGTTATACGAGTCCGGAACACTGCCCTCCACAAGTGACTTTGTTGTTTGAACTTTTTGCCAAGAGACTTCTTTCTGTTTTGCAAATAATACCGCGCCTTGGCGGCTACAGCCTAAACTTTTAACCTAAGGACAGCCAACGCCCGCCGGGTCTGCGCAATGTGTTAACCTGTTCTTTTTGCTTGCAACAACAAAGCGAATATTTACCTGTTTCTTTAATAAAAGTGTGAATTTCATGTCTGTTATAAAAATATAAAAATCTCTCTGTAATGTTGGATAGTATGACACTTGGGGACAAGCGTATTTCACCAAGGGGGAGTGTGGCACCCCGCAACGAGTGCGTCACAGGAGGGTATTGCAGCCATAAATGCAGCAGCAATATTCTCTGACCCAGCAGTCATCTGGTTAACTTAGAGATCCATACTCTGCATGCCTCACTTAGCATAGAGGGCCAATCAAGGTCCTGGTGGGCGGAGTGCAAGGGTAGTGTGTAGTGGAAGTTTAAGTTCAGACTTAGTGTAGTCTGGAGGAGTCAGTCTGCAAGGAACAGCAACCTAGAAGACCTGTGCAGAACTCCAGCTCTGCAACGTAGGTGTCATATATGATACAGTCTATATAGAGTCTAATGCATGGGTATAATGAGACACATGAGACATACGCTTCTTAAGCAGCTCTTGTATTGCTTCATACAAGTTAGTGCATCAACAGGATAACATAAATGTAGTTGCAGAGTGCAAGGCAAACAACCAAGGACATCAGAGCATTAAAGCATAGCACAAGTCGTTCAGTCTATTACTTTCCTGTCAGATGTTGTTTTCAAACAGGAAGATTCTGTGTCCACAAATAATTCCAGGCAGATTGAATCCAGGCTTCAGAGAGCAAGACACAAACTGGTTTCAGACCTGATTCAGGAGCACAGGTAAATCATCTGAAACTGATTAAAAGGGCAATTGGCAAGGAACAGGGCAGGGACATCAAAGCTGAGGACTCCATCTTGTTTGAGGGCAAAAGTCAATGCACAGGACAGGAAACAAGATGGCCGACGACAAGCTGAGAACTCCATATTGGTTGAGGGCAAAAGTCAATGCACATGACAGGAAACAAGATGGCTGCCAAAATACACTAAATGCAAACATAACAACAGATATAGCAAAAAAGACTGAAAACCTTACATTACTCCCCCCTTAGGGACAGCCTCTGGATGGCCCCAGGCCAGGCTTTCCCGGGTACCTCCGATGGAACTGGCGGAGTAACCGAGGAGCATGGAGATTGGAGGCCGGCTCCCACGAGTTGTCCTCTGAAGAATAGCCCTGCCACTTTACCAGGTATTGCACCCCGTTTCTACGCAACCTGGAGTCCAGGATCCTTTCCACGACAAACTCCTCCTGGCCATCGATGAGTACCGGAGCAGGAGGGGAAGAAGAACGACCAGGGAATGAATTGGGAGTCACAGCCTTTAGTAGAGAAACGTGAAACACGGGGTGAATCCTCATAGATCTTGGAAGTTGAAGGCGACAGGCAACGTTACTGACAAGCTTATTAATCTTATAGGGCCCAACGTACTTATGACCCAATTTGGACGATGGTACTCTCAATTTGAGGTTCTTAGTAGACAGCCAGACCAAATCTACTACCTTGAAGGTTGGTGCAGGTGTACGAAACCTATCTGCCGCTTTTTTATACCTGTCCTGAGCGGATTCCAGATTCTCTTTAAGCAGATCAAGATTCTGTTGTAGAGAGGTGATTCTGTCGGCCACAGCTGGGAGAGGTGTATCTATGGGAAGTCGAGGAAGGATGTTAGGATGATAACCCAAATTGGCATAAAAGGGTGACTGCTTGGTGGAAGCGCTCTGTGAGTTGTTATAAGAGAATTCAGCCAGTGGGAGCAAATCCACCCAGTCATCTTGTACGTGGCAGATAAAACAGCGGAGATACTGTTCTAGGGTCTGATTAGTCCGCTCGGTTTGTCCATTCGTCTGCGGATGAAAGGCAGAAGACAGGTTAACTTTGATGTCCAACGCAGCACAGAAATGCTGCCAAAACTTTGAAGTGAATTGCACCCCTCGATCAGATACAACCTCATCCGGTACGCCATGCAGGCGAAACACGTTTTGAATGATTAAGTCCGATGTGTGTTTCGCAGTGGGTAGACCCACACACGGAATAAAATGGGCTGCCTTTGTTAACCGATCCACCACCACCAGAACTGTGTTCTTCCCTTGAGAGGTTGGCAACTCCACAATGAAGTCCATAGATATGGATCCCCATGGACGGGATGGAACGGGTAGGGGTTGTAATAGACCCGTAGGCGAAGATCGTGGAGTCTTGCATCTGGCACAGACTTCGCAAGAAGTGACGTAACCTAGAACGTCTCTTCTGTATGTGGGCCACCAAAAGAAGCGAGACAGGAATTCTTGAGTCTTCAGAACTCCTCTATGCCCCGCTATCTTAGAATCGTGGACGAGTTGCAGTACTCTCACCCTGACTGCTTCAGGAATATACAGGCGTTGCCCCTGAATCCACACACCGTTCTTATATACAAGACTTACTTCACAAGACGGTTGTGCCAGCCAGGGATCCGTATGGTATGCTTCCTTGATGTCGTTAAGCAAGTCTTGATTATGAATCACTCCCAGGAACCTGGAATCAGAGATAACAGTCTTACGAGACGTGAGTGGAATGGTTTCAGTTGAGTGGAGTCTAGACAACGCATCGGCCTTTCCATTACGCGATCCTGGCCTATATGAGATAACAAAACTGAATTGGTTTAAGAAAAGACTCCAACGAGCCTGGCGAGGAGTCAAGCACTTAGCCGATCTGATACACTCAAGATTGCGGTGGTCAGTCAACACGATTATCTGCTGTGCAGCTCCCTGAAGGTGGTGTCTCCATTCCTTGAAGGCTGCGATGATGGCCAACAATTCTCTATTACCCACGTCATAGTTCCGTTCTGCAGGAGACAACCGCCGGGAAAAGAAAGCACAGGGATGTAAGACTTCTTTCTCACCTGTCCTCTGGGAGAGGATAGCTCCGATGGCATCCACCTCTATTATGAAGGCAAGTTCAGGGTTAGGATGCACCAGAGTAGGTGCCGTGGTGAATTTCTTTCAAACGGGAAAATGCTTCTTGAGCCTGGGGGGTCCAGGTAAAATCAGAATTCTTGCGGGTAAGCCGCGTAATGGGAGACACTACCTCAGAAAAGTTCCTGATAAAACGCCTGTAGAAATTAGCAAACCCTATAAAGCGCTGGACCTCCTTCACATTCTTGGGGACTGGCCAGTCTTTAATGGCTTGGATCTTACTCTCATCCATACTAATTCCTCGTGATGACATTACATACCCCGGAAATTGGATCTCCGTCCGATGGAATTTGCACTTTTCCAGTTTGATATACAGATGGTTTTGTCGGAGGCGTTCTAAGACCATCTTCACATGTCTGTGATGCTCTTCTGTGGAATTAGAAAAAATCAAAATATCATCCAAATAAATGACAATGAATGTATCCAGGAGGTCCCTAAAAACGTCATTCACCAAATGTTGGAAAGTTGCTGGAGCATTACATAAACCGAATGGCATTACTAGGTATTCAAAGTGTCCGTAGCGTGACCTGAAAGCTGTCTTCCATTCATCTCCAGGTCTAATGCGGACCAAGTTATAGGCCCCACGGAGATCCAACTTAGTAAAGAGTTTAGCATGCCGTACTCTCTCCAATAATTCAGGGATCAACGGTAGTGGGTAACGGTTTCTGATCGTGATTTTATTGAGCTCCCGATAGTCTATATAGGGCCTAAGTGATCCATCTTTCTTCTTCACAAAGAAGATTGGTGCACCAGCAGGAGATGAAGAGGGGCGTATGAAGCCCTTGGCTAGATGTTCGTCTATATAGTCTTTTAGAGCCTTTAGCTCAGGCACTGCCAAAGAGTAAATCTTGCCAAAAGGTATTCCCGCACCTGGTAACAGGTCTATTGGACAGTCATATGGACGGTGAGGGGGTAGCAGGTCTGCGTTCCTTTTGTCACACACGTCAGCATACTCACGGTATATTGCTGGTAGCTCAGAGACTGATGTTGGTCCTTTAGGAATGGAGCAGACTGAAGCTTCTGGACTTATCTGTTTCTCCGGAAAGTGCAGATCTTTAGTTTCCCACTTAATCGTAAGATTCTGAGCCTGCAGCCACGGCAGTCCTAGAATAATAGGGAAATGAGGAGAAGAGATGAGCATAAATGACAGACTCTCTTGATGGTCATTACCTATGAAGACCTTTAAGGGCTCCGTCTCCTGATCCACTGGTCCAGAGTTTAACAGTGAGCCATCCACGGTCTCCATCTATACAGGAGTAGCCTTCTTTACTGAACGTACACCAAGTTTCTCAGCGAAGGAGATATCCATAAAATTGCCGCTTGCCCCTGAATCAATCATAGCGGAGGTAGATACCCAGACAGAGTGAACCCTGAGTTTGAGGGGAATAAAGCAATGAGAATTGTTGTGCTTACAACTCAGCTGGGAAACCGCTGAAAAAACCTGAAAGACTGCTGCAGTGATGCGTGCATCGGGCTCAGAGATAACAGAGTTCAAGTCTGAGTAGTCAATGTCTATATCCTCTACTCTCTCTGGGGTCTGTGGTTCGGACCTGACAGAACCCCTGTCACAGCACTCGCAGTGTATGATGGCTGCAGTTGTCTTACAAGAACGACTGGGGCAGTTTATAATGAAATGTCCTGACTTACCGCAATAGAAACACAGATTTTTCTTTACTCGATGTTCCTTACGTGCATCACTGACCCGTCTCTGTAAAGAGTCCACCTGCATAGGCTCAGGTTCAGGTTCTCGTATAATCCTGCTCAAGGACTCCTTAGCTGGAGAGGGAGGAAATAAATGATTAGTGCGCTTTATCTCCGACCATCTCTCCTGTCTGCGTTCAGTAAGCCGAGCATCAATCCCAATACAGTAGTTGATAAAATCTCCTAATGCTGTAGGTGGGTCGGCACGAGCAAGTTCGTCCTTAATCACAGAGGATAATCCTTTCCGGAAAACCGACTTTTTAGCAGAGATATCCCAAGTGGTGTCGAGGGCCCATCTCCGGAATTCCAAAGCATACTCCGCTACCGAGCGCTTACCTTGGCTTAAAGTTAACATGGCTGATTCCGCTGTAGCACCGCGGTTTGGATCATCGAATACCTGCCCCATAGCTGAAATGAAAGCATCAAGATTATTTAGACAGTCATCGTCAGTCTCAATTAGGGGGTTTGCCCATGTGAGCACTTTGTTGGAGAGCAGCATAATTATTATCAATACTTTAGATCACTCAGTAAGGAACTGTGGCGCATGAGCCGCAAAGAACAGTTTGCATTGATTAATGAATCCCCTGAATTTTTCCCGTTCACCGCCAAAGCGGAATGGTAGTAGCTTGGGAATTCCAATAACCGGGGTTGAAGTTGGGGTGTGGACTCGTCCCTCCAGAACCTCAATCCGGGTTCGTAAGTCCTGCGTGGTTTGTCCGAACACCTGCAGATTATGATCACCGCGATCCCGCAGGCTTGCAAAGCTGGCCTTCAGTGCCTGTAGGTCAGCAAGGATTGAATCCGTCACTTCGCACAGATGTTTAACGGGGTCCTCCATATTCCCAGAAGCTGTACGGCAGAGAGGCTGGAAAGGAAGAAAAGGAGCACAATAGTGTTTACCTGTGGTAACACTCCTGACTTAAAAGAAAGGAATGTGCTCACCTGGAAAGGTTGTGAGAAGCCACAACCACTATCATCACATATATCGATATCTCGGATCCACGGTCTGCAGCGGCTCCCCAATGGCAAAGATCCAGAAATCTCTATGCAGGTGGCAGCAGATGCAGCACTGTCCCAGACCCAGCAGACTCTATTATGGCTCCTGAATCTGTCATATATGATACAGTCTATATAGAGTCTAATGCATGGGTATAATGAGACACATGAGACATACGCTTCTTAAGCAGCTCTTGTATTGCTTCATACAAGTTAGTGCATCAACAGGATAACATAAATGTAGTTGCAGAGTGCAAGGCAAACAACCAAGGACATCAGAGCATTAAAGCATAGCACAAGTCATTCAGTCTATTACTTTCCTGTCAGATGTTCTTTTCAAACAGGAAGATTCTGTGTCCACAAATAATTCCAGGCAGAGTGAATCCAGGCTTCAGAGAGCAAGACACAAACTGGTTTCAGACCTGATTCAGGAGCACAGGTAAATCATCTGAAACTGATTAAAAGGGCAATTGGCAAGGAACAGGGCAGGGACATCAAAGCTAAAGACTCCATCTTGTTTGAGGGCAAAAGTCAATGCACAGGACAGGAAACAAAATGGCTGACGACAAGCTGAGAACTCCATATTGGTTGAGGGCAAAAGTCAATGCACATGACAGGAAACAAGATGGCCGACAAAATACACTAAATGCAAACATAACAACAGATATAGCAAAAAAGACTGAAAACCTTACAGTAGGAGAGGGGGCTCGCACAGTCCCGTGCGGCCCCCTGGCCACCTTCTACCGGCCATTTCCCTACCAATCACGGGCATCATTATGCGGGCTAAAAACCATCCCGTGCCCTTATACAGCCGGTTTGCTGGTACCGAAGCTAGCAGCAGTTCAGCTCTGCTATGCGAACCAGAAGCGTTGAGGAGCAGCTTTACAGGAGCACCCCACCACCGCCAAATCCAGTCGTCTAACCAGCGGTGTACCCACCAAGGGACCCAAGGCTCCCCAAAACATCCGGAACGTATACCTCGGATAGGGCATTCAAGCAGCCTCCCTGTACCCGACCTGGTATTCCCGGGCGACAACGGCAACTTACTTAGTTAGAATGGAGGAACACCGCGGATCTCTGAGGGACACCTATCACTGCTGAGTCCACCCGGTCTGCTATCTACAAACTGTATGCCATGTACTGCTTGCTGGTTACAGTAAAGATCCGTTACAGAGACTTACAGTGTCCGTTCTTCCTTATGAACTGTCTGTCTGCACTTCAAGGTAACCGCAGCTGCCGCACAACATCTTAAGCAGCTCCAGCCTCCGGGGATCACCGCTCAGCCTGTGGGGAGCGTTCCGTCTTGCTGCTATCCATCCCCCGGAGGCCTCGCAGCGTCGGTAAGACTTACCGAACTACTCATAGGTGGCGTCACGAATAAATTAACCCCTTAATCTGTTTCCACAAGACGTCTTCAACTTTTTGATCTGCACTCAACCGGGCCCCACTACCGGCAGGCGCGGTCCACCCGTGACAAGGAGGAAGGAGCTACTGCCTGTCTAAACCGGAGTCCCGGCCACAGTGAGTCATAATGACCATGATCTCGAACACATTGTCAACCACACGGCGGGCCCGGGATAGCTGGTAATTGAAAATGCGCTGCTCAGAAGTAAGCGTCCTCTGGGGATATGGCCGTAGCAGGTGAGCCTGAAGTGGGAAGGCTTCATCCTCCACAAACGCAAAGTTGAGATGATTGGTTGTCTCATCATTTGAGGGCAAGTTCAGCCCACCTGTCCTTAGGTCTTGGGCCAAGGAGCAGTGTGCGAACACACCCCCATCTGAGATATGCCCGTTCAGTCCAACGTCCAAGTAGAGGATCTCATAGTTAGCGTCCACCAGGGCCATGAGGACCACACTAAAATATCCTTTGTAATTGTAATACAAGGACCCCAAGTTCGGGGGTTTAGTGATGCTCACGTGCTTACCATCCAATAGTGATGCTCACGTGCTTACCATCCAATGCGCCTCCGCAGTTTGGAAATTGCCAGCGGTCCTCAAACCCTCTGGCAACATCCATCCATTTAGTGGGGGTTGTTGGAAACTGCATATAGGATGGCAGCAGACTACTCCAGATCGCCTCACACATCTCGGAGATCAGGTGGCTCAGCAGGGACAGTGATACACGTGAAGTGTATTGCAGGTCGGTCCTTGACCGACCTGTTGCCAGGAACCGCAAAGTTACAGACAAAACGCTATTGAATACTCATCATGTCCAAGAGACATCCCTGATGTGTTGTGAACGCCGGATCTTCAGAGGCAGACATTTGCAGAAGCCACATTCCCCACTCCACATCTCAGTTTGGCCACAAAGGTCCCATTGTGTGTGGTAAACGACAGTACTATGTGGCTACAATTCAGATGATCTACGCAACTAAAGTCACAATAACGATCCGTAATGGTAAAGTGCTTTAAACGCAACACAGCCATATCACAGTTCATATTTGCACATCACTTAATGACTCTGGGCAGCAAGCGTGGCCTACCTCGGTCGTGAGCGCTTTTTATATGGTAACCAACCAATGAGATAGCAACGACGTCTTGTAATCAACGTAGCTGCCTGGGAGATTATGCGCCAGTGCGCTTTTTTGATTGGTCATGTTGTGTTGAAATATGGACATGCTGTGGCGCCACCCATGCTCCTACTTCAATGTGCATTGTGCTAGTAGCATCTTATCACAGGAACTCTGTTGAACAGACGGTAAGTTGGGGGACATGCTATTGTGCACTCATGTACGTTAGTTTCTGTGTGCTGCAGACCCATATGTTGGAAGATGTTTGGGCGTCTTATGTATAGCTTCATGTTTAGTGATGGTGAATCTACTCGTTAGGACTCGTTACTCTGCGAGTAGTAAGGAACTCGCAGGAGTCGGTACTCTGCGAGTTTCCAAGCGATTACTCGCACAGAAACGAGTCCAATGAAAATCAATGGCAATCCTAGTTTTGTCAGAGTTTGCATTCAGTATATTTCTCAGTTGCTAAACTCGCTATCACATCGCTGTCTATGTAGCTGGATTGTCTCCAAATCGTTTAAACACTAGCACCAGTTCACGGATACCCGCTGTCAGCAGCGAGTCTAGGGATGAGCGAGTCAACGACTCCTGTATACTGTATTCGGGACTCGCTGAATACAGAATATGTTAATATTCCGAGACAGCCTAGCATGTTAACAGCCTAGCATGTTAGGTCAGAAAACTGTGAAGATGGACAAGCATGTTAGCCAATCATATTCAGTAATGCCGCAGCCATCTTGGTTGTGGCATTGCTATGATTGGCTGCTGTCCATCGTGATGCCTTTGTCATGTATGACAGGCAAGGCTGTATAAAAGGCTTGCCCCCACCATTTTGGGCACATTCCTGTGACGATCTGAGATAGTGCAGGGCGAGTAGGGAGACTTGGAGCAGATCAGAGATAGGAAGTGTCAGTGAGTGTAGGAAAATCACCTCAAGATTCCTCACATATAACCGAAGCCCGAAATTTATGGCGGTCACGCCAATATTACACATGACCGCGATGAATTTCTATTAAATTGTTTAAAAAAAAACAAACCACACAGAAAAAAATTTTTCATTAGTAATTACAAAAAAAAGCCATTAGGGACTCCATCTTTAATCAAAAAAATCCTCTTCCGTCGGACGTAGTCCCAAACGCGGTGTCAGCTCTGCTACATCCCTTTACATAGAATTTTTTTTTTTTTGTAATATTCTTTAAAAGCCGGCATCTTTTTGCGCTGGCTTTTAAAGAATAAAACGGGGAATTGCAGGTTTTTCCTCTGCTGCCAGACCCCTTATAGGGTCCAGCAGCACAGGAATCGCTGCAATACTCGCTTCCCCATTCATTAACATTGGACTCCCTAGACTCGCAACTAGTAGCGAGTTTCTGACTCGGACTTGTTAGAGTCTAGCGATTCCGAGTATTTTAGGATTCGCCCATCCCTATTCATGTTTCATCCTGTAGAAGTGTATTTAGCGACGTGTACGCATCGTAACTACACTCCGTGTCCTGTAGCGCACATAATGTATCGGGAGATTCTTGCCAGGACAATGTGTACTACAGCACTGTGGTTAGACCTAAATATGTGTGTATCTCATGAGTGTGTGTTTTAATCTAGGTTGTAAGGCCATGTGTGCCATTTGTCAACTACAGACCTTGCCATATTTCCCTGCAGTGGGCCAAAATACATATAGCACCAGGCATGTCCTGCATGCCCCATGTATGGACACATGTTAAGGACAATACTGATTCTGCATACCCAAGCTGACTACCAGAACACATGTAATTAGTATTGCTGGACATTGGGTGGCCACACAGAGTAGGGTTTCACCTATGATGTCCATGTATTTGTTAGCATGACACAATTATATGTTTGATTTGCAGATGGCTGGGTATCATGATTTTGTGACACAGCTCCTCACCATGTACCAGGAACACGAATGCCTGTGGTGGGTGTCGCTGCCCGAATATCAGGACAAGGCAGCGAGGGCTGCAGCCTACATGCCGCTGGTGGAGCTGGCTAACCGGCTCCAACCCAGTACCAACTGGACAGCGGCACTGGTTGCGGAGAAGATAAAACGCCTGCGCACCGTGTTCAACAAAACTCACAATAAGTGGGTGGGAGCCCGGTCCGGGGCTGGAGCTGAGGAGGTCCCTAGGCCACATCTGTGGTACTATGACTTCCTCATCTTCACCCTTGGCCAGGCGAGGACTCGGGGAACACGGTGCAGCAGGCGCCGCTCGCAACCAGCTGAGGGCGCAGCCCAAGACCCTGCCCCATCACAGGAGGTGGGTAATTGTCTTAGTGTGAGCTATGTACACAGGTTGTTTTTACCACTGATGTGGGGTTTACAGCACATGTAGAAGGCACCATTGTGGTTTTCGTTCACAAATCTTCTTCAGTGTTCTTTTCTATCTGTTTTGTCGTGGCTGTTAGCACAGATTGTGTTGTGTTATGTGTGGTCACTTGCCATATCAATGTAGAGTCTCAGGTGAGCTTACTGCACTGGTCTACTTCTTTGTTCTTTTTGTTTCCAAACTCTGCTCCGGTGGCTTTTGGTGTTAGCCTTGGTCAGATTGGCTCTATGTTGTGTTGGGTGTTTGGTTATGGTAATAGCTTCAATTACATAGCAAAATGTGGCTGATGTTTTTTTGTTTTGTGTTTCATTTTCAGGCCCCTCGGGAGCCTGGCTCCAGTGATGAGGAGCCAGCAGCTGGCGAGGCTCTCCCCTTAACATCTGCGGGAGAGCCGGTGCCTGAGACCAGTGGTGGGGGGCCGGGCCCAGGGCCCAGCTCTGGAATCCAGCGATGAAGAACACCTGCCCCACCAAACACGGAGCTGGATATCTGGGCAAAATGGGCCCTCTTAGATCGGGAGAGGACCCCCATCTCTGGAATCGGGCACGTCGCCAGTGAGATGCTGGCCCGCATGGAGCCAGAGCAACGGGACATCGCTGAGAGGGCCACCTTTTGTGTCCTGGAGGTGGGCGTAGATGGGTCCCTGCGATGGGGGGCCTCTTTAGCCTTCCCCCAGAAGACCACCCCCGGGCCCACTGCGCCCCCAAGACGCATGGTGAGGAGTAGGCAAAATCGTGATACTCCACCTGCCCCCCGAAGACAACCCCACAGAGCAGGATCCTCCACCAGTCGGTGGGTTTACGCGGATGAAGGGGAGGAGCCATTGTCTGAGCCAGCAGAGGAGGAGGAACTAGACAAACGCTACTAGCCAATGCACAATACTGGCATAATGACTTTGTTTATGCCCAGCTTGGGACAATTTTCTTTTTTGTTAAAAAAACAAAAAAATGGTGACAAAATAAACCAAATTTAGTTTCACCACACCTACGTCCACATCTGTGTCACGTTCACCAGTATGTTTGTGTGTGTGTGTTTGGTACTGTGGGTGTCATATAGTACACATTTATGTCATATAGGGGTGCATAGCGGTTGACATTTTCCAGTATGGTCCCATGTTTTCCATGTGACACCGCATATCTCTTGAAAATCCATTGGCCAGTGTTGTTGGTAAAATATAAACTCCCAAGAGTTACCCTGTGTGTGTTGCAACAAGAGATGACACAGGATTTAGCTGACCACATGTTTATTAAAGGCTATAGTTTTTTAAAACCTTGGCAAAACAAAGAGCCTTTGTCAGCTTAGGAGTAGCCAATACACACTACCCACTTTCCCAATGTGGGACACTATAAGAAAAGAGGCCAACGTGGCCTAACAAATAAGGGTGCCAACATGGCAACATTCTTAAAAAACATGTCCAAGATGGACCTACAAAAAACATAGGGCAAATGCCAACATTATTGGGGGGGAAATTGGGGAGTAGGGCCAATGGTGGGCTGGGCTGCCTGGATGGCCATAATCATTTCCCGCAAGCGGGCCAGGTGCTGCTGGACATGATTGTGTGCCTGCAGCATGTCAGCGACAGTTGGAAGCCCTGTAAAAAACATTACTCAGGGACATGTGTAGGGGTGGGTGGGTGGTTGACGTAATTGGTGTGTTGTTCACTTACGTAGCAGAGACCCAGCCATGGTTCCAGGTTGTGGAGCTGGGGATGGGCTGACATCACCTACACCACCAGGTCTTGCATCTTCTGTAAGAAGTTTTTTTTAAAAAAAAAACATGAGTTACATAGTGATGTCCGGCCCCAATTAAAACATGTTTTTGTGAACATTTAAACCCCATTGACAACACTTACCACCAATAACACACACTGCAGCCTCCAGCCGATGTTGTGGCCCACGGGAGGTGGAGTTGCAGTGGGTGGGGGTATTGCCGGAGGTTGAGTTTATGACCCAAGGCCATGGGGTTTGTGATGCCTCCCTGGGAGGGTGATGGTATGGTCCCAGGGGATGTGGAGTCCCAGGTCCCTCCTGAAATGGGGATGATGGTGTCCCTGTGGTGGGGGGACTTTCTTGCTCCACAACTTCTGGGGATGGTGTTGTCTCCAGGGGTGCAGGAGATGATGGGGCCACAAGATTGGGGGTTGGTGGTGTCCCGGGGGGTGCGGGAGGTGATGGGTACGCCCTGGCCGGTGATGGCTGGCAGAGGGATCCGGGCTTCCTGGCCCTGCAATTGGTGGTGATGGTGGGGTCCCAGGTGGTGTTGGGTCCCGTTGCGCCTCCTCTGCGGGGGAGTCCTCGGAATCTGTAATTGAAATATTGCCAAGACACGGATTATAACTACACAACATACAGCAAACACGTACTATTTGTGTACAAATGTAATGATGATATCAAGGCTGGCGGGAATAATTTTGTCTACACCAACACTATGGTTAGGGGCCACTCTGTTTGTGAGAACAAAAACAACACCAGTAACCACTTTTAAAAAAAAAAACACACCCTTGCTTTAACAGAGGATGGATTATGGCTCCAAAAACAACAGCAGACAGTAAGCATCTGTTGGTGCCACCATGGGGTCACAAACATAGCACTCACCTTGTAGTCCCTTTGCCTAATTGTGATGAATGTGTTGTGCAATGCTATGTGTCTGACTGCGCACATATGTGCGGCCAGGTGTGATGTGGCCCTTGTGAAGTGCATGAATATGTTCAACACTACTTTGGTGCCATTACACAGTTATGTTGGGCAACACACAAGTCAATACACACTCTAGGCTTGGCCAGTCCTAACAGATATGGTTGTATTCAGCACCTTAATGTAGCAGTGTGTACACCATGCATATGCACATTGGTGATAGGTCCACCTGCTGCTAAATATCACACTATGTGCCATGGCCCAATAACACATGATGTTTGTGTAGTGTTTGTAGTAGGAAGCTTTCCATGTGTGTGTTTGGCATTGCCACATACTCACCACGCAGCCTGGCAATCCGAGCACGAATGTCTACAATGCTCCCTGGGGACTTGTGCTTCAGGTCTGTGATCTTCTTCTGGATCTGCTTGCGGGTCCTCTCCACCCCCAGTTTCTGGAGCAGGGCCTGCTGGATGTGCCTGAGCATGCTGCGCTTCCGCAGCCGTGGGTGCCGGTAACACTGGTGACACCAATAGTTATGGCGGTCACAGAGGTCTATGAGCACCATTAGCTCTGCAAGACCCCATGTGGCAGCATGCTATGCGGCGGCCATGACTGTTCTCCTATGTGTAGGGGAGGGGCAGGCACCTGGCAGGCAGGGAGTATCGAAAATAAACGTGATGACGTCACCACGCACACTGGCGCCGCCAAACAAAGTTGAGGACGCTAACAAGGTAGCCGTCCGTGGAGCAGGAGCAGCGTAATGTACCCATCAGCGTCACCAAATTCCCAGTGCAGTGCAGCCATGTGCTATGTGTAGCCCAACATCTGAGCTGTCTTGTGTGGCAGTATAGTGGACACAGTGAAACTTCCAATACACGCGGCCAACATAGCGTGCGCTATTCAATGCGCGCGTAATTGGACTGATGTAGTGGATGGTTGTGTAGGTGAAGATGTGTGTGGTGCTGAAGTGACAGCTCTTCAAATATGGCGCCCTGTGAAGTAAAGCCAATGGAAACATAGTAGCCACCACCAATCATCGCTGACAGAGCATGGACTCCAGCATGCTGTGGCACGCCTACGGGAAATCAACAGGTGACGCAGATTCCATCACTATGGCCCGTTCACACGCCAAAAACAGGGAATCTCACCTTCATGATTGCCTCTGATTTTGGAGCAGTG
Source organism: Allobates femoralis (assembly GCA_033576535.1). Classification (NCBI taxonomy): domain Eukaryota; kingdom Metazoa; phylum Chordata; class Amphibia; order Anura; family Aromobatidae; genus Allobates; species Allobates femoralis. The sequence continues at coordinate 468,004,993 of JARQOC010000005.1, forward strand.
CTGTGAAATCGGAACCAGGCGACAGGTTTTTTATCACCACCAAATTCCTGATTTACACGCTGCAATAAGGAGGCAATTGGGTGGAAATGTGGCAGCGATATTTCCAGGTCGCAATATCGCTACCAATATTTCTTGCCGCGGTTGCGGCGTATAAAGGTACCCTTACAGGGATGGGGAACCTTTTTCTGCAGAGGGCCATTTGGAAATTTCTACCATACTTCGGGGGCCGCACAAAATTATCGACTTGAAAATTACTGCTATGTTTGGGTAAACAATTAACTGACCCCTACTGTGGTGGCTGGAGCTGCTTTTCTTTGGTATGGCTGTGATAATAGGTGATATTAATCTTGGGCTTGTCAACTGCTTTCCCAGGTATGCTAGAGCCCTACACATCACATAATAGGCAGGGAGCATATATATCACTGGGGAAGCTGAGACTGGGGAAGCTGGATGTAAAGGGCAGTAAGGTGGCAAAACGAACCTGCCAGCCTGAACACTGTGGTCCCAGGAATCTATGGGCCGCATAAAAGGTAATCGATGGCCGCATGCGGCCCTGAGGCCTTAGGCTCCCCACCCCTGGTGTATTAGAATGAAGCGACAATGTGCATGCCCGACCGCCGTTCACTTATTCTCCATAGGGCTGCCTGAAAAAGTTGAGCACAGCATATAGCAAACCCAAAAGGAATAAGTGACATACATGTGTGTGAGTGATGTGACCATTGATGCTGATATGAGGACAAGCTACTTCTCCTAACATAGCAAATGTTAAATTAATGGAAATTAATTTAGAAAAATGCATGATGCAACTAGTGAAACAAGGTGGTGGTATGGTGAATAATCATTTTTTTAATTACCCTGGTCGAGTGTGATAATAATACCGCATTATTTGGAGATGTTCTGTAAAAACTAACATAGTGCGGTAAAACACTCGGTAAGCGGTAAACTGTTTGCAAATTGTAATCGTTAAAAATGTAAAACAGTTTATGCTGTAGGTTGCTTAAAGCATATTATTGGAAGCCCTACTCTCTCCATTTGAAATTTAATGAAATTTAAATCTATAGTTCAAGATTAAATGTTAATTGGTTGCACATGGGTGACGAAAAAAAGGGGGGGTGTACTATGACAAGCTTTCTATATATGTGTTGTTTAAACATTATTTTTATGCCTATGATTAAGAAGTGTTATCCGAAACGCATAAGGTGTGGAGGGGGGCTTGTATACCCCAGAAGATGTGTTGCCTTTTATTCATATATAATTGAATAAAGAATTGGAGTTTTTATCAAGAAACCCAGATGGTGCAGATCTATTTTTTTCTAAATCTATGGTGGTGGTAGTGTGCTTGTGTGGTGCTGCATGAGCTGCTGGTGTCGAGGAGCTACATTTCAGTGAAGGTTTCATGAATTCACACTGTTCTATATTGAAAGAAAAGATGCTACCATCAATCCATGGCCTTGGTAGACGGGCACTTTTCGAACATGAGAGTAATCCAAAACACAAAACATGGAGGTTATACAAAATTCTACATGTAGTAGTTTTTGATGTCGGGTGAATTCATTTTTGCATCAACTAATTTGAGTAAATCTATAGATTTTGTAATGAATGTGAGGGTACCGTTACATGATGCAATATTGCTAGGCAATTTCACTTGCAATTTGCTGGTTGCAGTGAAATCATGGACACATTGTTCTATTTTATTGCCGTGTACAAATGTAACAATGTGTCCATGATTTCACTGCAACCAGCAAATTGCCAATGAAATTGCAAGCAATGTTGCGTCGTGTAACGGTACCCTTAACCTCACTGTCATGCCATAGGTTAAAAATATGTAAGAAAAAAATATCTAATGACAAAATCTCCAGTGTTAAAAAGTTCACTTTAATTGAAGCATATTTAAAAATAAAGTAGTCATAGAACAACAGGTCGCGTTCCCGGTGCGGACGGGAGTGTGTGATCTGTGCGCGTGCCTCCGCAGGCGCACAGATCACTCATGGCGGGCAATGGGAGCGCACGGCGGTCTGCAAGCATCTGCAGACACTGTGCGGACCATTATAAAGGATAGGGCTGCAGTCTGCATGCAGAGGCTTGCAGATGCCTCCGCAGAACGCTGCGGAGGCATCTGCAAGTGTGAAGGCAGCCTGATGAAGCACTATAGCTGAAGTGGACAATGAGACTGATTGGACAGGTGTGGTTATACCCACACCCTCATGTCAATACCTAGCAAGCTGTAATTATCCTTTACCTATAAAGCAAAGTGTCATATGTATTTTTATTTAGATACCTGAGGAAGGCGGTTGTCTCCGCCAAAACGCGTTGTATCCGTTTTTTAATATTCTCGCATGTTTTGAGTAATAACATTTTTTTTTGTGGACAAGAAGTTCTTATAATCATCACCAGGGGGGCGCGTCCACCATAGAGTTGGATTACTTCCTATTGAACTTTTATGCCTGTGGGAATCCGTGGCAGGACCCAACACAGGATCAATTCGAGGCGAGCAGCAGACCCGGATAAATATCCAAAGCGTGAGGAGGCTTTGGAAAAAACCATATGCTTGAAGTTTTATGGGAAGAGGTGAGTGCATAAAACTTCATTAAAAGGGTACCAGAGAGTTACATTGGTAACGCATTTAGATTGGCGCCGCATGTTTGTTTTTTATATATATACCCTACAGGGAATCACCTTACTTCATTATGTAAATGGGGTTCTAGTAACCCCTCTATGTGCCCAGACTGGCCCCTCATACCTAGCATATGAACTTATATTGTGTCCAGTGCTGGCCTCCTATTTAGACCGGAGGCTGCTATTTAGTCCTGATGGACAATGTGCTCGCCGTTCCCCTTGGTGCAAAATCTGTGCTGCACTTTTTAAAATCCCCGCCCCTCCTCTGGCTGGCGCTTGAGTGACAGCCGCATTCACACCTGCACAGTGGAGCAGGTGTCCGCGCTGCATTGAACAGTAACGATGTTTCGCGAGGCTTTATAAATCTCACGAGACGTCAGCACCTGACGAGTGTGGCTGTCGCTCAAGCGTCGGCCAGGGGAAGGGGCAGGAATTTAAAAAAGTTCAGGGTGGGTTTTGTAGCCAAGGGTTCGGCGAGGACATCATCCACCAGGTCTAAATAGCAGCCTCCTAGTCTCAATAGGAGGCCAGCGCTGGACACAATGAAAGTTATTTTCTGAGGTATGTGGGGCACGTCTAGGCACATAGAGGGTTTACTAGGACCCCATTTACATCATGTGTAAGTGAGTCGGTTGACAGGATAGGGAGTACCCGGATACCGGGACTGATGGGGGATGGTTACTTTGATGGGGGATCACGGCTGGTCAGTTCCGTGCCCTGGACCCTCAATGGCGGTGATGGTGGGAGATGATGATGATGGATGGGGGAATGGTAATATGAGGCCACCTGTGGTACCTGGTAACGTGGATACCAGCGCTGTGGCCGGCCGCTGAGGTGATGGAGGTGCAGCTCAGAGTAGTACAGCTCCCCACAGGTGGAGCTTTACCTCAGGGCAGCAGGGATAGATGAGGGGAGTAGTATTCCTCATCTTTGTGTTGCTGTAGGAGCCCTCCGGGCAGCAGAGCAAATGAGGACAGACACTAGATCAGCTCAAGAAGTTCTTTACTGTCTCCAGATGAAAAACAGGTACACAGTACAGTCTGGTTTACCGGGGATGTAGCCACAGATTTGAGGTAACTTAGCAGAGTCTGCCCGTGGTGCCCTCTCACAACTTTTGGGGTTTGTGTTCCTCTTTACTCTCATTCACCACTCTGAAGAGCTCCTTTGCCAGTCCCCTGGTCTGTTACTATTAGGTACGGTCAGTTCCTTACCGGTACGGATGGGAGCAACAACGAGCAAATCCTCCCGCCACTGGAATTCGGTCTTTCCCTAATGTGTCCTGGACGTTTTTGGAACTGAGGAAGAGATACAGTCTGTGGCACTATGGCTCCCTTCTGTCGGTCCCACAGCTTGTCGGTTCACAGTCAGAGATAGACCTCTGACTGCCTCGGCTCCGGTATGCCGATGTCGACACCGGACTCCCCAGCCGGCTCCAACCAGTCCTGGATTGTCCCCTCCATTTCTGGGTTGCCCCTCTCCAAGGAGGTGCCCCCCTGTCAAGAACTCTGTCAGGCACGTCCTCTCTGACTGCCTTCCCAGCTCTGTCTGACTAAAATTAGCTCAACTGTCACTCAAGTCTACTCTAAGCTCCACCCCCTTGACCTACTGAATATACGGTCCCTATGCTAAAGTGGGCTAGTGTATGGGTGCTTAGGACAGACTCCACATGAAACCCCGTATCCATGGCTACGGAGGCACTACGCCTTCTGTTTGGGGTGCAGTACCTCCCTGTGGCGTCTTCCCATAGGGGTGCCACATAAGCTTGTGGGCACAGTTTAAAATGCCCGAAGAGGGTGACAGGTTCCCTTTAATGTTTATAACTAATTAAACCCTATTGTGCTTTATTCTGTCCAAATATTGTTTTTAAAAAAAAAAAGACAAGAAGCAGAGGCAAAGGTAATAATGAATAGGGCCCCATGTCTTCTCTGTGGAACCAACATCTTGAGCACCTTTGAACCTTTCATAAGAACCATGATCTCAAACAAACCTCAAAGTCCACCAGCGCTCACTTTCAGAACCCCTAGAAGATTATAGAGTGCCGTCACAGTCCTGCTTGAATCCTATAGAAAGTATTTGGTGGGATTTGAAGAAGGTGGTAATAAAACGCAAACATACGAATGTTAGTAAAATAGACATCATTGCCCATGAAGAATTTGCTAAGACAGCCAATAGTGAAAAAAAATTGTCAGTTTTGCTAATAAATCTAATTGCATCTATGGTTGAATACTTTTTGGTTGACACTATATTTATGTCTATGGCGACATTCATATTAGTATCTGTTTTCAGATATATCATTGAAATTTCCAGTGTAGAATACCAATATTCCCCTATACGGTGCACGCCTGTCAGCAGGGCCGCCATTAGGGGGTTACAGGTCATGATGACTAAGGGGCCCGGGGTCTGACTAAGGGGCCCGGGGTCTGACTGCAGGGGGCGTGGCCATTGGATGATGGGCAGAGGGACCAGGCCATGAGTCAGAGACTGTGGGGAGCATGGCCTCCATCCCTGGCCCCGTCCCCTCACGTCTTGCACGGGCCCCCTCTCATCTCATCGATCACCACCTGGCCCCGCCCCCTCACCTCTTGAGCAGGCTCTGTCCATCACAGCATCATCAGAAGACACACGGCCTGGAGGAGAGGTGAGGGGGCGGGCCCTGATCTCCTCACCTCGTCTGACTCTTCAGCAGCTGCGGCCCAGCTTCAGGCATCGGCAGGATGCAAGACTGCACTGAAGTCACATAGCCTCAGCTTCTGCTGCTGGTGAGTATCCTTCTCTGTCTGTCCATCTCTCTGTCTGTCTCTCTGTCTGTCTCTTTGACTGTCTGCAGGGGCTGGCTGGGGCCTCCGGCCCTGTGTGGCAGTTGTGGATTGCCAGCCCTGAGTCGAGAATCGGGGGGGGAGGGGGATTTGGGGGAGCTTTCAAAATTGTTTTGAGGACCGGCTGTATCGCCGGCCGCAAAGCGCCGCTTGCGGCCGGCCCGTTTCTGTAGGGAGGCAGCCCTAGATGTGGGCTATACCACCAGCCCAGGGGGCACTTGCTCCCCTGCCACCTGGGCCAGTCCGCCCCTGACTGTCTGTCTCTGATTGTCTCTCTCTCTCTCTGACTGTCTCTCTCTGACTGTCTTGTCTGTTTCTCTGACTGTCTTGTCTGTCTCTCTCTGACTGTCGCTGACTGTCTTGTCTGCCTGTCTGTCTCTCTGACTATCACTCTCTCACTGTCTTGTCTGTCTGTCTCTCTGACTGTCTTGTCTGTCCCTCTCTCTGACTGTCTCTCTTGACTGTCTTGTCTGTCTCTCTCTGACTGACTGGGTCTGTCTCTCTCTCTCTCTCTGACTGACTGTGTCTGTCTCTCTCTCTGACTGACAGTGTCTTTCTCTCTCTGACTGACTGTGTCTGTCTCTCTCTCTCTGACTGACTGTGTCTGTCTCTCTCTCTGACTGACGGTGTCTGTCTCTCTCTCTGACTGACTGACTGTGTCTGTCTCTCTCTCTGACTGACTGTGTCTGTCTCTCTCTCTGACTGACGGTGTCTGTTCTCTCTCTGACTGACTGTGTCTGTCTCTCTCTCTCTGACTGACGGTGTCTCTGTCTCTCTCTCTGACTGACTGTGTCTCTGTCTCTCTCTCTGACTGACTGTGTAACTTTCTCTCACTCTCTGACTGACTGTGTCTGTCTCTCTCTCTGACAGACTGTGTCTGACTCTCTGACTGACTGTGTTACTGTCTCTCTCTCTGACTGACTGGTATGTCTCTCTCTCTCTGACTGACTTTCTGTCTCTCTCTCTGACTGACGGTGTCTCGGTCTCTCTCTCTGACTGACTGTGTCTCTGCCTCTCTCTCTGACTGACTGTGTTACTGTCTCTCTCTCTGACTGACTGTGTTACTGTCTCTCTCTCTGACTGACTGTGTCTGTCTCTCTCTATGACTGACTGTGTCTGTCTCTCTCTCTGACTGTGTCTGTCTCTCTCTCTGACTGACTGTGTTACTGTCTCTCTCTCTGACTGACTGTGTCTCTCTCTCTGACTGACTGTGTCTGTCTCTCTCTCTGACTGAGTGTGTCTGTCTCTCTCTCTGACTGACTGTGTTACTGTCTCTCTCTGACTGACTGTGTCTGTCTCTCTCTCTGACTGACGGTGTCTCTGTCTATCTCTCTGACTGACTGTGTCTCTGTCTCTCTCTCTGACTGATGGTGTCTCTGTCTCTCTGACTGTCTCTCTGTCTCTCTCTGACTGACGGTGTCTGTCTCTCTCTCTCTGACTGACCGTGTCTCTCTGTCTGTCTCTCTGTCTGTCTCTGTCTTTAAAGATACATGAACTGAGTGGTCATATTAGGAGCCCTATGTAGCAAGGAAAAGGGAATTTTCTTACAGACCTGTATAGTATTATTATGATTTTCCACTACACATTGGGAAAACCCTACCTGAGGAAGACAACAGACCACTGTTGAAACGCGTAGGGGAAAATCATAATAGTAATAAGAAACAGGTCTGTAAGAAAATTCCCTTTGAGAGTTCCTTGCTTCCTAGTGCTCCTAATATGACCACTGAGCTCATGTATCTTTAATTTCATTGTTCACATCCCTGGGATTGTGGCCGGAGTGGATTGGAGGTATCAGAGAGCTCTCAACAGCCTTTCAGGACCTTGCATGACAAGTTCCGGTGATGCGGACGTCAGGTGATCGGGATCTCGCACGTGACCGCACCAGGAAGGAAGACGCCTCGGAGCAGTCTCACAGCAGCCCACGATCCTCCACCGCCGTGCGAATATCAGTGTTGAGCAAGGGTGCACAACTGGAATAGGTGAGAGGCAAACCCCCCACCTTATAAAAGTTTCCCCCACTAGACCACCGGGTCCTTTTCAATGTGTGCCTCTCTATTTTTATTTTTGCATGTCTGTCTCTCTCTCTGCCTGTCTGTCTCTGTCTGCCTCTGTCTGTCTCTCTTTGTCTCTCTCTGTCTGTCTCTCTCTTTCTGTCTCTGTCTGTTTGTCTCTGTCTGTTTGTCTCTGTCTGTCTGTCTCTGTCTGTCTGTCTGTCTCTGTCCCTCTCTGTCTGTTTCTCTCTGTCTGTCTCTCTCTCTGCCTGCCTCTCTCTGTCTCTACCAGCACTATACTCTATATACAGGTCCATACTGGATGCTGTATTTGTGTATCTATATACTGTATGTATATAGTGTGGACCTGTATATACAGTAGAGTGCTGTCTGTGTATACAAGATATACAGTCGGCAGTCTCTGCATACGGCCAGCAGTCTCTGTGTATACCTCCTGCATAGTATCCAATGTGTATATATGCCGCAGCAGTCACTAATGTGCATACAACCCGCAGCAGTCTCTAATGTGCATATATCTTGCGGCAGTCTCCAATGTGCATAGGTGCCGTCGCCATTGTGCTTTTGTCCCAGTCATCTCCATTGTGCATTAATCCCACAGCCATCTCCATTGTGTATATGGGCAGCAGCAGTCTCTATTGTGTATTCTCTATTGTGTGTATAGCCCGCAGCCATCTCCATTGTCTAAACAGCCTGCAGCCATCTCTATTGTGTATACAGCTAGCAGCCATCTCTATTGTGTATTCTCTATTGTCTATACAGCTATTGTGTATTCAGCCAGCAGTAGTCTGTGTAATATATAATAGAGAGAGTGTAAAAAGGAAAAACAGCACAAAAAAATAAAAAAAAGTGGACTTTATTGCCCAATGGCGTGGCCACACATTGGGCAAAAAATTCCACTTTTTTCTATTTTTTTGTGCTGTTTTTCCCATTTTTATCCTATTGTAAGGAACCATTTGGAATGCTGGTTGGGAAAGCTTTGTACATAAATTGAGGTAATTTTTGGTGCTGTTCCCCTTTTTCACTAAAAATATAATGTATGTTTAGGGGGAGGTGGTGCATGGGTGGAGGTGTGGCGCCCCGCAACGAGTGCGTCACAGGAGGGTATTGCAGCCATAAATGCAGCAGCAATATTCTCTGACCCAGCAGTCATCTGGTTAACTCAGAGATCCATACTCTGCATGCCTCACTTAGTATAGAGGGCCAATCAAGGTCCTGGTGTGCGGAGTGCAAGGGTAGTGTGTAGTGGAAGTTTAGTCCAGCTTAGAGAGTTCTAGCCTCGGGTCTGGAGAAGTAACAGCAACTTAGAAGACCTCTACAGAATCCCAACTCTGCAACCTCGAGAGGGGGTTGCACAGTCGGTGCAGCCCCCTGGCCACCTTCTACCGGCCATCTCCTCACTTTTTCCACGGTTGAGCACCATTACTCCCGGTGCATTACAAACCGAACTTGGGCATCAACATGCGGGTCCAAAACCACCCCGCGCCCTTATACAGCCGGTTTGCTGGTACCGAAGCTAGCAGTAGTTCAGCTCTGCTATGCGAACCAGAAGAGTGGAGGAGCCGCTTCACAGGAGCACCCCACCACTGCCAAACCCAGTCGTCTAACCAGCGGTGTACCCACCAAGGGACCCAAGGCTCCCCAAAGCATCCGGAACGTATACCCCGGATAGGGCATTCAAGCAGCCTCCCTGTACCTGACCTGGTATTCCTGGGTGACAACGGCAACCTACTTAGATAGAATGGAGGAACACCGCGGATCTCTGAGGGACACCTATCACTGCTGAGTCCACCCAGTCCACTACCCGTAAACTGTATGCCATGTACTGCTTGCTGGTTACAGTAAAGAACCTGTTACAGAGACTTACAGTGTCCATGCTTCCTTATGACTACGTCCGTCTGCACACAAGGTAACCGCAGCTGCCGCACAACATCCTAAGCAGCTCCTGGCTCCGGGTATCACCGCTCAGCCTGTGGGAGCGTTCCATCTTGCTGCATTCCATCCCCCGGAGGCCTCGCAGCGTCGGTAAAGTTACCGAACTACTCATAGGTGGCGTCACGAAACAATTAACCCCTTAATCTGTTCCCACAAGACGTCTTCAACCCTTTTGATCTGCACTCAACCGGGCCCCACTACCGGCAGGCGCGGTCCACCCGTGACAAGGAGGAAGAAGCTACTGCCTGTCTAAACCGGAGTCCCGGCCACGGTGAGTCAGAGGCAGAGCATGGGTGGGGACTGGGAGGTGTCTCAGTGGGGCCCTAAAATTTTGGCAGTAAGAGGCCCCGAAATTCTCTTAGTGGCAGCCCTGCTTGTCACAGAATACGGAACACAACAAAGCAACATGAGACAGCTTTAGGGTAATTATTTTTTTCCGAGATTGCAGTTGAGCAGTTTATTCAGACACTTGCACAGAACATCTTCATTATTTATCCACCTTCAGATGATCTGAGTGTCTTTGCCAGGAGCATTATAGGTAACAGCAGCAGTGACGTTATTCAGTGATAGATCTGGGAATGTGAACATGACCCAGTTTTCTGCCTAAACTAGAAACTTTCCAAAGAGAATGTGAAAAAATTAAATATAATGGAACATATAACTATCGAGCACATGATTGTAATTATTAACAATGTTTTAATATTTCTATTGTTTCACTATTGAAAATCCTGTAAAATCCCTAATTAAAACTAATCTTTTATCATATGCGGCTAGAACTGGTAACTAACTCTCAGACTGTACAGCAACATTTGAGAAATGTGTAATTAGTAGTTTTATGGTTTCAGTCAGTAAATGAAAGCAGAAATACATTTGTTTAACACTCAAGCACCTTATCTTATCTTATATACTTTGTATTTTTTATATACACGCGTGAGCAAAAATGATGGTAGTTTTCTGTTAAAGTAAGGCTGATTTCACACTGGCGTATTTTTTTATCTGAGGGCATGCAGGAAAACCATGCATGCCCTCGGATTCCCCCGCAATGACAAACTGGATGCCCTCGCACTCCATGTGGGGGCATCCGTTTGCATATTTTACTGGGATCTGGAGGAGAGTGTTATTTAGAACTGCATTCTCCGCATGCTCTGTGCATGCGCACTTCATAGAACACAGACCAGAAGTCCAGATCCACCGGGATCTGGACGTCCTGTTGATTCCGTGTCGCATAGACCCCCATTGTGATTTCACACATGTTGTCCTGGTTCCCTGTGGATCCAGGGCATCACATTTTTTTTCACGAAGAACAAAATTGCAAAAAGATGAAGATTTTGTCTCTGTGAAAAATCTGTGAACAACTGCATCCAAACGGATGCAGGGCAAACTGGACACAACTGGATGCACCCACAAGTGTCTTCAGCCCCACTAAAAGTCAATGGGACCGAAAACTGATGGTGCATCCACTTTGTGATAGATTCACATGGATGATGAAATACGCCACTGTGAAACCTGCCTAAGAGAAACCCATAAGGTTACTTTCCCTCAATGAGCTTTTGATACTGTGTGTTTATTCAGAATCAAAGACACAGTGTCTTACAGTTCCAGCAAAGTGGATGGGAATCATAGAGATCTCATGCCCACCGTGCTTCTTTTTTACGCTGCGTAAACTGACATGCGGAGTGGTTTTCATAGACGCAGCATGCCAATTTCTCTTGCAGGTACACTGAGATTTCTGTGCAGATTTTCCCCATAGATCTGCATTAGATGCAGAAAATACACAGGTAAAAAAATATTTCATTTCCGCAGTGGAAAACACATGTAATCCGCACCCAAGAATGTCAATTAAAGTGACCCTAAACCCGGAAGCCAACCCCACATCCCCTTCATACCTATACATGCAGCTTGTGAACCTGCTGCCATCGATCCCTGTATCTTGCAAAACCGCTGGGACATTCTTCATAATTCATACTTTTAATATCTCAGTTCTGGGCGTTTCACTGAAATTTTAAAGCCGCAGCAGGCGGGCCTGTGTGCCGCTCTCCCCCTCCTTCTCCGTAATTCTGCACGCAGCGATGGGCGTGCTAAACAACAGAGAGGCGGCTCGCCTCATAGTATGGGCGTTGAAACCGGTATGACGCGTATTACGTCATATCGGCTTCACCGCCCATACTATGAGGCGAGCCGCCTCTCTGTTGTTTAGCACGCCCATCGCTGCGTGCAGAATTACGGAGAAGGAGGGGGAGAGCGGCACACAGGCCCGCCTGCTGCGGCTTTAAAATTTCAGCGAAACGCCCAGAACTGAGATATTAAAAGTATGAATTATGAAGAATGCCCCAGCGGTTTTGCAAGATACAGGGATCGATGGCAGCAGGTTCACAAGCTGCATGTATAGGTATGAAGGGGATGTGGGGTTGGCTTCCGGGTTTAGGGTCACTTTAAGTTTTTTCAAAGCCAAATACTAGGAGGTTTAAAATACAAAGCAGTTTATTTACCCCCTTTAGGCCAATGATGGACATAGCACCTCCTGAGAGAGTCTCACTTGCCACTTCATGATGTGCTATAACTGTCATGAATTTGAACTATTACTGCGTGCAAACATGCAGTGACAGTTCTGTGCCGACAGCTGTCAATGATAGCTGAGAGGCTGGGGAAGAGCTGTAGGGACCTATGCCAGCACTCCCTGCACTCGGATCGCTGTAATCGGGGGGGATCAAGTGGCTGAGACAGGGCACTGCATGGAGGGGGTGGAGACTAGAGACCCTTGTGGACACAGCCCCGCCCCTGAAATCAGTGTCACAGCGAAACTTTGTTTAAGGGAGGGGCTGAGGCTGAGGAAGTCTCTCCTCTGGCTTGATGACGTCCTATGTGAATAACCCAGCATGCACTGGGGCACTCATGCGATACGTCATCAGACAAGAAATAGTAAAAAAAAACATTAGATGTTACTGTAGTGAGGGAACTGTAGAGAATTTTTAAAGCAAGTATATGAGAAATATCTTAGATTATAGGAATAAATTAGATAGCAAGTTAGGAAAAAAATTGCTGGTCTCAGACTAACTCTTCAAAGGAAACTGTCAGGTCAAAAATCCATATGTAACTGCTATCATTGTCTAATCCCTCTCTCTAAACTCTCTCTATTTATGTATTTCTATTATTTATATTTCCCTCCTATCTTCTGTAAACTTCAAATAAAAAGACTTATTCCATCTGTCACTCATAGTGAATGATCCACTTAGTTCTCTGCTGTCCACTCCCCATAGCGTGAATATGCATTTCACAAAGTCACACCATATCACTGCACAGGACATCAGTGGGGGAAATCTGTATTCTCCTCTCTGCTCTCTGTGTCTGCAGCCAAGAAAGAGGTGAATTACAACACAGAAACTGTCACTGCAGGGATTCCTGCATACAGAAACAGACGGAGTCTAGATAACTCAGATCGGCAATAGCTCTCTCCCTCATCAGAACAGAAGCTACTGAAGTCTGACACTGCACTGTTTGCAAAGGGAGGAGAGAGCTGCTGAGAGGGAGTGCATAATTACATGACAGTTTATACAGCAGCCGGACTACTTCTGTTTGCTTATAATGGAGAGGACTAATCCAGGAGCTCCCTGCAGGGTCTGACAATGCTGGTAACATGGAAACTACAAACAGTACAATAATGATTTTACATGTTTTTAAAAGGTCAGCCCAGGCAATATTCAGGAGTAATATTAGTATAATACTGAAAAATGACCGGACAGTATCCCTTTAAATACAGTATTACATTAAAGGGTTATTTTCATCTATAGAAGTTATCACATATCCATAAAATGGGGAGATTGGAAAAGAAAATGAAATGGGAAAATGGGAAGAGAAAATGGGTCTCTGAAATGCCCAGACAGAATGGTGTAATGGTTGTGCATGGCCAGCACTGCTTTACTAATTTTTGATGTGACCGGTAGGAAAAGCTAAGTGCTGTACTCACCAATCTATGGCAGTCCCATAGGTAATGAATAACATGGTCGGGAGCACACCTACCTACCACTACACTGTGTGCAGAATTATTAGGCAAATGAGTATTTTGATCACATGATACTTTTTATACATGTTGTCCTGCTCCAAGCTGTATATGCTTGAGAGCCAACTACCAATTAAGTAAATCATGTGATGTGCATTTCTGTAATGAGGAGGGGTGTGGTGTAATGACATCAACACCCTATATAAGGTGTGCTTAATTATTAGGCAACTTCCTTTCCTTCGGCAAAATGGGTCAGAAGAGAGATTTGACGGGCTCTGAAAGTCCAAAATTGTGAGATGTCTTGCAGAGGGGATGCAGCAGTCTTGAAATTGCCAAGCTTTTGAAGCGTGATCACCGAACAATCAAGCGTTTCATGGCAAATAGCCAACAGGGTCTCAAGAAGCGTGTTGGGCAAAAAAAGGCTCAAAATAACTGCCCATGAATTGAGGAAAATCAAGTGTGAAGCTGCCAAGATGCCATTTGTCACCAGTTTTGCATTATTTCAGAGCTGCAACATTACTGGAGTATCAAAAAGCACAAGGTGTGCTATACTCAGGTACATGGCCAAGGTAAGGAAGGCTGAAAAACGACCACCTTTGAACAAGAAACATAATATAAAACGTCAAGACTGGACCAAGAAATATCTTAAGACTGATTTTTCAAAGGTTTTATAAACTGATGAAATGAGAGTGACTCTTGATTGGCCAGATTGATGGGCCAGAGGCTGAATAAGTAAAGGGCAGAGAGCTCCACTCCGACTCAGACGCCAGCAAGGTGGAGGTGGGGTACTGGTATGGGCTGGTATCATCAAAGATGAACTTGTGGGACCTTTTCGGGTTGAGGATGGAGTGAAGCTCAACTCCCAGACCTACTGCCAGTTTCTGGAAGACAACTTCTTCAAGCAGTGGTACAGGAAGAAGTTGGTATCATTCAAGAAAAACATGATTTTCATGCAGGACAATGCTCCATCACATGCATCCAACTACTCCACAGCATGGCTGGCCAGTAAAGGTTTAAAAGAAGAAAAAATAATGACATGGCCCCCTTGTTCACCTGATCTGAACCCCATAGAAAACCTGTGGTCCCTCCTAAAATGTGAGATCTACAGGGTGGGAAAACAGTACACCTCTCGGAACCGTGTCTGGGACAGTTCAAGTAACTGACAGAATGTATGGATGGAAGGTTGTTGAGTGTCACCATAAAGAAAGGTGGCTATTTTGGTCACTAATTTTTTGCATGTCAGAAATGTTTATTTCTAAATTTTGAGCAGCTATATTGGTTTACCTGGTGAAAATAAAAAAAAGTGAGATGGGAATATATTAGGTTTATATTAAGTTGCCTAATAATTCTGCACAGTAATAGTTAGGGTATGTGCACACTGGGCGGGTTTTTCGGCGGTTTACCTGTGTAAACCGCCGTTTTGCATACATTAGTTTTATTTAAATTTATGTTAATCCAAACCGACGTTTGGATTAACATTGAAACTAATGTAACCCGCCCAAGCCTGTGCACATACCGGCGGTTACCCAGCGTCATCCGTTGCTAACCCGCAGGTTTCCCAGCGGGTTAGCAAAGAATGACCATGTTCTAAAAACCGGCCGGTTCTGCAGCGGCTGCAAGCAGAATCATGTGCTGCTTCCAGCCGCTGCAGAATCTCCGCCGAGAACACGCTGGGCAGCCGCCGGATACCGCCCGCACATACCCGCCAGGAAGCCGGTGGACGGCGCCGGAGCTTCCTGGCGGGACCCGCCAGCTGCCGCCGACAAACACGCCGGGTAAGTGTGAACTTACCCTAACCTGCACAAACAGATATCCTCCTAAGATAGCCAAATCTAAACAATAAAACCACTCCAACTTCCAAAAATATTAAGCTTTGATATTTTGGGTTGATTGAAAACACAGTTGTTGATCAATAATAAAAATAATCCTCTGCGATACAATTTGCCTAATAATTCTGCACACAGTGTATATTCAAAAAGGATATTTTATATCCCTGTTTTTGGCCAGTGGATGGAACCACACCAATGAGTAGGTTACTACCTATTCTACAGGTAGGTGATAATTTCTATTGCTTGCAATAATCATTTGAAAAGTATAGATTGCCTAAATTATGCAAACTAAGAATGCTATAGCCTTAGAAAGTAATCTAAGTAATCTCAATCAAAAACATCCTCCCTAACAACAAGGCGCCTTATAGTCTGCGAAGCCATGCTCTTAACAATAGACACCACTGTATATTTGACACTGACAGAACTGCACAAAGAATACAATCTGCAAGCATTTCTGGGTCCTATGGCCAAAAGAGATAGATGATTGCCAGTCTTATGTGTTTAGAGTCAGAGTTAAGGTACCATCACACGCCGCAATCTCGCCTGGAGATCTGAAAGGCAATATGTCACCCTGGCGAAATCTCCGTGTAATTGCCTCACGGTTGCGGTGTGTGATTGGGCGATTTCGCCGTGATAAATCGGCCGTTGCCTGATTTCTGAACTGTGCTCAGTAATCAGGTGCAATCGGCAAGACGATATTTTCGTGTTTTGGCGTGTGACAGGGCGATAGTGATGGAAAGAGCGTTGTCTGTGATTTCCCGTAGGCGTGCTTCAGCGTGCTGTAGTTGGAAAAATTAAAATGTCCATTTTTTCCTTCCACATTGCTTTAGTTCCTGTGAAGCACCTGAAGGGTTAATAATCTTCTTGAATGTGGTATCGAGTACCTTGATGGGTGCAGTTTTTGGAATGGTGTCACTTTTGAGTGTTTTTTGTTATATTGGCCCTCAAAGGGACTTCAAATGTGATGTGGTCACTAAAAAAGATTTTTTGTAAATTTTGCTGGAAAAATGAGAAATTGCTGTTGAATTTTGAACCCTTATAACTTCCTAACAGGTTTTTTTTCCAAAATTGTGCTGATGTAAAGTACACATGTGGGAAATGTTATTCATTGTGTGTCACATAACTCTCTGTTTTAACAGAATTAAAATTCAAAATTTAAAAATTGCTAAATTTTCTAAATTTTCACCAAATGTTCAATTTTTTTCACAAATAAACACAAAAATGATTAACCTAAATTGACCACTGACATGAAGCCCGATATGTCACGAAAAAAAACAATCTCAGAATCGCTAGGATCCGTTGAAGCGTTCCAGAGTTATTATCCCATAAAGGAACACTGGTCAGAATTACAAAAAATGGCCAGGTCATTAGGGTCAAAATAGGCTGTGTGGTGAAGGGGTTAAAGGACATATTACAGTTTATTATTTGCTGCAGTGTCATAAAAGCTGCATACACTGCTGGTAAAATGGCCTTTAAAAGCCCTATTCATTTGAACATCTTCAACATTTATTCCACATGGAACGACTCCATACAGACAATGGTGGTTGTATTATTGACTATTTTGTGGCTGGTGGACTCTCTGGGTGAAGAAGCATTTGTAGATTCTATCGGTTTAGATCTTTAACATGTTTTTTTTCCCTCTTCCCGTTTCCTTTACAAATGTCTAATAATGAGGCCTCTGATGTTAGATAAACATCTTGTTTTGCAGCTTTTTCTTGGTATCTGCAAGAGTCAACTTATTATTCTGTTCAAACTAAGGATGACATAAAGATGTACAAAACGTTGTGTCTTCTATTGATCATACACTGATTATGGGAAAAATATGACAGCACGGCACAATTTTATTTTGTTACAGATTCTTAAGGAATTCTTAAGAATCAGAAGCTTTTTGTACAAAATACTGAGCACTGCATTAACAAGCTATACCCCCAGATCTGGTGCATTTTTTGCAATTGAGTACCGTATATACTCGCGTATAAGCCGAGTTTTTCAGCCCAAAACTTGGGCTGAAAAGTCCCCCCTCGGCTTATACACGAGTATATACGGTAATCCATATATATACAGCAGCAGCCCCGGAGGTATACAGGCCCCCCCATCAAGCTCCAAGGCCCCCCCCCCCCTTGCGCCGCAGCCTGTAAAGGAAAATCATACTTATCACTGTCCCGCGCTGTCCCGCCGCTTGCCGACACACGATCCCGGGCTTCAATCCGCGTCTTCTGTGGTCGCGGGCAATGACGTCATTGCCCGCGACCACAGGAAGCCGGAAGCCGGAAGACGCGGATTGAAGCCCGGGATCGTGTGTCGGCAAGCGGCGGGACAGCGCGGGACAGTGATAAGTATGATTTTCCTTTACAGGCTGCCGCGCAAGGGGGGGGGCCCTGGAGCTTGATGGGGGAACCTGTATACCTCCGGGGCTGCTGCTGTATACAGCCCTGGGGCTGCTGCTGTATACAGCTTTGGGGCTGCTGCTGTATACAGCCCTGGGGCTGCTGCTGTATACAGCCCTGGGGCTGCTGCTGTATACAGCTTTGGGGCTGCTGCTGTATACACCACTGCAGCTGCAGTATACTACCTAAGGGCTGCTGTATATACCTCTGGGGCTGCTGTATACACCACTAGGGCTGCTGTATATACCTCTGGGGCTGTATATACCTCTGGGGCTGCTGTATACTACCTTTGGGGCTGCTGTATACTACCACTGGGGCTGCTGTATAGTACCACTGGGGCTGTATACTACCACTGGGGCTGCTGTATACTACCACTGGGGCTGCTGTATACTACCACTGGGGCTGCTGTATAGTACCACTGGGGCTGTATATACCTCTGGGGCTGCTGTATACTACCACTGGGGCTGCTGTATACTACCACTGGGGCTGCTGTATACTACCACTGGGGCTGCTGTATACCTCTGGGGCTGCTGTATACTACCACTGGGGCTGCTGTATAGTACCACTGGGGCTGTATATACCTCTGGGGCTACTGTATACTACCACTGGGGCTGCTGTATACTACCACTGGGGCTGCTGTATACTACCACTGGGGCTGTATATACCTCTGGGGCTGCTGTATACTACCACTGGGGCTGCTGTATACACCTCTGGGGCTGCTGTATACTAACCACTGGGGCTGCTGCTGTATATACCACTGGGGCTGCTGCTGTATACTACCACTGGGGCTGCTGTATATACCTCTGGGGCTGCTGTATACCACACTGCTTGGGGCTGTATACCTGTGCTGGGGTCCACCCTCGGCTTATACACGAGTCAATAGGTTTTCCCAGGTTTTGGGGGCAAAAGTAGGGGGGTCGGCTTATACACGGGTAGGCTTATACACGAGTATATACGGTATTTAGTGCCCTGGTGGACCCAGACAGAGGAGGGCCCCTGTGCAAGAACAACATATGGTCCCTTTGCAGTAATATGGCTCATGAAAGAGCTCAATTCCACCTGTTCTAGAAGTTGAAATGTATTTTCCACAAATTTTGTATCAGTTCTGTGGTCCTACCCTATAAAACTCTAAATATGAACCTCTGAATTATGAAGCGCTGCGGGATATGTTGGCGCTATATGAATAAAGATTATTATTATCATTATTATTATTATTATTATTATTATTAATAATATTATTATTAACAAAGATGACCAAGTTGGGACATCCTAACCCAACCAGGATTTAAATCCCAAGAAATATAAAAAACTGCAAAATCTATTAGACAAATCTAATGATAGTCCTATAGGCTCTATAAAGCAAAGTCAATTATACCAGAATGCTCTTTGATGTGATTATTGATCACAGTATACATATGGAAACAAAGGCCCATGTTCAGATATGCAGTATGTAGGGTCATCAGTAGGCAAAAAATGCCAATTACGTGTAAAATCCACAACAATGCAAGCAGTCCCAATGATAACCTAAAGATATATTTTTTTCAAAATAACAATATTTTGAAACCAACTGTAAAGGTTTAATACAATATCTGCAAAGACAAGGAGTCAGGGGGACAGACTGAGAAAGCACAGAAAATCACACAGTTACCCCACCCCCAAATTGTCACAAGCATACTATTAGGCCGGTTATTGGGGAACTCAGTGACCATATTTATATATGCAACCGGTTCCAAAACATGGAATATATAGATACCTCTGTACAGTCACTGCCCAGCTCCACAATAATCTCAGAAAACAATTAGCTGCCATCACCAATCATTTACACATTTAGATTGGATACCTGTTAAGGTAGTGTATGGCTTGGAGGATGCTGTTAATAAAGCAAGAGGAAATAAGCTATTAAATTGTATATATTTAATCTGAAAAATAGGCAGTGTTTATAAAAATAAACAAAAGATGTCACAAAAGGGATAAAAAAACACACTATAATATACAGTTATATAAAATAAAAAGGATAAAAAACAGAAAAGTACTTGACCTCTGGTCACAGGGGTGGCACAATTCTCTTTTTGGAAGGAAGTTCTCCTAAAAGAAATATGGAACTCACCAAAGTGCACCTTTCAGCATTGAACCATGATCATACACCCACATACCTCTCATCTGGTAACTCATAACAGGGCTGGTCATGAGATGTGGCTTTAGTCTCCAGATAATTATGGCATCCCCAACTTTTAGGATATCTTCACCCGTGGAGGTTCCAGGCAGAAGATACTGTGACCATGTTTGTTATAATGATTTTATCTTTCTATAGATATGAAACATGGTATGTATAGCATCATCCATTTAGCCAATATTAATGTGGATCTAATGAACAGACTGCACAATTGCAAAAGAATGTGGATAACATTCATCATTCTGCCCCAAGGCTAATAATATATCTCCTATAACTGTAGGATCATGCAAACCCCAATATTAATTACTTACCACTAGTGATGAGCGAGCATGCTCGCCACTACTCGGTACTCGCACGAGTATCACTGTACTCGGGCGACTCGCCGAGCACCGAGTAATCTCGCGATACTCGTGCTGTGCTCGTGGTCGTCATCTCTGCATGTTGGCGCTCTTTTGAGAGCCAGCCCACGTGCAGGGATTGGCTGGCAGACCACTGCAATGCCACAGCCCTGTTAGTTGTGGCATAGCAGTGATTGGCCGCCCTGCACAGCGGTGACCGAGCCCTTATAACTCCCGGCGCGCTGTGCTCGGCACACAGCCATCCAGACAGTGAGTGTAGGGAGAGTGTCTGCTGCTGCTTAGGGACAGATTTGCGGCCCTCATAGGTAGATCCGGAGCAGGGCTGCAAACTGCTGCTGCTGACCACAACAGTCCTTCCCATGACTAATCTAGGAGGATATAGGCAGGGTGATACAGATTGGAATCCAAGCTTTTCTGTGACCATTAGAGCCACCACACTCTTGTACTTACTACCTTAATACAGGATAGGGACTAAAATCCTCTCCTGACACCATTACAGTCACCAGACAGGTGTACGTACTACCTTAATACAGGTTAGGGACTAAAATCCTCTCCTGACACCATTACAGTCACCAGACAGGTGTACGTACTACCTTCATACAGGTTAGGGACTAAAATCCTCTCCTGAAACCATTACAGTCACCAGACAGGTGTACGTACTACCTTAATACAGGTTAGGGACTAAAATCCTCTCCTGAAACCATTAAAATCACCAGACAGGTGTACGTACTACCTTAATACAGGTTAGGGACTAAAATCCTCTCCTGACACCATTAAAGTCACCAGACAGGTGTACTTACTACCTTAATACAGGTTAGGGACTAAAATCCTCTCCTGACACCATTACAGTCACCAGACAGGTGTACGTACTACCTTAATACAGGTTAGGGACTAAAATCCTCTCCTGAAACCATTACAGTCACCAGACAGGTGTACGTACTACCTTAATACAGGTTAGGGACTAAAATCCTCTCTTGAAACCATTAAAGTCACCAGACAGGTGTACGTACTACCTTAATACAGGTTAGGGACTAAAATCCTCTCCTGACACCATTAAAGTCACCAGACAGGTGTACGTACTACCTTAATACAGGTTAGGGACTAAAATCCTCTCGTGAAACCATTACAGTCACCAGACAGGTGTACGTACTACCTTAATACAGGTTAGGGAACTAAAATCCTAACCTCTTGTGATCTCAACAGTCACCAGACTGGTGTACGTCATACCTTGATACAGGTTAGGGAACTAAAATCCTAACCTCTTGTGATCTCAACAGTCACCACACTGGTGTACGTCATACCTTGATACAGGTTAGGGAACTAAAATCCTAATCTCTTGTGATCTCAACAGTTACCACACTGGTGTACGTCATACCTTGATACAGGTTAGGGAACTAAAATCCTAATCTCTTGTGATCTCAACAGTCACCAGACTGGTGTACGTCATACCTTGATACAGGTTAGGGAACTAAAATCCTAACCTCTTGTGATCTCAACAGTCACCACACTGGTGTACGTCATACCTTGATACAGGTTAGGGAACTAAAATCCTAATCTCTTGTGATCTCAACAGTCACCACACTGGTGTACGTCATACCTTGATACAGGTTAGGGAACTAAAATCCTAACCTCTTGTGATCTCAACAGTCACCACACTGGTGTACGTCATACCTTGATACAGGGTAGGGAACTAAAATCCTAACCTCTTGTGATCTCAACAGTCACCACACTGGTGTACGTCATACCTTGATACAGGTTAGGGAACTAAAATCCTAATCTCTTGTGATCTCAACAGTCACCAGACTGGTGTACGTCATACCTTGATACAGGTCAGGGAACTAAAATCCTAATCTCTTGTGATCTCAACAGTCACCACACTGGTGTACGTCATACCTTGATACAGGTTAGGGAACTAAAATCCTAATCTCCTGTGACCTCAACAGTCACCAGACAGTTGTCGCTCTATACAGGCAAAATGCGCAAAGGCGTTGGCAAGGGCGTTGGCAAGGAACAAGGAAGTGGACGTGATGGTGGTGCAGGCAGAGGCCGAGGTCGTGTGCAAGCACTAATTTCGCAACAACAAAGGGCCACATCTCCTCGCTCGCACGTCCTGTCCCAAATTCTTGGGGCCCGCAGCAGTACACCACTGTTGAACCAAGACCAGTGTCAACAGGTTGTTACTTGGATAGCGGATAATGCTTCAAGTCAGATGGGCACCTCCACAAACACCCTGTCTTCCACACGGTCAACTGTCAGTAGCCGTGATACTGCACCGCACATTTCCCAACCTGATCCTCCTTCCTACCACCTGGCCGAGTACACGTCCACGGACATTACTGATCCCACACTAGGACACTCGGAAGAGCTGTTCATGTATCCACTCGCAGAATCTGGCCTGTCGCCACCTCCTCTTGAAGTGGGTGATGAGGAGATGGTATGTACAGATGCCCAAATATTTGAGCAGCCACGTTATGACAAACGGAACGTTGTCAAAGTGTCTCAACAAGGGGTGGATGATGATGAGACACAATTGCCAGGAAGTCAGGAGGAGGATCAGGGTGCGGAAGAGGAAGACGACGTGGTGGATGATCCAGTAGCTGACCCAACATGGCAGGAGGATATGCAAAGCGAGGACAGCAGTGCACAGGGGGAGAGAGGCGTAGCATCCCAACAGGCAGTACGAAGCAGGGTTGCGTCCGCAGGCAGAAGGCAGGCAACCGTTCCCCGGAACAACAACACGACTCAAGGTGCCTGTGCAAATGTTCGGTCTTCCCGAGTCTGGGAGTTTTTTAAGTTGGCTCCAGAAGACTCTAAAAAGGCCATTTGCCACACCTGCAATGCCACTATCAGCAGGGGTACGAAAACTAGCAGCCTGACCACCACCAGCATGATCAGGCACATGTCAGCCAAGCACCCGACTTTGTGGGAAGTACAACAGAGTCGAGGAGCAGTGCTTGCTGATGTCACTGCTACGTCTTCGCCTGTTGTGCATGCGAGCCAATCCCCTGTCCATGCTGGCCGCGAACAAGCCTCTGGCCCTGCACCTGAAGTTGCCCCGCACAAATTACACCACCATCAAGCACGTCCTTGTCCCAGCGCAGCGTTCAATTATCCATTCAGCAAACATTTGAACGCAGGCGCAAATACGCTGCCAACGCCCCACATGCCACAGTCCTGAATGATCACATTTCGCGACTCATAGCGCTAGAAATGTTGCCTTTCCGGCTGGTGGAGACGGACGCATTCCGCGACCTGATGGCAGCTGCTGTCCCACGTTACTCGGTCCCCAGCCGCCACTATTTCTCCAGATCTGCCGTCCCCGCATTGCATAACCACGTGTCCAACAGCATCACACGTGCCCTGAACAATGCTGTTTCAGCCAAAGTCCACCTAACAACAGACACGTGGACAAGTGCTTGTGGGCAAGGACGCTACATCTCCTTGATGGCACACTGGATTAATATTGTGGAGGCTGGGACCCAGTCTGAGCGAGGGACGGAACACGTCCTTCCCACACCAAGGATAGCAGGCCCTACCTCTGTCAGGGTTTCACCGACACTCTACAGCTCCGGAATGTCATGCTCTTCAGCCTCCTCCTCCTGCGCATCCTCATCCACTGTACCCTCCACACCAGTCCCAAGCTGGAAGCACTGCAGCACTGCCTCTGCAAAGCGGCAACAGGCTGTGCTGAAGCTAGTCTGCATAGGTGACAAACCCCACAATGCAGAAGAGGTGTGGACAGCTCTGAAAGAGCAGGCAGATCACTGGCTCACACCTCTGAACCTAAAGCCAGGAAAGGTCATGTGTGACAATGGCCGGAACCTGGTGGCAGCTTTGAGGCGAGGGCAGCTGACGCATGTTCCATGCGTGGCCCATGTGCTCAACCTGGTGGTTCAAAGGTTTGTGAAGTCATACCCAGAGGTGTCTGACCTGCTGGTAAAAGTTCAGCGTCTGTCTGCACATTTTCGCAAGTCACCTGCTGCTTCAGCCGGCCTTGCCGGCTTTCAGCGCCGTTTGCGTCTTCCGGCCCACAGACTGGTGTGTGATGTCCCCACGCGTTGGAATTCAACTCTGCACATGTTGGTCAGGATATGTGAGCAGAAGAGGGCAGTTGTGGACTACCTGCATCACCTAAGCCGTCGGGAAATGGGTCAAACTCCACACATAACACCTGAGGAGTGGAGATGGATGTCGGACCTATGCACCGTCCTCCAAAACTTTGAGGACTCCACCAAGATGGTGAGCGGCGATGACGCCATTATTAGCGTCACCATACCACTACTCTGCCTTCTAAAACGGTCTCTGCTGAAAATCAAAGAGGATGCATTGCAGGCCGAGCGCGATGACTTTGAGCAAGAAACAGTAGTGGGTGTGGGTGAAAACACACAGCCCAGCCTCATCTCATCACAACGTGCAGTGGAGGACTATGACGAGGAGGAGGAGGATGAAGACATGGAGCAACTCTCTGGCCAAATTGAGGATATGACATGCACACCAGTCATATCCTCGATTCAGCGTGGCTGGCCAGAGGACAGGGGAGATGAGCAAGAGGAGGAGGAGGACAGCATGTTCAGTCATCGTGTTGGTCTGGATACTGAAGTGATGGCTGTTAAGAGTCTGGCGCACATGGCTGACTTTATGGTAAGCTGCCTGTCTCGTGACCCTCGCATTCAGAACATCTTGGCCGACAATCAGTACTGGTTGGCAACACTATTAGACCCACGTTACAAGGAGAACTTTATGTCTCTCATTCCTGAGGCGGAGAGGTCAGCCAAAATGCAGCAGTTCCACAGGGCCATAGTCACGGAAGTAGTGAAATCATTCCCCTCACAAAACGCTAGCGGCATAGGTCAGGATTCGGTGGACAACCAAGGCGTACGGCCGAGAGGGGCACAAGTCCAATCCGCCAGAGGCAGGGGAACTGTCTTTACGATGTGGGACAGTTTTCTCAGCCCCTCACGTACCACAGCCCCTGAGGTGCGGGGTAGTGCCACCAGAAATGCTAAGTTTGGGCAGATGCTGAAGGAGTACCTTGCAGATCAAACAACTACTGCGAGATTCCTCTGTGCCTTTCAATTATTGGGTCTCCAAGCTCGACACGTGGCATGAATTGGCTCTCTACGCCTTGGAAGTCCTGGCCTGCCCTGCCGCTAGCGTTTTATCAGAGCGTGTTTTCAGTGCTGCAGGTGGAATCATCACTGATAAACGCACCCGCCTGTCAACTGAAAATGCGGACAGGCTGACTCTGATCAAGATGAACAAGGGTTGAATTGGGCCAGACTTCACCACACCACCAGCAAATGACAACTGAATTAAAATTTTGTTATTTGAATTTGACATGTACCTCCACTCACCCATGGGTACACACTTCCGGACTTTGGCTAATCGCTGGACTGCTCCTCCTTCTCCTCATGTGACACCATGATGACCGTTACAATAGTTAGGCTGTTGTTTGAGGTATACCTGCAGTGGTAAATTTTTTCGCCCATTCTTTTAGAATGGGCATTACAACGACAGGAGACCCGCTCCTTTTCAATGGGAAAAATGTTTTGAGGCCCTCCTGCACGTCTCTATCCAGGGACAATGTGGAGCCTCCCAATTTTTGTCTGCCCTGACCAAAGGGCTATACTACAATACACCCACTTGAGGGTTACAGGCCCTACTGCATGTCTGTATGCATGGGTCATTGTTGAACCTCCCAATTTTTGGCTGCCCTGACCAAAGGGCTATACTACAATACACCCACTTGAGGGTTACAGGCCCTACTACATGTCTGTATGCATGAGTCATTGTTGAACCTCCCAATTTTTGGCCGCCCTGACCAAAGGGCTATACTACAATACACCCACTTGAGGGTTACAGGCCCTCCTGCACGTCTCTATCCAGGGACAAAGAGGAGCCTCCCAATTTTTGGCTGCCCTGACCAAAGGGCTATACTACAATACACCCACTTGAGGGTTACAGGCCCTACTGCATGTCTGTATGCATGGGTCATTGTTGAACCTCCCAATTTTTGGCTGCCCTGACCAAAGGGCTATACTACAATACACCCACTTGAGGTTACAGGCCCTACTACATGTCTGTATGCATGGGTCATTGTTGAACCTCCCAATTTTTGGCCGCCCTGATCAAAGGGCTATACTACAATACACCCACTTGAGGGTTACAGGCCCTACTGCATGTCGGTATGCATGGGTCATTGTTGAACCTCCCAATTTGTGGCTGCCCTGACCAAAGGGCTATACTACAATACACCCACTTGAGGGTTACAGGCCCTCCTGCACGTCTCTATCCAGGGACAAAGAGGAGCCTCCCAATTTTTGGCTGCCCTGATCAAAGGGCTATACTACAATACACCCACTTGAGGGTTACAGGCCCTACTACATGTCTGTATGCATGGGTCATTGTTGAACCTCCCAATTTTTGGCTGCCCTGACCAAAGGGCTATACTACAATACACCCACTTGAGGGTTACAGGCCCTCCTGCACGTCTCTATCCAGGGACAAAGAGGAGCCTCCCAATTTTTGGCCGCCCTGACCAAAGGGCTATACTACAATACACCCACTTGAGGGTTACAGGCCCTACTACATGTCTGTATGCATGGGTCATTGTTGAACCTCCCAATTTTTGGCCGCCCTGACCAAAGGGCTATACTACAATACACCCACTTGAGGGTTACAGGCCCTACTGCATGTCTGTATGCATGGGTCATTGTTGAACCTCCCAATTTGTGGCTGCCCTGACCAAAGGGCTATACTACAATACACCCACTTGAGGGTTACAGGCCCTACTACATGTCTGTATGCATGGGTCATTGTTGAACCTCCCAATTTTTGGCCGCCCTGACCAAAGGGCTATACTACAATACACCCACTTGAGGGTTACAGGCCCTACTACATGTCTGTATGCATAGGTCATTGTTGAACCTCCCAATTTTTGGCTGCCCTGACCAAAGGGCTATACTACAATACACCCACTTGAGGGTTACAGGCCCTCCTGCACGTCTCTATCCAAGGATAAAGAGGAGCCTCCCAATTTTTGGCTGCCCTGACCAAAGGGCTATACTACAATACACCCACTTGAGGGTTACAGCCCCTCCTGCACGTCTCTATCCAGGGACAAAGAGGAGCCTCCCAATTTTTGGCCGCCCTGACCAAAGGGCTATACTACAATACACCCACTTGAGGGTTACAGGCCCTACTGCATGTCTGTATACATGGGTCATTGTTGAACCTCCCAATTTGTGGCTGCCCTGACCAAAGGGCTATACTACAATACACCCACTTGAGGGTTACAGGCCCTAGTACATGTCTGTATGCATGGGTCATTGTTGAACCTCCCAATTTTTGGCTGCCCTGACCAAAGGGCTATACTACAATACACCCACTTGAGGGTTACAGGCCCTCCTGCACGTCTCTATCCAGGGACAAAGAGGAGCCTCCCAATTTTTGGCTGCCCTGACCAAAGGGCTATACTACAATACACCCACTTGAGGGTTACAGGCCCTACTACATGTCTGTATGCATGGGTCATTGTTGAACCTCCCAATTTTTGCCTGCCCTGGCCAAAGGCCTATACTACAATACACCCAGTTCTTCTTTACAGGCCCTCCTGCACGTCTCTATCCAGGGACAATGTGGAGCCTCCCAATTTTTGGATGCCCTGGCCAAAGGGCTATACTACAATACACCCAGTTCTTGTTTACAGGCCACCCTGCATGTCTGTATCCAGGGGCATTGGTGAACCTCCCAATTTTGGACTGCCCTTGCAAAGGAAGATACTACAATAGACCCAGTTCCTCAAAATGGGCACTTTATTTCTAGACAGGGCTTCATGTACGTCTCTTGTCAGGGTCATCGGAGTGTCGCACAATGTTTTCACATAAAAACTTTCATGTAATCACAAAAAGTGACATACACCAGCTGTATCTCACTATTGGGTATGTGCCCTTAACATTTCCACCCTAAATATTCATTTTGGTGTCATTTTGGAAGGTTTTCTGGAGACTCCGTAAAATTGGCGTGAAACTCGGACAACATTGTTCACAGCTGTGACTTTTGAGTGAGAAATGCTTCCAGGGGTCTTCTCCATGGTGTTTCCATGTCATTTCAGCACTCTTCTGAGACTTTTGTGACATTTTTAGGGTTTTTCCATGCTGCCGGCAGTCATTTCATAAAAATACTCGTGTCTCCCATAGGATAACATTGGGCTCGTTACTCGGGCCGAGTACACGAGTATCTCGGGATGCTCGGCCCGAGCTTCGAGCACCCGAGCATTTTAGTGCTCGCTCATCACTACTTACCACCAGTACCTAAAAGTCTAGGCCAATCCTTTGAACTTAAGAAGTTGGTTCCTGTACAAGGGTACTTCTCCGCCTCTGAATATACAAGACCCAGGATTTACATCTGCTACAGGAGGTCCTGCTTCAATGAAGTGTCATCTGTCTCGTCCTCAATTATAATTAATCCCATATGTTCGGTGTAGGGTGGATGGTCCTCTCCATCAAGAGAGTTGTCTTATGCATTTTATCATTTCTCTAAGATACAGTTAGGGCCAGAAATATTTGGACAGTGACACAAGTATTGTTATTTTAGCTGTTTACAAAAACTTGTTCAGAAATACAATTATATATATAATATGGGCTGAAAGTGCACACTCCCAGCTGCAATATGAGAGTTTCCACATCCAAATCGGAGAAAGGGTTTAGGAATTATAGCTCTGTAATGCATAGCCTCCTCTTTTTCAAGGGACCAAAAGTAATTGGACAATGGGCTCTAAGGGCTGCAATTAACTCTGAAGGCGTCTCCCTCGTTAGCCTGTAATCAATGAAGTAGTTAAAAGGTCAGGGGTAGATTCCAGGTGTGTGGTTTTGCATTTGGAAGCTGTTGCTGTGACCAGACAACATGCGGTCAAAGGAACTCTCAATTGAGGTGAAGCAGAACATCCTGAGGCTGAAAAAAAAGAAAAAATCCATCAGAGAGATAGCAGACATGCTTGGAGTAGCAAAATCAACAGTTGGGTACATTCTGAGAAAAAAGAAATTGACTGGTGAGCTTGGGAACTCTAAAATGCCTGGGCGTCCACGGATGACAACAGTGGTGGATGATCGCCGCATACTTTATTTGGCGAAGAAGAACCCGTTCACAACATCAACTGAAGTCCAGAACACTCTCAGTGAAGTAGGTGTATCTGTCTCTAAGTCAACAGTAAAGAGAAGACTCCATGACAGTAAATACAAAGGGTTCACATCTAGATGCAAACCATTCATCAATTCCAAAAATAGACAGGCCAGAGTTAAATTTGCTGAAAAACACCTCAAAAAGCAAGCTCAGTTCTGGAAATGTATTCTATGGACAGATGAGACAAAGATCAACCTGTACCAGAATGATGGGAAGAAAAAAGTTTGGAGAAGAAAGGGAACGGCACATGATCCAAGGCACACCACATCCTCTGTAAAACATGGTGGAGGCAACGTGATGGCATGGGCATGCATGGCTTTCAATGGCACTGGGTCACTTGTGTTTATTGATAACATAACAGCAGACAAGAGTAGCCGGATGAATTCTGAAGTGTACCGGGATATACTTTCAGCCCAGATTCAGCCAAATGCTGCAAAGTTGATTGGACGGCGCTTCATAGTTCAGATGGACAATGACCCCAAGCATACAGCCAAAGCTACCCAGGAGTTCATGAGTGCAAAAAAGTGGAACATTCTGCAATGGCCAAGTCAGATCTTAACCCAATTGAGCATGCATTTCACTTGCTCAAATCCAGACTTAAGACGGAAAGACCCACAAACAAGCAAGACCTGAAGGCTGCGGCTGTAAAGGCCTGGCAAAGCATTAAGAAGGAGGAAACCCAGCGTTTGGTGATGTCCATGGGTTCCAGACTTAAGGCAGTGATTGCCTCCAAAGGATTTGCAACAAAATATTGAAAATAAAAATATTTTGTTTGGGTTATGTTTATTTGTCCAATTACTTTTGACCTCCTAAAATGTGGAGTGTTTGTAAAGAAATGTGTACAATTCCTACATTTTCTATCAGATATTTTTGTTCAACCCTTCAAATTAAACGTTACAATCTGCACTTGAATTCTGTTGTAGAGGTTTCATTTCAAATCCAATGTGGTGGCATGCAGAGCCCAACTCGCGAAAATTGTGTCACTGTCCAAATATTTCTGGCCCTAACTGTATAAGGCAAATTGCTCATTAAAGGATTTGACCATCCATGGGGATTTTTATTTCTTAAAGCCACAGTCACACTGGCATATTGCATTTGATATAAAAGCATCGAATGCGATATGCTAATGCCACTCGGCTCAGGCTCTGCTTAGAGTGAGCAGAGTTTCAGGCAACTTTGATCTGATCCTGTGATTGGATCACAGGTGCTGAGGAGATGGAGAGATTAATCTCTCCATCACCTCCATTGCTGTCCACGGTGTATATTGCACTTCATTCGGGTGTCATCATTGCAGTCAGATGTTTCACTCGCACCCATAGACTTGTATGGGTGCGAGTGATCTGAGACTCGCAAACAATTGCAGCATGTTGCGATCTTTACCTCAGTCTGATTAGGGCTGAAGAAAAACTTGCATGTCTGAATGTTTAACATGGGCTTGAGTGCAATGTGAGAGTGCATGTATTTGGGGGTAACAATCATTTTTGTAATTCTGTTTAATTATAGATGTTACTTCATTTGGCTTCTGCAGGCTCTTTTTTCCCTGCACATTTAACGTTGATGTGGCCTGCGGTTATAAAACAGCTAAGAAGAGCTCAGAAAGATAGGGATAAGAGAGTTACTAACATGATAATTGTGGCACCCCACTGGTCGGAGCGCCACTAAGGGTACTGCACCCAGACCAGCGTGTGTGGTATCCCTGTGGTAAGTGAATGGGGAGGTTAAAGTGTGGCTTAATCCTTGCATCCACACACACCTTTAGCTCAGGGGACTACAGGGTTAAATCCTTTACTAGGAGACCCAGCCCCAGTGGGAGGAGTGCAGGGCAAGCAGTCTGAGGACGGGAGGAAGTTAGAGACAGAGATCGTCTGAGGGAGAGAGAGAGAGGAGGAGTTAGTTAGAGTGTGCAGACGCTAGGAGAGCTGCGAAGACTTCCTGGTGATCGGTGCTGCAGTTAGGCCGGAGTCAGTGACCCGGAGTGGCTCTTCTGCTGTTGAGCCAAGCCTAGCAGTGGGGACAGAAGGCACGAAACTTAGCCAAGGGAGTAGAGGAACTAGTGGAAGTTTACCCAAAACGTACCGGACTTCGGAGATACGCACCTGCAGGAACACTTTAGGACTGCAGAAAACCCCGGCACACCGTGGAGACTTCAGCCACCTGGTCCCAGGCCTGAGGCTCGACATATATTTCTGGCGCTCACTAACAGGATCCCGTGCCCAGTGCTACCGGGTACTGTGTGCCTTTGAACTGTTTAATATTGAAAAGAACTTTTCCCGCCATTAAATGGCGCCGAAAGGGGGTTCCCGCCATTTCTACCGGGGATCCCAAGATGGTGACGTAGCTATGTGAAAAGGACAATGTGCAGGCCCAGGGGTGTGCCTCAGCCCCATGCCATTGGAGAAAAAAGGGGAGAAGGGGCGCATGTGTAGGATCCCAATAGCTGAGTTAATATGGCATTATTACAGGTGGCCACTCACCTGTTTGGGTTGTGCATGACCTGCACAACCCGGTGTAATAGCCTCTGATATACGGGGGGCCCCCGGTAATGTACACGTTCCGTTCTTCCGTCCTCGCTGGTCCCTAGCTGTCCGTATAGGACCTTTCTGGTCACGTGGCGCCGGTCCCGGATGTGCATCACTGCTTGTTATCTAGGGAATGCCAGGTCCTTTACCGCTGTGCCCTCGCTGTGCTGCTCTAGCCGCTGATCCCTCAAGGGGAATAGATATCATATCTTGCAGCCATGCCATGGGAGGGCCTAGACAGAGGCGTGAAACTGTTTGCCCGCCCCAATTGCCAACAAACAACCAAGGGGGCAGGCCGAAGACTAAACGACCCCTGCCGGGAACTAATACTGGTGGCAGGGATGGAATAAGGCAATGGAGGTCCAGCAACCAGGAGCTGGAGCCGGGAGCAAGAGACCGGTCCATGGTTGAACACCCGGTAACCAGTGAGGACCCACCAGTTGAGATGCAGCCCATAATCACTAGTGTAGAAGTCGGGGCAGAGCAAGATGACCCTGAGGCTATACCTGATGACAGCGGCAGCGAGACCAGATCGGAGCCCGAGGAAGCTGAGGAGCCGTCCAACCAGCCAAGCTCCGAGGATGAACATCAACCGCATGGACCGGCTAGAAAGGTCGGTGTAGCCATCATGAAAGGTGAGCAGAACTGTGCACCAGCTCCGGCCCCGGAGCGGGGACTGTACCAGGATGACTATGAGCAACACGCAGGGCCAAGAGGATGGTGTGCCCTGTGTGTTCACAAATGTGTGGACTAAAGACTGCTTTTCCTGTGGACTCATAGACTTTCATGAGGACTTTTGTGTGTGTTTGAGCCTGGACTGAGACTCTTGTGTATCTTCATGATAATGCATAGCGGTCCGGCAGTGATAACTCACACTGTACTGTGCTGGACAATATGTTACCGCCGGACTCGCACAATTAGAACCGGTCTCCATTGGGTCGAGGTGGACTCTCAAGTTAATTATATGCAGAATGTTAACTGGATCTTGACCAACAGGTGACCCGAGGACCATGAGGTCTATGATAATAGCTAACTTTTGTGTTTGTTAGTAACGTTGAAAGAAACCGTGCCTCCCAGAAAGGGAAGAAGAAGAATGTGTGAATTGTAAATATGTTACCTGTTATTGTTTATGAAAAAGAAAATTTTACTCTCCAGGTGTACCAGGCATAATACTCGCGGACGAGTACGTTTCACCAAGGGGGAATGTGGTGCCCCACTGGTCGGAGCGCCACTAACGGGTACTGCACCCAGACCAGCGTGTGTGGTATCCCTGTGGTAAGTGAATGGGGAGGTTAATATGTGGCTTAATCCTCGCATCCACACACACACCCTTAGCTCAGGGGACTACAGGGTTAAATCCTTTACTAGGAGACCCAGCCCCAGTGGGAGGAGTGCAGGGCAAGCAGTGTGAGAATGGGAAGAAGTTAGAGACAGAGAACGTCTGAGGGAGAGACATAAAGGAGGAGTAAGTTAGAGTGTGCAGACGCTAGGAGACCTGTGAAGACGTCCTGGTGATCGGTGCCGCGGTTAGGCCCGAGCCAGTGACCCGGAGTGGCCCTTCTGATGTTGAGCCAAGTCTAGGAGTGGGGACAGAAGGCACGGAGCTTAGCCAAGGGAGTAGAGGAACTAGTGGAAGTTTACCCAAAATGTACCGAACTTCGGGGATATGCACCTGCAGAAACACTTTAGGACTGCAGAAAACTCTGGCACACCGTGGAGACTTCAGTCTCCCGGTCCCCCTGTGTACCCAGCAAGATGGAGCCAGACACCGTAATATGTGATCAGAGAGGGTAACCCGTGGACCGCGCAGGAGGAGAGAGAGAGAGGACCAGAGAAAGTGAGGAGGCCAGTCGTGTTGCATACAGACAGGGCTTCAGCGACAGCAGGGAACCTGAGGAGGCCTTATACCCACTTGCTGTGGAGACTCACTGTGCACCTGGTCACCCGACAGTGCTCTGGACATCTTTACCTGTGAATACCCTGAGTAAAAGGTAAGAGAGACTTTCTTCAGAGTGTGCATTATTCCTCCCCGTCCCCAGCCTCCCTATAGATTGCCTTAATGCTTTTTACCCTGGCCTCAAGTCCTACTCCAAGCTGCCCCTTTTCTCTATGCTGCCCCGGAGGTCCAGCTCCACCTGTAGGGAGCTTTGCCATACCTTGCTGCAATACGATCGCCCTCTGGAGAACTGTGGCCGCGCTGGTGACCCATCACCAGGTACTACAGGTGGCGTCACGAGACAACAAACTCTTATCCCACGTACGTAACCCCTCTATTGAAGTGTCACCCAGGCCACGGGCTCAGACACCGCCACCCGTGACATCCCCGCAAACCCCTCCGAGCCTGATACCCGAGTACCCCAGGGCCTGGGGCTGACATAATCAGACCTACAGAATGAGCTCACTGATGGATTCTTGGTTAAATCACTCAGTAACCAGCATTACACAGTATAATAAAGAAGCTATGGAAAGTAAATGCTGCAAAACATTTTATGAAAGCTAACTGCAAAAATGATTTTTAGCCCTAAATACAACTATTTAAGTAAAAAAAAATAGTTAGATGTATGGATAAATTATGCCATTATGCCAATCATAATTTTTTTTGTAAATAGATTATGAAGCAGATCTGCTTCAAACTCAACATCCAAGAACATTTCATGCATTGTGAAACAAAATGGTCTCAATCTGCCAGCCAGAAGAAAGAAATGTGGAAAAGATCTATTTAGGTATCTTCACACCTATCGGTCAGCGGCTGCATAGAATCTGTGTTGTTGCGGTTTTACTACAATCCGTGCAGTTTTCG